>CP114486.1:6687500-7077500 GCA_027186245.1 Coriaria nepalensis | reverse complement strand
TGATCAAGGAAAAAATAGACAATGGCATGATATGCATGTCTTATATACTTACAGCTAGCCAAATAACAGATATATTCACCAAGAGACTTCCTAAAGTGTTACATGAGACTTTTGTTAACAAGCTTGCCATTAGAGATATGTTCATGTTAATTTGAGGGGGAGTGTTGAAAGTTTTACCTGAATATTAGGAATTAGAGTATAATTATGTATCATATTTGAATAGATTTTATATTTAGATAAATAAAATAATTAATAGTTTAGAATAGTAATTATAATAATATATTTTTTATTAGATACATTATTTTCTTATTTGGAATCCTAAAAGGATTTATAAATATGTATATTTCTATATAGATAAAAATTAGAGGTGTAATTTTATACCTCATTCTCTGTTTTTAGAAAGCACGGTAGATAACGTAGCACACATTTCGAAAACTTCTCCCAATTAGAGGACAAGTTAACCTCACTGAGTTATCGGCATGTTGATAAACCGAGAAGATAGTTTTTCAGCCTGTGGAAGTAGCATATACTTTTGTTGGATATTTAATCTTTTCTTTCTTTCTTCTTTTTAATATCTATTGTAGACTATCATCATAAAAGAGCTTCCTTGGATATGGGATCACTGGGCCTGATTGATTTGCATATTGTACCAGTTGATACCATGGACATTTTCCAGTGCTTTTTAATTGTAGGTTTCAGGTTAAACATTTGAAGAAGCTGATAAGCATGGGTCGCGAAATCCCTCTGCAATCACTCTCTGTCATCCCATTCACTCAATCCACATCTGTGGCACCTTATATCTCTGCAAAGCGTAAAGGTATCCATAAGATGGATGCATCTTATTCGAATTGCTTTTTTTTTTTTTTTATCAGAAGCATGTGATTTAGTTTTTGATGCAGCAAGTCGGGAAAAACAATTCTTAATTGTTGGTACCAAAAATAAAGCAGCTGATTCAGTAGCACGGGCTGCAATAAAGGCTCGGTGTCATTATGTTAATAAAAAATGGCTATCTATAAGTCTAGTATTTTCTTTTCTCTATTTGGCTATTAAAATCATAAAATTGACTTGAGTAGCCATAGTTACCAATTACTGATTTTTGCCTCTCAAAATAAAAACTAGACTTTTAGACAACAAAGTATTGAGAATCAGATTGTGTTGAATGAACTGTAAACTATGCCATATATTGCTTCCATATACTGTTTCTCTGATTAAGGATGATTATTTTATTCTTTAAAGGATATTAGGAGTTATACTAATATCAAGCTCTTATTCTCATCCAGACAGCCTTGGGGAAAAGCTTAAGGAGAGAGCTTTGTTAGCAATATAATCGAAGAAGGTACAATTTTTTATTCAAGTTTCCTAAGATCTGATAACAGCATAATCCGACTTTCTAATATAAAGGAGGTAAGTTTAAATCTCTTGTAGTTTATCACATACTCAATAAGATGTTATGGTCAGAAAAAGACAAGGAACTCCGGGAGAAGTTAAGACGGAAAATATGGTTTATAAAGCTGAGTAATGAAGTGTGCTAGATGGAAACATATGAGCAGAAGATGGAGCCATCTTTTCTGCTACTTATTTTCTCTTGCTATTTATGAACCCCCTGTTGTTTAGTTTGGTTCATTGTAGGGGGCAGTTAGAAATCTCATATTTGTAGAATAACAACCTGATTAATACACCAAAAAACTTTTAGAGATGCAGAATTTACAGGTCTAATAATCACATTAACTTAATTGTACCTCATGACATACATGAACACAAACTTGCAAATTTATAGTCTCCTATTAAAAAAGACAGCAATTCCCGGTTTCTCACTAGCTACAGATGTCTTACAAGACTTATCAGCTAGAATCTAGTAGATTATTAACAAGTTAAGACTGCTTCATAATCAGCCTGACTTGTTGTACAATTTGATATCACACAATATATCCGTTACATAATAAATGTACAAGTAGTCTTCCTGATTGCCGTTTCACTTGAAAAAATTTGTGACAACTCAATCTTCTACCTCAAGTACTTGCATCCTTTTTGTCGGCGTGTCGAGGCGCACTCACTGATCAAAGGAGGAGTAACATCTATGAGCCGCTTTTAGAAAGTAGTTGATTTTGTGAGTAGCAGGTGCAGCAGCAACAGAGGAAGAAGCAGCAGCAGCAGAAATATTTAAAGACAGCGAGGAAGAAAGTGAATTGTTTATGGAGTTAATGTCTCTGTCTTCTTCACTAATGGTCTCTAGCCTCTTGGAAGCCCTGTGCCGCCTCATCACACTCACCACTTGTGGCGGTGCAACTTCTGTCACAAATCTTGCTAACCTCGACGTACTTGCCATTTTTTTATGAGGTAATACTTTTCTTTCACTCTTAGATTAAGAGGAGAAAAAAAAAGGACTCGGTACTTGAACCTAATAGAAGCAAAGAAATATTCTGTCTGCCTGTCTGAAGAAGGAGAGCTTGATTGTGAATTTATAAGGGTGCAGTATTTGAAATGGGTAAAGATTGAACGGATCTACATGGAAGATGTTATGGAAGTAGGATTCAGAAGGGTTACAATCATGAAAGCTAATCGTAAGACTATTTCCAGTCAGTGCCCTCCCTCTTGCTTTGGGTATTAATTGCAGAGTTGGATGTTTTAGGAGAGAGATGCAATGTGTCAAGGGGTGTGTGGATAATTAAGAGATCTTTGTGGATGCGGTTTTTGTTGGGATCGATAGCTTTCAAATTCGCACTTTCCTTGGAGTACTTGGTCGGCTACTTGCTCTGCCACGTTTCATGTTAATCTTTAATTTTTGGACATTGATGTAAACATGTTGATGTGGTTGCCTTTTTTTCTCTTTGATTGGCTGGTCTTCACTCTTCATTCAACTAGAGCTAGCTCTAGTTGGACGAGGGCCCCAAAAAAAAAAAAAAAAAAAAAAACCCTTATAATTTGTAAGGGTACACAAATATTAGTTTGAATTAATTTCTGTAAAGAATGAACAGTATAATTGATTCTTAACTTTAACACATTGTTAACTAAAAGGATCTTTTGTATGGAGCTGATCGCCATGCAACTGGCAGAGCATCAAGATGTGTATAGTCGTGTACTGAATGGGTCCGAGTGTCTTGCGGAGTGAGATATGGTACAGTCTCCAATGCCGAGGAGATAGTCCAGATTTTGGAAGCTAAAACATAAATAGCGTGTAATTAATTATTTTTGGTCATTTTTAGAGATATCTAAATTATGTTAAAAGGTTTGTTGACAATAATAAAATAATATAAAATAGATAATTTTTAGAGATATTATATAAAATAATAAACAATCCTAACAAGTTTTTATTTATTTAATTATTTATTTAATTTTGTTCAATCGTTAAGAATTGACCTTGAGAAAAATAGATAATTTGAAAGAAACAAACTTGTCTAAATGACCAACAAATAAGTAGTTTTGAAATTTTGGATATAGATCGGACATAATATTCAGCAGTGGAGCTATGTAATTCCTATTCTCAAAGTGTTGGGCCCATTATTGGTGGATTAAACACTATATACTATCTAAATCAATGTGCTCTATGCATAATGCCTTACAGAGAGAAGGAAAAAAAAAAATATTCAATAAGCATAATCATACTAAAAGGCCCAGCCCTTATAAGAAGCTATTTGGGCTAATACGTTAAATTCATACCGGGCTAAATGGTAATATCAGCATCATATTTAGATCCCGTTTGAGGGGGGAACCAAATGGATTTAAGAATGGAATTAGGAAATGAAAAATAATTTTGATTCTATATTTTACCCGTGAGAAAATATATGAAAGAGCAATTATTCCAAGCACAACTAAGAACCCCCGAAAAATAATCGAATCTGAGACGAAAACAAAATCTTATACGAGTTTGTCTTTAAAATCTTGTTGGGATATCACTCTCTGGTAAACAAATCGAAAAGGAGAAGAAGAACAATGGGAAGTTGAAGACAATGGAAAAAGAAGAAGAATGAAAGGGAGAATTGTTAGGAAAATATGCATGCAAATAAAAGAAGAGGATCCATTTTTTTCATGTGTGTGAGGACATGCTAGTCGATGAGTGATGCTGGTAGCTACAGAAACTCAATCCTCAATCCGTTTGAATCATTTTAATTTTTCTGTCAAAAAAGTGTTCCACCAATTTTTTGAACACATAAAAACTAATTTCAACGTCAAATTTACGATTAATTGAAAAAACCAAGTGTATTTACTATAATGGTCTATGAAGGCCATATAATATCGGTAACCTGTAGAAGAAGAATTTGGGCTAAGGCCCCTCACATCATAAAAGAGTAAAATCTAAAGGATAATAAGAAACATATGTCGAATTAGAGAAAGGTATATTATGACTCTCGGCTAGTTGACATAAATCACAAATAGATCATTGTCTTAACAAAAGAAAAAAATGTAAGTTATTAGAAAGTAAGATAGATTCAACAATGCGAAAAGCACAGTGACCAAGGCGGGAGTTCCAAGTGCGAGTGTTGCCTTTTCACCGACCAAAGCAAACTTACGTTTGGAGGTGGTTGATAGAAGAGGATAGAGGTCATTCTTACTCGGTCCGTGGTGGAAAATAGTCTCGGTGTTGCGATCCTTTATACAAAAGAAATATGGGTGAAATTTAAAAAATATATTATTATTTTTAAAAAATTCAAAGACAGATAATATTTGCTTTTTAATTTCATAAACATATAATAAATTATTTAACTTGAAAGAATTAGATTGAGTATGTAAAATAGAGGATCCAATGTTTTTATTTTGCAAACTTGTGTCATTACCAACTTCAATTACATCAGGGATAGTGCATTCCTCAACACGAAGATTTAGATTGCCAAAATCCAAGGTAAGATGGTTCGTGCTCCCTATATCTGGATTGGTTGGATTGCATGACACTTATACAGCCCGTTCAATCTTGGACGTTCATGTAGATCTAGCGTCGCCCAGGGACGAATCGCCTTCACAACATTTAACCTGGGACATGTGTGTTTTCTAAATTTTTTTTCTCCTCCCCCCCCCCCCCCCCTTCCTTCTTCCTTCTTTTCTTTCTTTTGTTCCCCCCTCTCCATTAACGTACCTTTGAAGCTTCATTTTACCTTCCATCAACAAATCCATTCGAGGTCACGAACTCACTGGAAGTCACGAACTTATTCTCTCTCGAAAACAAACCTAGTACATTTTGAAAACCCCCAATGGCTCGAACTAGTTTGAAATATTAAATTATCGACATGTGAGATTTCGGTCTAAGATGCACAGACCGACATATGAGATGTTAGTTTGAGATGCATAGACCCTTTGACCATCAACCCTTCAACTTTTCGACCCACATGTAATCTAAGTTACTGTAAAGATCAAAGGGCATTTCATAGGTCGAGGCCTATCAACCTGTAGAATAACTATAAGGGTTAAAAGACCCTTCATAGGTAAGGGCTCTTTGACCCTTAGAATTACATGTGAGTTAACATCAGCCCTTCGACCCTTATAGTTACTCTATGGACCGAAGGGCCTGCACCTGTGAAGGGTCTTTCAACTTTTAGCGTAACATAGATTATATGTTAGTTGAAGGGTCAAAGAGTTAAAGAATTAAAGGATTGAAGGGTCTCAAAAGGTCGATATGTTGAAGGGCTCTTAACATATTAGTTTGTACATCTTAGACCGATATCTCACATGTTGAAGGGCTCTTCCTTGTTTACCGTCATTAAATGTATAGAGTCGAAAGAAAGAAAAGAAAACGCAAAGTAACTCTAAGGGTCGAATAACCCTTCACAGGTCGAGACCCTTTGACAATTAAAGCTACTACTGAGTTTTTGAAATTTAGATGTAGATAAAAAAAAAAAAAATATGCACCCGGGGGGAGGGGTGAATGATAATAAAATCGCAATCGAATGGCTTTAGAGTTATTCTACGAGTTGCATGATTTAGACCTATAGGGCTCTTCGACTCGTAGAGTAACTTTAAGGATTGAACCTTTAGAGTAATTTATATTACATGTGATTTGAAGGATTGAAGGATCTATATATCTCATATAGACATCTCACATGTCATCTATGCATTTAGACCGACATTTCACATATCGCTAATTTCATATTTCTTATTAGTTCGAGTTATCAAGGGTTTTCAAAATGCACTAGGTTTATTTTTTAGAGAGAGTGAGTTCGTGAGCTCGAATGGGTTTGTTGATGGAGGGTAAAATGAAGTTTCAAAAGTGCGTTAATGGAGAGAGGGGTACGAAAGAAAGAAAATAAAATAGAAGGAAGAAGGGGGGTGGAAAGAAAAATTTAGAAACAAGCGGGTCACCAAGTTAAATGCAGTGACCCGCATGTTTTTAAACGCAATTCTGCTTTGAACGACGTGGCTTGTTCAGGAATGCTGGATCTATATGGACGACCAGAATTACACGGGCTGTATTAGTGTCATGCGATCTGATCCCATATCTGGATACCAAGTGGGGTCCACGACTGCTGTTTAAGCTTGGACCTTTTGTTGTTAAGCCGGATTTGGGAAAAAGGGCTAATTGTACCTTGAGTAACATTTATCAGCAAAGTGGCTCATTTTCTTACAAATTTGTCACTTAGGGGGAGGTTTGTTGGGTTGGTGTGGGTTGCGGTCCAATAGCCCTTGCTCAAAGTTGAGCTTTCCCGAAACATTGCTGTGAAAGGGGGAAAAGGTGCCATTGTTGTGAGGGGGGAAAAGGGCGGCACTGCCAAACATGTCCAGATGCCATTGGAGTGCCGTCGCGACCACGTCCGTGACCTTTTCTGGCGTTGGGGCTCTGATGTGTGACGTTGGAAGAGGCGAAGGCTAGGTGGACCACAAGTTCGAGCTGCTACAGCTGAGCTTCAAAGTTGAGAAGAAACCCATATAACTCTTGCATAGATGGAAGGTCACGGCTAGTTGTGACTAACGATGAGTGGATCGTAGTCATAACCCAGCCCTTCGAGAATGTAAGTGACCAAATCGAAGGGATGCAGTGGGTGTCTGATTGATGCCAAAGTATCCGCCTGAGTTTTCATGAATTGAAAGTATTCGGTAATGCTTTTGGAGCCCTTTTTGGTGGAAACAAGCCTGACCCAGATTTGTTAGGCGTTGGCATTGGATTTGGTGGAAAACCTAGCTATAAGGGCTATCCTAATAGTGTGAGAAGAGTTGAGACTGACAACGGTTGGAAGCACCTCTACACTGATTGCAGAATTCGAATCCGAGAGGATCGGTTGATCTTATTGGTACCAAAAATCATAGTCAGGATTAATCTATGGTGCAACATTGTTAATGGATGGTAGAAATTCGGAAGGTGGCGGAATGGACCCGTCGACATACCCAAACAGTTTTTGGCCAAGAAGGTATGGTTTCACTTATGTCAACCATAATAAATAGTTATTAGTAGTTAATTTAATATGATTTGTTTGACTTAACCATGGCAGAGAGATAATGGCCGGAGTGGAGGATGTCGCGACAGCAGTCAACAAAGAGGATGAAGCACCAGTGGAAGGAGAGGAGTTTTCTAATGGGGCAGCCATGGAAGAATAGGGAAACAGGTAAGTAGTGTTTAGGGAATGGAAGAGGAGAATAGAAAAAATAAAGTGAGAGAGTAGACTTTTGTCTTAATTGCTCTGATACCTTAGAGATATAAATATACTGATTTTATTGAAAATGATATCACAACCATAACTTAATGTAGTATTGTAGACAAATATAACTACATGGTAATGTGATATTACCGTTGGCAAGTAAACAAATAAGGAAAACTATAATATGGTAAAGAGAGCAGACTATAGGATTTGGTAACTGTTGGTGATGAATGAAATTAGCCTTGATTGGGTGATGAAATATTCCTTGTAAGATTATCTTTCACATCGCACAAGGTTTATAGAGATGGGCATAAGATGATAGTGAATGGTGTCGTTTTAGTGTGTCTTGAATTAAAACTCTTCTAGGTATTTCAATAGCACAGAAGAAAGTTTCTAAGATTCTAGAATGCTTTAGAGTGGATAAAGGGAAGCAGGTTTCTTAGGTTTTTTGGCAAGAATGTGTCAGCTCCTATCTGTGGGTTCGCATTATTCTTTTAAGAATTATAGTTAGTACTGTATTTGGAAGAGATGGAAGATATGGTGAGTGATGAGAGGAAGGCAGGGAAGCAATTGGTGCAACAGAGCTTGTAGAGTAACACGGGGAGGATTGTGAAAAGGGCTAATTTGCCTCGGGATTTCATTCCTTCTGATCATTTCAAGCCCTTTACATCAAGTTATACTTCAAAAAGCTTGCCTTTTATAGGAGGAAAAATGGACTACCATTAGTGAAGGTTTGTGCCTTTTTTTAAAAAATTACCGCAATTAAGAGAAAGAGATGGGGTAGAGGCATCATATCAGAAGAAAAGAGGGAAGATGGTGACGCCATGGTCAGGGAAAGAGGGATGGGTGGTGGCGGAGCCAATAATGGAGGTTGTGTCAGTGGCTGCCATGGAGATAATGGTGGGTGGAAATAATGTTTGTTGAGAATTTTGGTACTTAAAATAAAATTTAGGGACCAAACAAGAGTGAAATGGAAGTAACTGGTAATAAACCAACTCAAGAAGAGTTAGATCTTAGATTTAATATCTTTTTTAAAGGTTATATTATTATTTTTGTTCCTAAATTTATCCATTTTTTCATATTTCGTCGCTTAATTTTCGTTTGACTTAGTAAAGTCCTTTAACTTTTATTTTTATTTTATTTATTTTAATCCTTTAGGTAGAAAACATAAAAGAAAAACATTAACAAATTAGAAAACTCTACTTTACTTCGTTGTTGTCGCCTCATCAACTTCGCTGTCCCACTTCCATCCTCACTGCTTCTATTTTATCGTCGTCTCTTCACCTTTATAATTATCCCAACTTCTTTATCGTTACTGCCTAACTTTTACCCTCTCTATCATCAATAATGATGGCGATAAAGGTGAACAATGGTGGTGGCAACTATAAAGGTGGAATGAAAGAGCGGCGGTGTGACAATGGAGGGGAATCGAAATTGACAACAACAAATATAGAGTGGATGTGTCACAGTCCAACGACACAACGGTTGGAAGTGGAGTGGAGGTGGCGGCAACAACTGATGTACATCAACGACAGTGAGGGCAATAGTGGAGAGGCGGTGACGGCAATTACAAAGGTGGGTCGACAATAACGGAGGTGGAGTGATATGTAGCAAAGGTGAGGCGATGGCAACGACAAAGATTGGGTGACTGTGACAACAGAGGTGAAACATCGAACGACATTTGAGGTGGGGTGACCGTGGCGACTATAGTAAAAAAGACAAAAGTGAAAGTTAAGGGAAGAATAAATGGTAGAATTTTATTTAATTAAAAGTATGAGGGTCTTTTATAATATTTTTATGTTTTCTACATAGATGATTAAAATAAGAAAAAAGAAAATGAAAGTTAAAAGACTCAATTGAATAACACGAAAGTAAATGAATGAAAATAGGAAAATCGCTTAAGTAGGAGACCAAAATAATTATTTAACATAGGAAAAACTTGGATAAATATTCAAAATTTAGTATAAATTATAATAAATATCCAAATTTTTAGTAAATATAATAAATATTCAATTTTAAATTTAAAATATAATGATCCCAATTATATTAAAAATAAATAGAATGATAATATATAATCTCTATAAAATGATTATTAAAATTCAAAATTTAATCAAATCTAAAATTTTTATCTATTCTAATTTAAATTTTTAACCTATTTCTTTTAAAATTCATTATCTATTTCCACTTTATCAGCTGTTATCACCCTCCTTTATCATTGCTACCACCACTTTCTTCTATTACCGTTATCATCCACCTCCATCGCTGACATCAGAATATTACTATTTTAATTATTATTTGTTCTCTCTTAAATATTGAAATTGTAAAAACTTTAATTCTTAAACTTTTATGCTTAGTAGCTTGCTACACTGCTTTCGCCAACTGGGGTCAAGCAGAAAGATCGCTCCGACCAAGACTGCCTCTTTTGGGCGGGGGTTTCCTAAAAATTTTTGTTTTGGTCAAGCCCTGACCATTAGGGTGTATATTTTTCGATCGATGTTAGGTCCGATACTTCGAAGCATATCAGAAATTTACTTTTTTATTTGTACCCTTCTCGAGTCCCCATTTCTTTCTTCTCTCTCCCTCTTACCCGTGCAAACCCCTTCCCATTTCCCATTTCCCATTTCCCATCAATCTCTCTTTCTTCTCTCTCCCCCATTCCCCATATCTCTCTCCCGATCTCCCCCTTGCACCAGCAGCCAACCCCTCCCAGCTCTATCTCTTACTTCTCTATCCCCGCATTCGCCCGTCTCTCTTTTTGATCTGCCCCCTGCACAAACGACCAACCTGCTGATTCCGCGTGAAGCTTGCTGATTCCGTCGTCGCTGTTAGTTGGAGCCCCGCCGTCCGTTAGGAACTGATTCTGGAATGGTTTGATAGTTTGATTATTTTCCCCTCTTTATTGAATTTATGGACTTTTGTAATAAGCTTGATGAGAATGATGGAAGCGTGCTATATCCAATCCTTAAAATTTAAAAATATTTATGTTGGCCTTAGCGACAGTGGAGGGGGTTAGTGGCAGCAAATGATGGCGGTGTCGGCCGGTGAGGTTTGAATGGGGAAGAAAAAAAAAAGAATTAAAAAATATTAAATTTAAATAAAAGAAATATAAATAAAAATTGTAAGTTGCGATATATTTAAAATTTTAATAATTATTTAATAATTAAGTGATATGTATATAATAATTTTATTATTTTTTAAAGAAATTAAGAGTTTATTATAATTTAAATTAAAAATTAAAAATTTATTATAATTATTAAAAATTTTAAATGTATTATAATATATGCTTTGAGAATTTATTTTAATTTTTAATAGAATAATAACAAACATAAATATTTACACATAGAAATATTATTTAAATTTGAATACTTACTACAAATTTTAAAAAATTCACGTATCATCTTATAAATAGAAACTAAAAATACAATAATAATATCTAAATTAATAATTACTAAAAGAAAAAAAAAAAATCAACGATATCTAGTCTTTCTTTTATGGCCTTTATTAAAAAGGAGAGAAAGAAGAAAAGGAGAAAATAAGAAGCCTAATTAACTCGTTTAGTTTGTCGTTGATTTTTTTTTTTTTTTTTTTTTTTTTTTAAAGAAAAAATTAATCAACAAGCTAAACGAGTCATTGAAAATAGTTTGAATATGAATTTGTTGGTGATCATGTACTTAAAAGCTAAGAAAGAGTATCTTGCGGAACTGTTTCATCAGATATACACGCCAATAAATATTTCACACTCAAATAACCTTGTTGGTCAAGAAGAGTTGATTTATATACTGCATTTTCATAATTCAATCATATTTCTCGCAAATTTCCTAAGCAAAGAAAAATTACGATGACAAAATATCGACCAAATCTAAACCACAATCTTTTCCCTACTACTCACAAGCTGTCTTTTATATTAATACCAAAGAGGTTCTTAAACTAATTTCTCATAATCCACCATTCTGTTGTTATATATATGCACAAGCTGGTCACACACCTGCCTCGAAGACGGCCTTTCTTGAGGAGCGGTTTTCGTGCAATGAAGAGCTATTTCAAGCACTTGAAATACAGCTGACTCTTCTGCCGGGAAAAGCAATTTCAAACTAGGATCGATCAACTCCTCCCGATCTAATGGTTCTTCCATCTCAATGCGAGTCTCCACCCATCTTACCATGTCCATGTCCACACCAAACACTGGATCAGTAGGCATTTTCCCGCTAACGAGTTCCATCAGCACAATCCCCATGCTGTAAACATCACTCTTCTCCGTCGCTTTCAGGGAATATGCGTACTCTGTCCTCATCAACATAACTCAAGTAATTAGATCAAGGTTGTATCTGGTTGGAGAAAATATTTCATACATGCAGGTGTATGCCATTTATGTGAGAGATCTAAACTTTCACATCAATGATATACACCGAATGTAAAAGATAAGAGTTTGGGTCACAAAACTGCAGTTTGCCTAAATTGAACCAAACATACACTATGAAATTATGTTCATCAAAGTTGATTAAGTTTACCTGGTGCAATGTAACCGTAGGAACCAGCAAACCATGTAGTTGACTCAGTGGTAGGATCGTAATCCTCGATAACTGCTTTTGCCAACCCAAAATCGCCCAAATGAGCCTCCATATCAGAATCTAAAAGAATATTGCTTGATTTGATATCTCTATGGATTATCTTTGGCACACAATCATGATGAAGGTATTCTAGTCCCTTTGCTAACCCGACTGCAATCCTTAACCGTGTCTCCCAACCCAACATCGTCTTCTTCTTATAACTAACAGATTCATCATGCAACCAATCCCATGCACTTCCATTCTCCATAAACTCATATATTAACAGATTTGCACCCGCCCTTTTATTGCTACAATACCCAATCAACTTCACTAAATGTCTATGCCGTATCCTACCAAGCGTCTTAACCTCCCTTGTGAAGCTCTTATTTGATAGAAGATCGTCTTTGCACGATATCTTCTTAACAGCAACCGTTTCTCCATTGGATAGCTCGGCTTTGTAGATTGTACCAGATCCACCTGAACCGATTATGAACTCATCGCTTAGATTGTTAGTGGCTCCCACAATATCTTCCCATTTGAGATCTCTCTTAGCAGCAGCGTTGTGGAACTGTAGTAGTCTTCTCTGTGCTTGAGAAGAATTGGATGAGTATATGCACTTGACCTCACTGGATCTTTTCCAGGAAGATTCCTGTCTGTGTTTCAAGAAAAGGGTTACTCCAAATGCTAGGAGTGCCATTACTGCCAAGGTTGAAACTGCAGATATCACTACGATTAGTGCCTCGCTTAAGGTTGACTGATCATGATTGCTTGAGGAATCTTTGCAGTGACTGAGATCGGATATTCCACAAAGATTCTTATTCCCTTCAAAGGAGTCAGAAGGCCAGTGAGAGAAACCCTGGTCTAATTTTCCCTCAAGGTTGTTGTAAGAAAGGTCAAGCTTACCCAAGCTGCTCATTTCTCCAATTTCTGGAGGGATTTCTCCCACAAGTTGATTGTGGGAAAGATCAAGCGCTTCTAATTTTGTCAAAGTTCCAATCAAAGGAGGGATTCGACCTGTCAAATTGTTATAACTGAGGTCTAGAATGCTTTGAAGATTCTGCAATCGTGCCAACTCAACTGGGATTTCTCCACTGAAACTATTCCTTGACAAGCTCAACTTGTACAGTTTGCTCAATTTACCAATCTCAGAAGGGACTGGTCCGGAAAATTTGTTTTGGTTAAGATTTAGGACAGTAAGTGATTCTAGATTCCCAATTTCACCGGGCAATGTACCATTCAGTAAATTCCTATAAAGTTCGAGCAATAACAGGTTGGAAGAATTGAACAGCTCTAAAGGAACAGGCCCGGAAAATTGATTGGAAGAAAGCTTAAGCTCACCCAGCTGAGGCAAACTTCCTAGCCATATAGGCACGGGTCCGGTAAGTCGGTTATTGTTGAAGTCAAGATGGGTCAGGTTCTTACACGAAGAAAGCTTTCTGGGTATGGGTCCAGTTAGAGAATTCCCAGACAGGTCCAACAATGAGAGTTCAATAATATTCCCTAGTGTCCATGGAATTTCACCAGTGAATCTATTGTTCCCTAATCTAAGCCTGTCTAGTGAAGGGGAATTCCCCAACTGGCTCGGAATCTCACTATCAAATTCATTATCTGTAACATCAAATGAAAGAAACAAACTCGACCCACATAATGGAGCAATGCTACCATTAAATCGGTTATTGGATAAATTGATCCGGGTCAAATTTGTTAAATTGATCAATGCATTAGGGAGATTACCTTCAAGCGAGTTGTTGTATAGCATGAAAAACTGCATAGCCTTGAGAAATCCAAAACTTTTCGGGACCCCACCGGAGAGGAAATTATCTGCCAAATCCAAAGTATTTAGTTTATGACAGTTGCCCAAACTAGCGGGAATTTCACCAACAAGTTCGTTCTGCCTTAGATGGACAAAATCGAGCTCCTTGAGGTTTCCAAATGTGAATGGAATCTTGCCCTTGAAGCGATTCCCATACAAATCGATCTTCCTCAAGCTCGAGCAGTTACCAATCTCCAAAGGAATCTCCCCTGAAAACTGATTTTCATAGAGATACAAAATTTCAAGATTCCCAAGCATTCCAATCTCACTTGGAAGCTTGCCCGCCAAGTTATTGTGATACAGTGCAAGAGTGGTCAAATCGACGAGGTTTCCTATCAATGGTGAAATGGGGCCCACCAAGGAGTTGTTATGAAGCAAGAGGTCCGTTAGCCCGGGTATCCCATAAATTTCATCTGGTATCGGCCCGGTGAGGGTGTTGTTGGATAAGTCGAGTTGGGTCAACGCCTTACAGCCCCCCAGTTCTTTTGGAATCTCTCCAGAAATTTGGATCTCAGCCAGAACCAATTGAACCAAATTGGTTGTGTTGGAACATAGATTTCTTGGTATTATGCCAGAGAGATTGTTATTGGAAAGGACCATATTTGTCAGCTGACCCATATTGCCCAATTCCTGCGGAATTCCTCCTGTGAGCTTGTTCAATGATAAATCAAGTGTTCCAAGATTTCCCAATCGAGATAAAGTTACTGGAATCGAGCCTTCAAGTTGATTACCCAATAAGTTAAGGTAAGCGAGTTGACTCATTTCACCGAGTTGACTCGGAATCTCACCAGATAAGCTATTGTTTGAGAGGTTTAGAGTAGTGAGATTCTGAAGGCGACCCAACTGCCATGGAATCGGTCCGGTGAGATTATTCAGAGAAAGAGAGAGCAGTTGGAGGCTTGAGCAGTTGCCGAGTTCCGCCGGAATCGGACCCATGAGTTGATTTTGCTGCAGAGTTATGTTCAGGGCTCGGCTAAGTCGGCCGAGTTGAGGGGGTATATTACCGGTAAAGCGACAGAATGATAACCCAAAATACTTCAAATTGACGAGATTGCCCAAAGACGCGGGAATTGGACCACTGAGTTCGTTGTTACCGAGTCGCAAAGCTCGGAGACTCGTAAGTGAGCCAAGCTGAGCTGGAATCGGTCCGGTGAGTTGGTTAGAGTAAAGGAGCAGAGATTCCAGATGAGTGAGGTTAGACAGATTAGGTGGAATGGGACCCACTAGGTTGTTGCTGGATAGATCAAGTGAGAGCAGGTTTCTCAATTTTCCGAGTACACTCGGTATGGACCCGACGAGTGACGAGCCAGAAAGGTCCAGTCCCACCACTTCTTGCCCCGAGTGGCCATCAGCGGAGTCGGACAGCACTGGCCCACACGTAATACCATTCCAAGTACAGAAATTTAGGTTGCTTTCTGACCAATCATCAAAAACCTTTAACTCTTCGTCCTCCACAAACGACTTCTTTATCTCTAAAAGAACGCCTAAAGTAGTAGTTGACGAAGAAGATGAGCCATTACTAGTATCACTCGTAACAAACCCAGATGGAAAAAAAACGACCAAAACAAGAACACATGAGCATAGCGACAGAAGTGGAATAGAACCCGACATGGCGGCCATTAACGTTGTTCTTGTGTAAGAAACAAATATGGTAATTACATGGGTAGCTCTTTTCAACTTGAATACGAAAGGTCGAGTTTATTGGGTCGTGTAGGAATTAATAAAGAGAGAGCGAGAGAGACAAGTGTCAACAAGTAGGTGGCGGGAGCGGCGGTGGAGGAATATGAATTGTGCAGCGGTTGTCGGTCAGTTGGGGCAGAGTACAGGGAGACTAGACATGCATGAGCGTGGAAAAGTGGAGCAATCAATGATACATAGAAGGAGCTGCAATGCAACTCTGTAAGAGCTTATAAATAGATATGGTCTAATTTCAATTCATTGGAAGTTGGTACTCATATTTTTTGCTTGCGCAGATGGGAGAGAAGCAATAATGGAGGGTCCTATAAACGAGGGCCAAGATTAGATACGAAGGAAGAGAGTAAGAAAGAGGACATTAATGAGTGATGATGAGGATAGCTGAGAGGATGGAAGAGTAGTTTTCCTTGTTTGAATAGAATAAAATAAAATGATATTTAATGGGTTGGGTCAAAATGGATCAGAATTATGAAACCAAGATTATTTCAAATGGTACAGTGAGAAAGAAGAAAAGGCATAAAAGACAAGGGACTTGTATTATTAGTACATGATTGTAATGAATTAAGGAAATTGTATATAATAAATAGTTTGCTGGTTTTACACGGGAGGAAATATGATTAAGGTATAGTTATAGTAGTTGGAGTGTGTTCGCTTGTTTATAGTGTATTAGTTTAAAAATATTTATATATCGGACATGACTCTACTTATAACCAATCCTATTCAAAATGTGAGCGGTTGAGTTGCTTTCTTTGTCCATCTCTTTCTCTCGGGCTAATTCGGAACTGATTGCTTTTAATTTTTTGCAATATTTTGTAATGTACCTTACAAAGTCAAAGCTGTTCCCCACATTTTCTTTTGTCCCCTACCCACGTAATCAACTACTACGCTCCCTACTCAACATTCATGTATACCTGCGTTCAGATATACTAATTCCATATATATATATATATATATTACTTTAATATTTCTTAATTGATATTTATTTTAATTTGATTTTTAATATAGAAAAATAATAGAGATTCAATTTAAATATAATTAAAAATAACTTAAGCATCATCATAATAATAATATATATTACTGATTGGACATTACATATAAGCATTTTTACATTAAAATATACCTAAGAAGGAGTTAATTTTCAATTTTTCGATAGTTTTGAAGAGATTTATTCACTCTTAATTTTATAATGTTTGAGAAGACTATTTATTTTAAACCCTTACACATACTCTAAATAATTAAAAATTTATCAAAATAACGTACCTCGTTAACAACACTTAAGAAATTGTGTAATTTCCACTTCAATTGCTACTTGGAGATTGGAACTTGAAGCCATTTTGTATGCGAAAATTTTTTAGGTGGATTTATCTCATTTTATAAAATGTGGATATTGTGGCTTAATTCAAATAAGAATCAATTATATATATAATTGATTTAAAAATGATATATACAGCAAATTTTTATTAAGCAATTTTTATTTGTAGGTACCTATTTTTGTTAGACACTTTCTGTACCACCATCATTATCATATCATATTTTTACCGCCCATATTAATATTAGAATTCTACAATAGAATTTTTCATGCACGAGTTATAATTCTAATTATAATTGTAATAAAATAAAAAAAATTTACACTAGAATTGCAGTTCTATCTCACAAATACCCACCAAGATATGAGTTATAATTCTAATTATAATTGTAATAAAATAAAAAATTTTACATTAGAATTGCAGTTCTATCTCACAAATACCCACTAAGATAAAAATATCGATTTCAAATTTAATTAGAACAAAGCAACATGTCATCCCTTGACTTGTACCCAATTTTTATATTCGATGGATATTAGGTTTCTTCTCTTCAGCTAATTGGACAGTCATATAAACCGTGACATTGGTTTGTCTTTTTTGGTCAAAACATCGCAACATCTATTTTTTTCTTTATAGTCTACAAGACACCTTTTGTTTTCTTCTTATCTCTCAAAGAATTTTTTAAAAAATGGTGTATAATTTTTAATCCTTAGTCCTTGGCATGCAACCATTTTGCCGTTTAATTAATCAAGGCTGCTCACAAGTCTCAATTATATACGGTGAACCTTTGTGATTCATCATCATCTCGTGTTTCTTTACTCCTCTTCTATATTGTGGAAACAAAATCTAACCTACTTAAATTAATCTTGCAAGTCATCGATGATTTACTAAGTGATTCTGTCAGAATTTTACAAATATTGATATAATATTGTCAACAATTGTCTTGATGCAATAGCTAGTAGCCATGTCTGCCTCGACACTTGAGAATAATGAGAGCGTACTTGGAAATTGGAATTCGGGAAACCTTGCTAGGATTATAATAAACAAGAGTTTTCTAAGCCTTCTCTCACAATACAAGTTAACTAAAGAAGGGGAAAAATGAAGTTTTCAAGTTAAATACTTTCCTTCCAAACTAGGCAATCCTTATCGAACAAGACAATTTTATAAGATATATGAGTTGACTACTCTGTGCGTTATACCAGAATTAAAAATAGCGTATTACATGTATAAATAACTGTCAATGTATAGCGTATAAAAAATATCATATGAACTTGAGCAGTGTACTAACTGTCTTAAATTATCTAGAAAAGAACTTATATTACATTATATCAATGTTATAAATTAATTATCTATAAAGTAAGATTATATAATAGAATTTAAGCATTGCAAATACATATATAAAATTACTTTGTTACAACTTTTTGGGAGATTGTTAAAGACCTCTTCTACGCTCTCCTTTTTCTCCATATGTCGATATATATATTTGTATATTCATCTTCTACCCTCTCCATTTTCTTCATGAGAATCTTAAAACTTTCGGAAGATGTTACTCTAGTTAATGCAATATAGAGTTGTTCGTGACTAAACATTGACTTTGAAGGACTAATCTCTTAAAATCTTAATAGAAGCATGAATATGATATCTCTATAAATAATATGAAAAAAATAAATAAAAGAGAGAATACCAAGTAAACTCATTATACATATAGTTCAATTAGATAGTTGAGTCATATTCTCATTAAATACAACGATATCGAGACTATTAAATAATGGTAGGTATTTTTCCCATCGAGAACCGTACAAGGTTGCACTTTTCTAGCTCCTATTATCCTGGTATTAGTTGTAACGATCCGCATTGTTTGAACAATTACTTTACTTGGTATTGGGAAAATCTGCCGTCGCATAATTAGCTCAGGCCTCGGGAATTATACGGTGATAGATATATTACTAATAATAAATATAAATAAAATGAGCAGAATAAATACACATATCTACTATAAATTTAAAGTGGATTTTACATTATCAATATAAAATAAAATAAAATGAATATAATTAAATACGCTACCAATTTTTAATGAAATTAATCTAACTACTATGACAAATAGGTGAATGATTTGAAATTAATCTAGATCTTACTTTCTTTTTGACATATCTAATGATGAGAGAAATCAATTAAATGCTATCAAATAAAATGAAAATAAACGGCGATAACAAAAATAGAGATTTGAAAAGATGAATTAATTAAGAACACTTAGCAAAATTAAATCCAAATAACACATCTACACTACAATAATGAATTAAATCTAAATTGTCTTTACTCCTAAGAAATAGTAGGTGGAAGAACTTTAAAAGAACAAAGTAAAGACATAAGTGTCTTATCCATGAACGACAAATTAAGATCATCACAAAGGTGAGAACCTAGTGCTATAATAATTGTTCCTAAGAACGGATCTTAAGGAAATAAAAACTTACATTCTGGAGGAAAAGGAAAAAGATAAGTGCTAATTGGATGGACCAATAGAAAATTTTTGCTGAAGCCTTGTGTTTTTTTATCATTTTTTACCGGATTGCAGTGTGTTTTTGATCGAGTATTGATGCCATTTTGCCTTCCACCAAGCCTGTTTTTTATAAGAAAATTCTAGATGAAACTCTCATAATAAAATTGAATTTGAAATGCACTCACCATGTTTCATGTTCCACCTCCCACTTTTGTGGGCCACGTCCACCTTTTTTGGAGGAAGCTTTGACCTCTCATTCTTACCAAACTTGATCACTATTGAGTCTAGGTTCGTCACAACTTCTTCCATTATTTTCCTACCAAATCCGAACGAAATCCCCCTTTTCCTACGTACTTCGACCGAATCTCTCTAAATTTGTTGATGAATGAGTCTTTTCTTAACTCTTTGGGGAAAAGTGGTTCAACTTTTTGACCAACTAATCAGGCTTAGCCAAAATTATTTTTTTCACCATGCACTTTCGCCAATTAATGCTTTACTAAACTGAATTTTTGGCCAATCACTTTGCTTGCCTGAAAATGGGGTTGAAATGGTCATTCAAATGCACTTTTTCAAGAAAAATGGGTTCTACTTCTAACCCCTTTTGAGCTTGGCCGAAGTGCCTTATTCCTTGGCCAAAAATTACTCCAACCTACCTCTATTTTTGGCACATTAATTCATTGACAAAAATGTGGGTCAAGGGAGGGTTTCTTGCAACTTCTTAAGGAAAAGTCGTTTCTTCTTTTAACCTTTTTTTGTCTTTGGCCGATTCTCACATGTGTTTAGCTAAAAATGTATTGTCTCAAGGCCATTTCAACCGAACTCTACATGCTAGAGAGCGAAATCAAATCCCTCATCATGTGAGATTTTTATTTTATCTTTTTCTCCTACAGTTGAGATTGAACCACAAATGATCCTTGTACAAGTGATTTATGATTGTTTTTTATGCCACCTCACTAATCCGTATGATATTTTAGTTTCGTTGAAGGGAAATAACCCTGGCCAAAATTTTGACTAAGTCAAATGCTCTGTGTTTGATTGATATCGGTTATTACACGATCAAAACTTATATTTAATCGGTCATTTAATTGTTTAACTTAGTTAGTCGGTTTAATTATCACCAACCAACTTATATTTATTTTGAATTTATAAGTTAATTACCTCTCACCATGTGTCCGCAAAATTCTAGCATCAACAAATGCTCCCCTTAATTTTTCTCATTGAGTTCAAAATAATGAGAAAAGTTAATGACCACGATAATTTGACTTTTGTTTTTAGATGGTCGAGGGGCGTTTTCTTAGAGATTATTACTTTTATTGCTACTTTTGACTTTTGGGTCAATCGAGGGGTCGTCGCTTTATGCATAATAATTTTACTTTTATCTATTGTTCCTGATTTTTATTTCTTTATTGATTCAGCACATCATTACTAGTAGTTAAAATTGCAACTTATCTTAAACAAAGTTTTTGGCCTATACTCGTATTGAAAAAGCATTCGGCCGAGGATAATTATTCCCAAGTGATCCTTGGTCAAGCTCGACCGGAAGTGACATGCTTGGTCAATTTCGACCAATATGGCAGAAAGTGACATATCCACACTAAGATGGAATTCGACTGAAACTTCCACATCCTCTATTAAAAATTTTTGACTAATCAGCAGAGTTACTTTCCACACTAAATCACCGACAGTGAATGATTTGGCTTTCACCTTCTTCTTATAAGAATTGATGACTCTATTTCTGTGGACCGCCATGTTGTCGATTGCTTGTAAGCAGTCAACCTCTAAATCTTTCAAATCAATTTGTATAGTCTCGGAGTATTCCGAGGATGTCAAATCGTTATGTAAAGCGATTGTAAGGGATATGCAAGATTAGAGGATATGGAATTATTTACAAATCTTGTATTGTTAGATATGCAAGATTTCAATGTCATATTAAGAATGGATTGCCTCTCCAAGTATAATGCCACAAGAAATTATCAAAAGAATGGAGTATTATTCAAATTACCAAGTGAAGAAAAGTTAAATTCATTAATGGTTTAAGGAGGAGACATATTCCATTGATATCTACAGTTAAAGTAACGAAGTTACTAAAGAGTGGTTATGTTAGATATCTTTAGTGTAGTGAATATTAGCAAAGAACAACAACTAATGCTTGAAGATGTTCTTGTAGTTTATAACTTTTTTGGAGTTTTTTAAGAAGAGTTACAAGGATTTTTCCCAGACCGTGAGATTGAATTTGAAATAGACTTGGCACCAAGAACTGCACCAAGCTCAAAAGCTACATATCGTATAATGCTAGCAAAATTAAAGGAACTTAAGAAATAGTTACAGGAACTACTTGACAAAGGCAAAACTCGACCAAGTTTTTCACATTGGGGAGCACCTGTGTTATTTGTGAAGAATAAAGATGAGTCGATGAGAACGTACATCAACTATAGTGAGAATAATAAAGCAACCATAAAGAATGAATATCCTATGTCACGGATAGACGATTTGTTCGATCAACTCCAAGGTACTTCACCCATTATTAAAGATCAATTTGAGATCAGGATACCATCAGCTGAAGATCCAAGAATCTAACATCTAAAAAATGGATTTTCAAACATGTTAGGGTATTATGAATTTCTCGTGATGTCATTCGGACTAACGAATGCCCCAACCGCTTTTATTGATTTGATGAGTCAAGTATTTAAAGTGTATCTAGATAAATTCTTCATTGTCATTATTGACGATATCCTTGTCTATTCAAAGTCTAAGAAGGGGCACATAGAACACTTGAAAATTGTGTTGTAAACACTAAGAGATCATTAACTTTATGTCAAATTTAAGAAATATGAATTTTGGCTTGATCGGATCAGTTTTTGAGGACACATTATTTCTAAAGATGAAATTTCAGTCGATCCATAGGTAGAAGCGGTAAGCAATTGAGGTAGGCCAAAGAATGCATTAAAGGTGTGAGGTTTCCTAGGATTTATGAGTTATGACAGGCGACTTGTGGAAGGATTTTTTGTAAGAAACAGTTAGTGAAATTTGCTAACGGAGAGTAACTTTTTAGTGAGATGCAGAACCACAAGAACATCCAATAATCTAACTTGCGGGGAAGGAGAGCAAGATCCAATATGGGAATTAGGAAGAAAAGCATCATTGGCAACAGTGATGGAATCCTTACAATAATAAAGTGTAGATGACTCAGGAGTAGGGACCATAACGAGACTTTTGTCCAGCCCTAGATGATATAGTGAAGGTTAAACTATTGTTTTGGTCCCTCTTTTTTTCACCATTTTTCTATTTTTATATTTATATTTCGATTCACGTTGATTAAGTCCTTAAAATTTCACTTTTATCCTATTTTGATCCTTGGGGATAAAAATTGAAATATACATACTCTAAAAGAAATTAAAAACTTCCTTTAAACATTTAACAATACTATTTTAGCCCCTCCTTTACTAAACCCACCTCTTCCAATTACACAACCCCACCACTTTCCACCTCTGCATATGTCCTATCGTTGCCGGCATGCCACTCTCTGATTTTGGGTTGAAACCCAGATTTCAAATGAACCACATTTCTCAGAGGACTTTTGTCTAAAGTAGTCATGCGTCGTTCAGTTATCACTGTAGCAGGATTGAGCAATCAGAGTGAAAACCAAAGAGGAGTTCTAGTTGGTGGGTTTGCTTTACCTAAACAAGATCAAACGGAGCAAACAAGATTTGATAGTGCAAGAAAAGGAAGAATGGGTGGGTGTGAGAGAAATCTCTGACGGAGCTCACATTGAGGGTAAGAAAGCCTAAAGAGCTTTGATGGAGTCATCGGAGCGAGCCAAGTTGGCCATATCCCAAGGTCTAATATGAAATAAAAATAGAATTTAAAGAATTTAATTTAATCAAACCAAAATACAAGGATGAATATCGAAAAATACTTTAAAAAAGAAGAAATAATAATTTAACCAATAATAAAATGATAAATCTAAGACATAATTTAATAAAAAAATTACTTTTTATTTATAAGTTTGTGGAGATGAATCGCGTATAGGGTCCACACCTAGGGGACATTTGGTTAATGAGAATGAGTGTTAATTGATTTGATTTCACTTCCATCATTTGGTTCATTATTACTCAATTTAAAGAATCAATTATATTATCCAAAATGCCAAAACTAGGGAATGATAATTGATCAGAGGAGAGTGGGTAATGGATGAGAATTAACAAAATTACGACTAAGGCATTCTTATCCTTTCCTCACTAAAAACACGAAAGGAATGGAAATGGTTAAATGAGATCCCGCCTATATCGGGTAAAGACATTTCTTTTATTTTTCCTTCTTTTTTTTCAACTTACTTTTTCCTATCATCTTCTCCTCACACCACGCGACGTATTCTTCTTCTTCATCCTCTTACGTTCCGTTCTTCTTCGATTGATTTCTTCAGTGGTACTCATTTCTTTTTGGTATGTATTCTTCTTTTTCTTCTTCTCTTATATCTACGATGTATCCTTCTAGCATCTACATTGTTAGATATGCTTGATTCAGGATTAGCTGAAATTATGATTAGGATTAGCTAGAAAATAACATTATAAGTGGTACATAAAATCGATTAGGGTTAGTTGAAATTATTATTAGGTTTAGTTGGAATTATGGTTAGCTCATTTTGTTTGGATATCCTCCAAGCTTGTTAAATATGACCAGGTATGTATTCTTCTTCTTCTTCTCTTAGATCTACAATGTATCATTCTATGATTGTTTGAGATAGATATTGAGTTTATATTTTTTTCGTATACTAACGAATATATCATATACTGCTGATATTAAGTTATCATGACTTGTTCTATATTTCCCCTGCTCAAAATGATGTTTATTTCACCTCCTCCCTTATTTAGTTTCAATTGTGCTTCATTCTAAATTTCACCTCCTCCTATGATGTTTATAATGAATAATTTGGATACTAGACTCAAATGATATATAAGCGAAATAAACTAAGTATTTTCCTATAATTTTATGTTACTCAATATAAGTAGGGGTGAGCAAAAATAATGTACTAGCATAACTGTTAGTTTACTACTTTATTCTACGGGTTAAAAGCCCTATCGACTCATAGAGTAAATTAAAAGTTATGATACTATATGGGTCGATGGGGCCTTCAACCCGTAGAGTAAAGTAGTAAACTAGTAGTTATGACTAGTTTACTCTACTGGTCAAAAACCTCATCGACCCGTAGAGTAAATTAGAAGTTATGATATTCTACGGGTGGATGAGACTTTCGAACCGTAGAATAAACTAGTCATAACTACTATTTTACTACTTGACTCTACGGGTTGAAGGCCCCGTCGACCCATATAGTATCATAATTTTTAGTTTACTCTATGAGTCGATAGGGCTTTTAACCCATAGAGTCAAGTAGTATCATAAGTTTTATAATTATAACTTCTAGTTTACTCTGCGAGTCGATGGGACCTTCGACCCGTAGAGTTAAGTAGTATCTGATATTAATATTGATTACTTTTATGATGGGGCCTTCGTCTCGTGCATAGTCACAATCACAATTTATAGTCCATACCTCTAAATATTGATTAATATCTATGAATTTATGATATATTTGAAAGTTGTTTTAATTATGATATTAAGATATAATGATAGTTTTTAGTTGTTATATTATCGAATTTTCATCAAATATGATATTAAATTATTAAATAATGTATATGTCCATTAATTAATATATCATGATATAATTAAGTGAAAATAACAAAAAAAATCAAAAATTTGTTCATCCCTAATTATAAGTGCGCATGAAAGCCATTATCTTAAAAAAAATGCATGAATAATATTAATCTAACAACCACAAGAGTCATGACGATGCAAGAGTCATAACACTACAAGAAATATAACCAACTATAAGAAGTGTATTACACTACACATTAGATAAGAGTCATAACAAATTCTTCTTTTCGGTCACAAAAAACAATCTAATAAACGTAATCATCATAATTTATGATTGCTGAGGAACGTCTTTCTGAAAATTGGTGAAGGAGATCGAAATTTCCTCACGTCTAGATGAAAGAGAGAAAAAATATGTTAGGTATGAAAATTCATGAAAGAGATCATTTATAGCGGAAGCTTCCCTCGTATGGATGAAAGAGTGAAATAATGAGTTTGGGTCTGAAAATTGGTAAAGGAGAGAAGAAAACTATTGAAGGAGAGAAGAAGAAATTGAAAGATTGATAAGGTGAAAAAAAGGTAAAATAACATAAAAAATTGATGGTAAAAAAAAAAAAAAAAAGTCATTTATCAAAATGAATTTCACTTATCAAACGGCGGAATAGATGAAAATAAGGAATTAAATGAATCATCTTATGATATAATCAAATAATGGAATAAGAATATAATCATTCCAACCGATTCTTTAAAATTATTATTTATCATCATTCATTCATACTAATGTAACATTTTTTAGTTAAACCAGACTTCCCCTAATTTCTACAATATGAAGTGACTAAATCTAGTGGTTATTACTAAGTTTAAAAGGTGGTTTTCTCGTTTTCTCAATTAGAGTTCATACTCATTTTTATCACTTAAAGCTTCCTAAACTCTCAATTAATTATCTTTCTATAAAACATATTATAAATGCGGAAACTTGTATCTATGGAAATTGGTGAGGATACCTCTCCAACGCCAATTCTGAACGCAAGTGGCTTCCCTCGAGTGTAACTGCTATCAAGTACGGATTTGGGGTCCTGATCTACTTTCTCTTTAGAGATCATATATCTATAGATATAAATTATTGGATTAAATTCATTTTAATTAAATGATCGGAATAATTAAAAATTAGATAAAATTCATATTTTCCGCGTGTAAAGTATTTTAAATTTTATAAATTAATTTTTAAACCTATGTGAATAAATACCATTAAATATATTTAATTAGAATCGGAGGATTAAAATATGACATACATATCTGACATAAGTAAGATCGCATATCCGAAACCCTTCAAACACCGTTCCGTCCTCCAATCTCCCAACGTAATGCGCTTTTATGAACTGTCCTTTGAGCACCTCACCGCCCGTTCCGGCAAACCTTATCGCAGAACCCCAGTCCCGACGGTGCAACCACAAATTCACACGCGGCGGCCGCAGCAGCTTGTTCGGCGGCTAAACAGGGTGCCCCGATTTCGGCCGATTAACTGCACCATCGGCAAGCCCAAAGAAGAAACCCAGCCCAATCGCCTCTCTTCTCCCTAGTACAGTTGGCTTCTCAGTAATGATCAGTTCAGGCTGTAATTGAGGAGGAGAAGAAGAAGAGCTTTTCTGAGGTAAGGAGACTGCAGTTTGGAATACATCTATTTCACTATGATTTCTAACGGATGGAATTTTTTAGCGTTTGGAGAGTGGAGTGTTGTTGGACTCACAAGAGAAAATGCCATTGAGCAGCTCATCTCGCTACCAAGTAATATTTTCCAGGAAGATAAACCCAGCATTTTGTTGTAATTTCTTCTGGAATGATTGTAAGACTGTGGACTTAGAGGGCCTAGAACCAGCCGAGTGTGAGGCCCGTCTAACAACATAAGACCCATAAGCTGACGAAAATCCCTCGACTCACAAAGCTTAGGCAACCCAATGCCAAACAAAGCCCACCAACAAGAAATCAAATCTGCCCAATAAACAAAAGCCCATCTGTAGGCATCCCATGTGTTCCGAAAATTATAGTGATAAATAACATTAATTGAGCTACGTTTTTAAGTGTTTCAATTTTTAAAGTAATAGGTAGCTTGGTATCATACATATGTGAGAAGGAGTGTTAAGAGATAGAAAATATAGTTAAACCTGTTTTCTAATCATTCAAATAATTGTTAACTTAACACTAGGAAGATTATAAAAGTTGGGAGAGCAAAAGTCTCGTTGGGATCAGTACTGGTCCTCATCCTAATTCTCTATCAATTATTGTAATTATTATTTAATCAATTTATGGGTATCGGCTAGAGGGCAGTGGCGAGAGGGTACGGGTGAGAGAGAGAACGTTGGACGAGAGGGCAAAAGTAAGAGAGATTTTAGGTTGCGGCAATGTTAAGAAGAGTTGAAAAGGGAGAGAACTTGAAAAAGAGAGAAAGATCTAGGGCGATAGGATTTGAAGGGAAATAGGGAAAAATAAGGAAAAAAAAAAATTACTTCTCATATTTCAGCGAGGCTTGAAGTGAAACTAAGAGTGTTTCACTATTTCAATTATTTTTTGTAATTTTTAAAAAAAAAATATTTATCGGATTTAGAATTATAATAAATTTTAAATATAATCTTAATTTAGATCTCAAATCTAATTCCAACCTGAATTGATATTAAATTTGATATTTAAAATTGATATTGATATTAAATCTGTAACTAAAACTTTTGACTTATATAAAAGCAATTTTATTTTCTTCAATTCTTGCAAATCCCAAAATACAGTATTGAATCAAACATTATTGGTAATAAACGGAAAGATCCAAATAACTTTTTCTAAACTCTATTCCCCGGACGATATCTCATCATAAACTCCCTTAAAACTCTCACTCTCTTCTAATTTCATCGTCATTTTCTCTTTCCTTATAGTCAGGTCTGGTAATCAAATAACAAAATAGAAATCAATTGTACATAACTTAATATCCAATAACATACATCATGACTTGCTCTCCTGATTTGAAGAATCAATTAAATAAAATGATGTTAATTAATTATGAAGAGAGCGATGGAAGTAATAGATTTTAGTCAATTAATTATTATCTTTTTTATCCATATGATACCATTGTTTGAAGTGTAAACACCGGATTATTCACTCGATCACTTCAATTTTTCTTATCAACTCTTTGCAACTGATGAAAATGACACTTACTTTTTCCTTTACTTGTTATATCTATTTTTATAAGTACACGTAGCTCTAAACAGTCGGAAAGAAGTGATTTAATGAATTTAATTTAAATTTAAAATTTTTATATAATATTTGAAATTATATTATAAATTTGTTTAATAATATTATAAGTTTAATTATTTTCTCTAAAATTTACAATTTATTATTAATGATGCGTGAAAATATTTCCCAAAATTAAAAGAAGAAAAAAAAAATACAAGACATATAGCAACTTCAACCTAAATTACTAAATTACATTAATTATTCACATCATAATTCTTACCCTTTTTATAAAATTAAAAAAAAAAAAAAAAAAAAAAAAAAAAAAACTCACATCATAATTTTTCTTGTCCTGATTGAAGCTCACAAGACACTGCCATTTGGGCTTAAGAGAAACAAATTAAGAAATTATAAATTTAATAAAATAAAAATGAGTTTATGGAGAGATTACCAACTGCTGTTAAGATAATATAATAAATCATGATTTTTATAAATATTATTATTATGAAAGATTAAAAGTTGGATCAGTGTGTTATATCATGTGAGATTACATGATGCGATATATATACTCATGATTAAAAAAAGGAAAAACCCAAAAAGTTTGAGAAGAGGATTTGAAGGGTGGAATTTGATTAATAATTATTAATAAGTTATTGTGAAATTAACAAGTAAAGACAATCAAAGCTTCTTTGGCCCTTCCAAATATAAATTGCTAAAAAAAAAAAAAGAGATAATCAAGGAACTGTCGGTTACACATTAATCACTATAACAAGGAAATTAAGCCTGTAAAAAGGAATAGTGGTCCATCATTCTTAATGATCATTAATCATATATCTATCTTTGACTAATTGTACCCAGCTGCTAACCCTCAAATGGCAGGAAAACCCTAATTTTACATCTTATCTCTGTACCACACATTCTAAATATGTAGTCCTGTTACTCATGTATGTGAAAGAACATGTTTATTGTTTCCATACCTATTAACATAGATATGTAATAATTAAAGTTCTACACTTTAACTACACATTGTTCATCCATTAATCATAGCGGCCCTTTGATTACTTACTTAATTAATTAATCCAAATCACCCGGCAATGATACAATTCTTAAGTGCAGTTTCCACATTTAGATGATGGGATTTACAAATCATGGTAGTCAGATTTACTTCCAAATGACCCGGCAAGGAACAATTTGGGGATAGTTGATAAATTTTTTAAGTGCAATATCCACAATAGGAGGCTTTTGGAAGTTGTGATATATGATAGGATCGGATCGATTGGATTGAATTTTTTATAAATAATCAGATTGATTTAATTTGATTTAGAAATTGAATCGTGTTGATCGATTTCTTATTAAAAAATTAGCCTATTTCGATTTTTTTTCTTGCAAGAATTGATCATATTTTTTTTATTTTTTCAATGATATTTTTATTTTCTAAAAAAAAAATCATATACAGAATAAAATAAGAAATTTAAAATAGAAAAATAAAAAAAATAAATAATATATAAAAATAAATTTTTATTTTAAAAGAATTTAAAATAATTATTTTTTTTAATAATATGACATATTATATCAATTTATCATATTATATAAAAAATATTATACCAATTATTTTGTCGGAAAATTTGATTTGAATAATTGAAAATTTTCATATGGATAATTTTATAACTAAAAAAATTTGTCAGAATTAATCTATGAATAAATTTGTTAAAACTAAACTATACGAATACTAAAAATAGATGACATGATTTTACTAATCATAGTTGTCAGATCTTCCTCCCGATTAGTTTTCAACCGAAATTGAGTAGTTACTTTGTAATTATTCTTATGTTTGATTATATTTGCAATACATTCGCTCATTTAACTGTTTAGGATTTTTTGAATTGTCTAAGATGATTTTTTTTTTTTCTTCTTTCCTTTTTCCCTTTTTCTATTATCAATTTAGCATTACACGTAAATTCAGCTTTGATTGAATAAATTAATTAAATGAATATTGAATTTCTATTTTATTTTATTTTATTTTTCTTAAGAAAATATAAGATAATTTCAGGGTTAAAATTATTATTTTATATATATTTAATATGTTATGAAATATAAGTATTTAAAAATATTTAATTATAAATTATTAATAGCATATTATAAGAAATCTAAAATTTGATTAGGCCGTAGGTATCTATCTAAACTCAACTTTTATATATATATACTATTAGCTTTTTAGTCCTGTGCATGTAAGAAAAACTCGAATGCTATTTTATTCAAATTTAAAGTTTGTTCAAAATCTCAGAAGTTAAGTCTTTTATTATTATAATAACTATATATCTATAATAAATATTATAATAAAAACAAACAATTTTGATCAATTTATACATTTCGACGCTTTTTTTTATAATGTTAAAAGCGAACCAAATTATTATTATTATTATTATTATTATTATTTCAATTAGAGCAAAACATGGAGCATGTGTTAACAAGAAAAGCAACATCAATTATTGTGAAAGCAATTAAAAAATATATCTAAGAAGATTGAAATTCTATAAATTTTATTGCTCTTACATAGATGCTAAAATATTACCAATTAAGATAACAAATTCATGCGTGTAAAACTAGAATTATATAATCTCCTTTTTTCTTTTTCCTATCTTTTTTTAATATTTTAAGTAAAAAATTTATTTATCTTTTATAACATTTCTCAAAATACATTTTGGAAAATTTAAAAAAAAAAATGAGGGAAGGAAATAAGAATAATTTAATTTAAAGTTTTTTTTTTCTTCTAATTATTAATTATATATATATATATATTAAATTTGAAAGTCTACATTCATATATATATATATTATAATAATAATAATAATAAATTGTAGAAAATATATAAAGATGAAATATAATATTCACTAAAAATTATTAATACATAAAATAATGGAGAAACAATCCTATTGATTATAATATTTTTTGAATATATGGAACGCAAGTGATGATATTGGATCCACCTTTTAAATGTTCGTTCATACTTTGATGGTAAGTCTTAAACTTCTTTTAATTCTTATTCTTAATATTAGTATTTCTTTTTCTTCTAATCACTTGACAGAAAGAACTATATAGAAGAAAAATTATATAAAACAATTTTTTTTATTTTTTTTTATTTGATACGAACTTTGGGAACCATTCAAATGATTGATTGGAATTTTAAAAATAAAATAAGTATATTATATTTAACTGTTACCTACTCTGATACATCAAGAAAATATCACAAAAATCTGTTCTAATTATTCATAAATAAAGTTTAAAAAAAATCTTTAAAACATGATAAAGACATAGCAAAATGATTACTATATCGGAAGACCATTACTTTATAGTGCTGATGTCATCACTGGAGACCTTCCAATTTTTATTGTTATTTCATACCATAGATCTGATTGAAGTTGATTATGGGCTTGAATATAATAAATTTTGAATTCATCGGTTTTAGAGTGTGTATAAAAGGGTTAGGGAGAGTAAGATTACACTCATTGTCTCTGTCTATATAAATTGATAACATATTATTTACTGAAAATGAAGTAGATTTATTATAAATTATTAAGTTGTGATTATTAAAAAAAAATTTATAAATGAATTAGGTAAAAATATCTTTTGGTTTAGGCATAAAAATCTATAGAGATATATTTCAAAGGATTGCTAGGTTTAATTCATTCACATATATAAGTAAAGTAATAAAGAGATTTAGTATGAAAGATTTTGGAAAATTACTCTTTGCCAAAATGTCATGGAAGACATCACTCTCCAAATGATATCGCCTAAGACATAAGTAGAAAGATAATGTATGAATTGAATAACTTATATTTGCCTATAGATTAATATCATGTATCTCATGCTGTGTACAAAATTGAATATTGTCTAATGCTATAAGTATTACAAGTATGAGTAAAAGGCAATATGAATAAACAATATTAAAATATTGTCGAAGAACATTATTACGTTCTTGAGAATAATGAATAGTATGTACTTTATTTATGGAGATTTCAAATCCAAACTAAGGCTTTTATAGACTCTAGTTTTTAATTAAACATAACGATGGTAAATCCACATCAAGTACTTTTTTTTGTGCTAATTTTTGAATCGGTGAGTTAGAAGATTTTTAATTAAGAAACAACCGAGAATACAATTAACAAAATTGAAAACATTAATGCTTACGAAGCAAAATAAGTGTATTGGATAAAAAAAAAAGTTTACAATTGAACTTATAATGGTTCCTAGCATCATTAGTCCCATAGTAACGTACTACGTTTACAATGGTGCACAATGAAAGTAAAAGAATCGAGGTCTCATCAGAAATCCAAAACATGTATTACTTCGTTATTACTTTATTCGACTGATAATATGAAATGCTCAGGTTAATATATGAGAGTAGACATAAATTATAACATATCGGATCTACACACTAAGACATTTTACTACTGATATCTTCGTGGAGAGAAAATGATTTCTCATAAATCATCGATATTGGTGAATATCGAGATAAACATATAGGTGATTAGTAGAGACTTAATCACTGATGTAATCACTAGATAAGTCTCAATGGTAATAATATTGAGTGTTGATGAGACTTTTCAAATGACTATTATACTCATAATGCTCAGACCTGAGATCACCACATTATTGACGTACAAGATATTATTGAATGTAGCTCTATTTAAGGGTCACTAATAGGGTGAACCATTGGGCATCTATTCTTATACAGGTAGACTGTATAGTGATAAGATAAGATCCATCAGGTAGACTGTATAGTGATAAGATAAGATCCATCACCTGTATATTAGAGGAAAAGTCCTATGAGTAATGTACCTTATGCAATACAAAAATCCTTAGGTAATGTAGAAAAAATGTTTATGTAAATATATTGTTTAAGTTGCATAAGAACTCACATGATTCATATAGTCAGTCTAGTAGAGTTTAATAGTTAGACCATATTTTAGGACTAATTACGACTCTGGCACAAATAGAAAGATTAGTCTAGTATGGTAATAGTCACCACAAGTTCTTGTGAGATTCCTTGAACTTCTCATTACAGAGGTGGCTCATATGTCTTATTAGAGGTCAACGTGGGTATAGTTGTTTAAGTTAATTGATTATGGAGGCGATCAAATTAATTATTTAACTTAAAAGTTATTTTAAGGGTAAACATTATAATCTTTAGATTGTATAAAACTCACAAGTTGTTGTGAAGCTCACCTACTTATGTAGTGTAGAACTTATTAGGTTACACATATTAAGAACGACTAGATATCCAATGTTAAGATCTTACTTTAAAAATTTGACTCGTTCTTAGAGAACTTAATGTAAAGAGTTAAATTATTAATTAGTTTTATTTGTTAAGTCTAGATCACACCTACAATGCTAATAAATCCAAAATATGGTTTAGATTTAATTTGAAATTCAATAATTAATTAAAAAAATAGTATGTTGACTAAATAGTGTATTAAAAAAAGATTTAATAAATGTAAAGAATGATATTTTTCGGTTCAAAAAGAAATTTTTGTTGGTCATTAAAGTATTAATGAGCCTAACCAGACTCATGTGGAAAGCTCCAAATTAAAATGCAGTCTTTGCGAGGTAAAACTAAATTTTAATTTAGAAATATTTGTTTGTTTTAATTTTCTAGAATTGAATTTTAATTTAGAAATATTTATTTATTCTAATTTTTTGAAAATTAGAAATTAAAATGAACCGAGAACCTAAACATTAAGTTTGAAGGGAACCGGGCCTTAAAGACTCACTTGGGCCTAGGGCCAAAGGCTCATGTTCCTTATAAAAGGAACATGAGAACCCTAAGGTTCCCACTCGTTGCAATGGCTGACCACACATAGAGAGAGAGAGAGAGATGAGAGTTATTTTTCTCTTCCAACTTTTTCCCCTTACAAAGTTTGAACCTTATGAGTTGAGATTCAAACTAAAAATTAGTAGAGGCCGTGTGATAACTCGGAACCACCACAAGTGGCGATGGCAATTTCCAGTGAGGGTGCAATGGTCAGTCAAGATCATTGGAGGAGAAAACAGGCTCAATATAACTCTTCTAATTTTCTTTTCTATTCTCTATCTAGTTTATTTCTTAGATTATAAAGGAACCATGATTTCCGGTTTGATGAATAGTTCATAGGATGCATAACTCATGGTTCTTGAAGGGCCACTGCACCCTCATTGACTTACACTTTTCCTCTATTTAATATCAATTTAGCATTACACGTAAATTTAGCTTTGAATGAATATGATGTATTTGAATGGTTAAAATTATGAATTTGCATTTAATCCATTGAATCTATTATGGAACGAGAATATTTTAATAAGTCTTGATTGTATAATCTAACACGTAGCGTGCTGTAGGAAATTTATAATTTTTATGTAGCAAAATTATATGCCTAAGCTCAATTTTTATATTTTATTTATTTTTTACCCCGTACAATGTAGAGGAAAATAGGAAAAAAAAAATAGAAAAACAAAAAAATTGTTACAAAGATACGTGTGTGTTTTTTTTTAAGAAATGTGAGGATAATTATTAATTTATATTTAATGATATTTTTATATAATAATGATATTTTGAAGAGTTCGGTTATAAATAATAAAATGACGATATTTTAAATAGCTTTGTTGTAAAATTTGACAAGTGGCTTGTGATATGATTTTTTTTTTCTTTTCTTTTTAAGGAAAGATGTGGGTAATGATTAATTTATTAATATTATATATATTAAGAAACATTGATATTTTAGAAAGTTTTGTTATAAATGTAATTATGATATTTTAAGAAATTTGGTTGTAAAAATCTGTCACGTGACGTACTCTATGAAATTTTGAATTCATACGCGCTGGAGTTACATGTTTAAACACAACTTTTATAATATAGTTAATTCACTTTTTCATCCCTGTATAATTAAACTTTTATAAATTCATCCCTTCATCATTTTTGGAAAACTTTTTAATCCATGTATTATCAAAAAAAAATATCTTAGTTTCTCTGATCACTTTCCCGCAATTAAGTTGATATATCATTTTTTTAAATGACACGTTAACCTAATTGTCAGAAAAAATGATCGAAGGGAGTAAGAAGTTCTATTTTGAAAATATATTGACTAAAAAATTTATCAAAGCCGATGAAATAACGAATTTATAAAAATTGAACTATGGAGGAATGAAAAAGTGAATAATCCTATATTATATTATATGACAATGATATTTTAGAAAGTTTGGTTAAAAATTATGAAACGATGGTAAATTTTTTAATATTTGTTTGTAAAATTTCTCACATACATATTATAGAAAATTTAAAATTCAAGACGTTATTATATTTCTTAACTCAACTTTTCTTATATGTTATATGATATTATATTATATATTATATATGTGAGGAAAAGAAAACTTCATATTCATATTTGCCCCCATATTTTATATTTTTATCAACTTCATCATCACTTATTTGCTGGTCATTTCCACGTGTCCCTACCCCTCCTGAAGGAATCGTTTTGTGCATTGACAGATCCATGCCAGGCCCAGGATTAGAGGTGTCAAAATGGGCTGTCCGGCTCTTTCAGGGCTTTTCACTATTCAGGGCCGGCCTAGCCCATCCCGAAAAGAAAAAGGGCCAAGCTGAGCTTGGCCCGTTTTGAAAATGTATGTCCGGACCTGACCCAAAAAGCCCTTTCAGTTTATCCAGAGCCCATCCGAGCTTAAAATGGGTCGGGTTCGACCGGGTCTTATCAGGCGGGCCTAAAATAGGCCCGACCCTTTTTAAATAAAAAATATTCATAATAAATTACTATTAAAGTAAGAGAGATTATTTGAGATTAAGGAATAAGGATAAGAGAGATAACAAGGAATAAATATAAGAGATTGAGATTAATGATTAGAAAACTAGGGATTATAGAAAATGAAGATTAATTATAAATTAGATTATTAAAAGATTAGATAAGAGATTGAGAGAAAAGTGTGTGAGAAAATGTGAGGAAAAATTAGAATAAAAGAGTGCTGGGGGGAAATTTAAAAATTATTTTTATGAGGGGATAAAATAAAATAAAAAATTAAGAAATTTTTATTTTTATTTCTTCAGAGAGGGCCCTGCTGGGCAGGGCCCAAGTAGGCTAGGTCCAGCCCTAGCCTAGTAGGGCTGAGCCGGGCTGGGTTGGGCTGGGCTTAAAGCCGAATTTTTTTCTCGGACTATGGGTTGGGCTAAAAAATTCGGCCCATTTTGACACCTCTACGCAAGACAGACGGTGGCATGGGATGGGCATAAAAAATATCATATATATTTTTCACCATGTTGAGAATATTATGATAAAGTTTCTACAAATTATAATAAATATTTAAAAAATATAATAAAATCTCAATTTTAAATATAAAGTATAATAAATTATTAATTTTATTAAATATTGATAAAATAACTACGAAATTTAAATTTGTTTATATTTTTTATCCATTTTAATTGGGATTTTATATTTTTAACCCATTTTCACTATCTATCAAACCTTTTTTTTCGTTTTCTTTTTATATTTTCATTTCAACCACCACAAAAAATTGCTACCACCTACTCCACCAACCTAATTATGACGGTAGCAAGTATTATTCTTCTTAAGTTTGTTATGTCTTTTTGTAAGTTTGTAAGGAGTATTTGCTTCAAATTCTTGCCAATCTTATGGACATAACTTTCATGAAAGAAATTTTGGGAAAGATAAAAGAAACTTGTTATATATTAAAAATTATATTAATTCACCCCTACGGATAACATATTTTGTTTCTCTGCTCACATGACATGCTGATTAAAAAATATTCATTTACCTTTGAATTTCATTTGTAATATAGCCCTTGAAGTAGATAAGTCCAATTTTATAAATCACATTATCCCTACAATACATATATATATATATATACAATATAATCAAAACAAGTTTAGAATTAATATTGAATTGAACTAAGAAAATGCCAAACGGCTATGAGTTTGTCAAACGTGGAAAATATGTTCTACAAGAAGAGAGCGAGGTTATATCTTGTAAAAACAGTGAGGCAAAAATTTGAGATGAATTGGAAAGAGAGAGCAAGCTGGTTATATCTTGACTTTGTCTGCTTTTTCTAGTTCTCATCCTTACCTGCCTTACTTTTCAACGTGATTTACTCCTCAGAATAACTAATAATAAATAAACAAAGAGAATGGTGAAAATCATGAAAGCAGACAATCTAATCATCATTGTCTTCGTTGACACTAAAGACGTAAGAATTTATTTCCATCTCCAAGCAACCGTTGAGTGAAGAAGGGACATATATGCTGCCTCTTTCAAATTTTTACTTCTTTTTTCTTTTTCTTTTTCTATCTAGAGAGAGAGAAAGAGAGAGAGAGAGCTTTCAATTACAAGTTGAATTTGGATACAAGAAATCATATATAGGCTATATCTTCGAATCATTACCTTAGCTTTTCATTAAAGTAACTATGTTATTATATTTTTATCATTCTTCCACCCATTGATCATTTTCCCTTTTCCTTATATCGTTTGATTGTCCCTTTTCTTTGCCAAAGATACGGTTGTCGCCTCACGCAAACCTTAGTAGAGAGATAGAGGCAGAGAGCAACGTGATTGAGACAGTCAAGTGATCAAAATTAACGATATGCCATGCCTTAATTTGTACGTAAAATTTCTCACTAACTTGTACTTGGTAGCAAAAATCCGGAAATATACCCATCAAGGCAGGTAAAACTCATCATAAAATAAAATGAAATTTTCTTGTACGAACATATAGTGTACTGTTACCGAAAAATAAAACTTAATCACAATCATCAACATCATTTTAGATAAAGGATGATGAGATGTATGAGAAAACTATCTCCCATACAAGAAACCTATTAGCACTCAATTATTGTTTTAATGCATGATAATTTTACTGGTTTGTGAATTAATCCCTTTTTTTGTGAACTATATTTATATTTGGATGAGTTGTTGATATAAATTGTAATTCCAAAAATTATCTCAAATCAATCGTTTTAAAATTTATATAATTTTAAGAAAAAGTATAAAAAATTTCAAGGTTTTGATTGAATTTCTTGATTTACCTTTAGATAACTTCTAGTAAAAGATGGTTTCACTCGATTTTATGTCCGGAATTGCTTATAGTACTCTTTTACGAAGAAAAACACTTAGCATTCAAATGAATCCGGTTATTTAAAAATACATATTAGTTATAATTTCAAAAAATATAAGTATATCCGATTAGTTATTTTTCACTTTAATTATAAAAAATTTAAAAATAATTTTTTAAATTAAAAAATTTATACTAAAATTGAATAAAATTTGAAGATTTGAACCAGATATAGATCCTAATAACTTATTATTAAATATTTTCTATAAAATTCTATAAACCCAAATACGATCAGGCAAACACAATACTATCAGATGATGTCGCATAGATCAAGGCACAAGGCACAAGGCACAAGGCGCGCACAATGCATTACATAATAAATACACTCATTTTAACTACCCAGACAAAAAAAAAAAATACTCGATCTATCACTATTGTTTCCAATCCTTCAGAAATTAAGGTGCTTCTAGAAACATCTGTATGCTTACTTATACTCTTATCAGCAATGAGAGCTCGCTAGTCTCTTTGACTAGTAATGTTGAGTAAAAATATAATATATTGAGTTTCTTTAGGCAACATGGTGTCTTTATACATTATAGAATAGAAAAGATAGGAGCATTGGTTAATGATCATTTTATCTTCACCATCAAGATGGTCAAGGACAACCTTCCTTCTTCAAGATTCAAGCATGATCTCCCATCTCTCAATTTTATACCAGTCTGCAAGCACATCTCTCTCTCTCTCCCTCTCTCTATTTCTTTCTCTCTCTACATCAGTACTATATCAAATATCTATATCACAAACGTATAGCATGGTTAAGAGTTAATACAATTTAGAAAAAAAAGTGATCTGTATAAAGAGAATAGAAGGGTGCTTTTCCAAAACATTAGTATATATTATTGTATATAAGAAGATGAAAGGTAGCACATGTATCCATTTGGAGCATTTTGAGGTTTGAAATAGGAGTAGTTGGTTTTGATGAAGAGGATGGGGCACCACTGCTGTAGCAAACAGAAGGTCAAGAGAGGGCTATGGTCACCTGAAGAGGACGAGAAGCTCGTCAACTATATAACCACTCATGGCCATGTTTCTTGGAGCTCCGTCCCCAAACTCGCAGGTCATATCATGAAACGCACTATATATCGACGGTGTCTTGTTCTTATAAAGATATATGTTATCCTCTTGTTTTAGTTTTAGTAGTTTTTGTCTCCTTGATTTACACTTCATCACTTATTTCTTAATTATTGTTTTAAGTTTTTGTGATTCTTGTAAATCACCATGCATGGTTTCTTTCTTCTTTTGGACAATAATTTAACATGATGTTGTCCGGACATCAAGTACGTGATTCGAACTTGTTTCCTCTTCCAATTACTTCTTCTGGCCTGTATTCATAGGCCATTTGTTTAATAAATATTCTTGGACTCATTTCTTAACATCTTAAGCTTTGGAAACTAGAGATAATTAACTGCATTCTTGCTTAATTCGTGCTTGATTCATAATTAATTTCAGGCTTGCAAAGGTGCGGAAAGAGTTGCAGACTAAGATGGATAAACTATTTAAGACCTGATTTGAAGAGGGGATCATTTACAGCACAAGAAGAAAGAACCATAATTGATGTCCATAGAATCCTAGGAAACAGATGGGCTCAGATAGCCAAGCACTTGCCGGGTAGAACAGACAATGAGGTAAAAAACTTTTGGAACTCATGCATCAAGAAGAAGTTCATTGCTCAAGGCTTAGATCCCAACACACACAACCTAATTCTCCCTCCCCATAAAAACAACAACAGCAACAACATAAATAGTTCTTCCAATTTCTCTCCAACACATCCAAAACCCAATACAGTTAGTTTTTCTTTAGATAATTCCCCGATGATGGGAGCTGCTTACCATTCTAAAGCACCTTTACTTACCTTACCTTCAGCACCTTCTCCTAATCACATAAATCTTACCAATATTAATGATCATTCACTTCCACTATATCAGGACCTCAATTTGATATGGAATAGTACCCAACAGCAACATGATCGAAACATGCATGGTTTGATGGAATATTTGACTAGCATGTCTTCAGTTGAAGAAAGTACTAATGTCCTAGAATCTTTGAATATTCCGTCGGGATTGATCTCGATCGAAAACAAGAAATCAACACATGAACTCATAAGTACATCATTAAGACAAGAGGAGCATATGACGTTGCAGCTACAGAAGAAGGTTTGTGATGATCGAGTGGAAGACCCGTTGAAAAATGATATGGAATTGTTGAAAAACGATCATATGGAATTATTGATTAGTGATGGGCATAATGATCATGGGATGGAGGTTTCATTTGATCAGTACTCTAATTTTGATTTTGACAATTTTGCGGCGTCTACTACAATGATGCCTTCTGGATTAATGTATAATTGTAATGTTAGTCCCTTGGATCAATTTGCATGGGATTGTTAATTTTTCTTATTTCTGGTCGTTCCTCAATTATTTGTACTTTTCTTTGTTTTCATTGGTACATAAGATTATCAATTGATTGGTTGGATTGATTTGATTTAACTTTTGAAAAGCTTGAGTTGGAAATTTAATATAGATTGCGAATCACTGAAGTTAGTGGCGTAGTCTGGGAGTGTAGGGGGCAATTCCCGCTTTATGATATTCCTTTATAAAGATTTTTTTTTAATAATAAATAATCTTTTATTATCCTATATTATAAACCATTACTCAATATTATTTTATAATATAAAAATTAATAATTTATTATCTTAAATTATTATTTTTCTATCAATAATTTTCATATAATCTAATTTAAAGTATAAATAAATCACCGATTTAAAATTTAATTATTTTTTCTTTAAAAATATTAAAATTTATTTTATTTTTATTATCTCCGAACTCACCATTTTATTTATCACAACTATTGCTTTAACCGTTACCATTAAGAGTGGAACCATCCCGGCTCAGTCCAGACCGGCCATCTAGATTAACGGCTAAAAATAAAATAAAAAGGTATATGTATTGCAATAAAGAGTATAATTATGATGAATTATAAGCATAACAATCTATTATTTTAGTTAATGTATATCACTGTTGACATAATTATTTCCGTTAGTGACCTGACTACATCGTGACTCCTACGTGGCTGTTTTGTCCAATTTAAATACAGTAAAAGTCTAAATTTTCTGATGTGGCATTTGACATGGCGTTTCCCGCCTGAAATTTGGCCAAAATTCAATTTCCCTCCGTCCCTTCTATTTTTTTTTCTATCGCTCCGTCCTTTCTTTCCCCAAATCCCCTCTTCCTGGTTTTATGAGTAAGGGAGCTATCAACAATGACGGAGATTTCCTTCTAGGGATTTAATCTTTAGCTATGGCTTTTCTCTCTCTTGCCCCTCCAAATCAGGTGGCTCCAGTCCTTAGCCGAAGCTTGGCCTCTGCTTGTTTAGCTCCACGCCCTTCTTCTTACATGATAGGAATGTCCAGTCAATATGAATTGATTATATTTTTTCTTACATGATATTTTTTATTGAATAGAGTAGCAGGGGGCAAATTGATGAGTGTTAAATTGTACCCGTCTAAGAATTTCTCTTAATTTGATGGATTCAAATTGATCATTAAATCTATTTTAATCCAATTGACCAAAAATAATGTAAAAGGTTATGTAAAAAAGAGTTTTCATGGAATTTATCCCTACATACATAGTTATTTATATCTATATAATATTTTTGATGATATCTCGAGGTTATCCTGTAATTGAAGCTCTCAATTGATTGGTTGAGACAACGAGCCTTCGCCTGCTAGGATGATGACCCTGTTCGACCTTTAGTCCCCCATGTGAAAGTCCTCTATGTTTGACGTTGCTTTTAATGCATTTGTTTCTTTGTTGTCTTGTCTATAGCTCTTTGAATCCTATTGTAATTAGTTCAAAAGGATGATCATTTAATATCTTAGAATCATGCGTAACTTGGTCTACATTCAAAGTAAGGTTTACTTGGGATAATAGATCTTCTAGGATTCTGTGGCAGTTAATGATGTGAGGCCATGTTTTCAGCTCCACTTCAAACTTTTCTAATGTCGAGGTGAACATATTGATATGTCTCATTTGAATCACAATAGATGTGAAGACTCTATAAACCCCTCCCTTGCCTTCCTCATTTATCTACTTAAAATGCATACTTCTAATATATTGAAGTAATTAAGCTATCTAAGTTTTCAAATAATATGTGCACAAGGAATGCCTATATATTTAAAGAATCTACATGTGCATTGATGAAACCCATCTCGCATCATCGTGACACAATATTGCTCCATCTTTAAATAATGTCATAGATGTGAGTTGAAGCTTTCATTGATTTGTGTGGTCCTCCTACCAGCACAAAAAATATTTCTCACATATGCATTTGCCAACTTATGATGTCCTTCGTAGATTCTTTGGAGCCACCGATACTCATGAACATTATGCATATCTTGAAAGTATTAATGTTCGTCAAGCCAATCAGATAAGACCCAATTTAGTCAAATACTCATATGAATCAATATTTGATTGAATAAATCATCAACATAAGCGAATGCATAGCATTTAATAGAGTATTTAACAATTTGTCATGATATTATTAGGTTGGAAATAGCAATTTGCATGCATGATTAATTACATGATATACTTGATAGATTTTCGGATCTTAGACATGCACTTAGAATCATAATAGAGATCATGCTCAGTGAGATCTAAGTTGGCCTGAGTATAAGATCCTAATTGTTCATAGTCATAGGATTTTCATAATGAGATAATGATTATCCAGAGAGCTATTACATATGCCATCATCTTCGAAAGAAGAGTAATGTTCTCATAATCATCAGTATGCCCAATACCAGGATAGGTCTGTAGGTGCTTAATGGAGCCTTAATCACTGAATATGATCACTTGACAAAATCTCATTGGTAGTAATATTAACTATTAATGATTTTTGTCTGGTGGCTATGATAATTTCGATGCTTATACCTAGATCACCGCAGTACTTATGTACAAGATATCATATTTTGATATCATTCAATGTGACCCTAACCAAGGTTACTAAAGGATGAACTGTTGGGCGTGTTTTCTCGTACGTGAAGTATGTAAGGTGATAAGATGACATCCATCACCTTTGTATTAAGAGGAAAAGGTTCTATGAATGATATATCTTATGCAATAAAGAAAATCTTTGTGCAAAATAGTATGTTTTGAAAAATATTTTTGTAAATCCATTGTCTAGTTGCATAAGATCAAATGATGCATAAAGATAATCTATTATTGTTAATATAGTTAACTGTGTCCTAGGATTATCGGGAAAATAAATAGATGGAATGATCAATTTGATATGGCAATAGTCATTTACAGTTCTTATTGAGGTTCCTTATACTTCTCATTGCACGGGTAGCCCATACGCTTTGCTAGAGGCTAATGTGAGTCTATTAGTTTGAGTTAATTGATCATAGAAGATGATCATCTTAATAGTTTGACGTAAAAGTATTTTCAAGATTCAAATGGTCAATTCATTAAAATGAATAAAGCTCACAAATTGTTATGGGGTGCACTTACCGACGTAATGTGTACCTATCCTGTAACACATGCAATCTAGGTCATTATCCTATGGATTTTTATTGAAATGGGAAGAAATCACTATGGATTTTATTGTCGGGCTCCTTAAATGATTGAGGAACACGGTGCAATCTAGGTAATTTTCGACAAATTAGCCAAATCACTTCTTACCCGTACAAAGCATGCATTCCCAAGAGTAATTAGCAAAGCTATATGTGAATGAAATTATTCAATTACATTGAGTGCCTTTGTCGAGAATTTCATACCATGATAGTAGATTCACTTCCACTTTTTGGAAAAGCGTGTAATAAGAAATTGGAACAAATCTTAAGTTTAGCACAACTTTTCACCTCCAAACAAACAGTTAGTTAGAGAAAACTATCCAGACATTGGAAGATATACTTTGGGCTTGTGTCCTAGATTAGGGAGCATGGAATAAGTATACGCCACTAATAGAATTCTCCTATAATAATAGTTACCAAGCATCTATCGGAATGACATCCTATGAAGCTTTATATGGGAGAAAATGTAGATCTCCAGTCCACTGGTATGAAATAGGAAGAAGGGAGGCTAATGAACTCTAACTTCATTAAATCTGCTACTGAAGCAGTTAAGAAGATAAAATAGAGAATATAAACCGCTCTTAACAAATAGAAGAGCTACATAAATAAAAGCCGAATGTATTTTTAAAAATTTCACCTATGAAAGGCCTAATGTGTTTTGGCAAGAAGGGAAAATTGAGCCCCCGATACATCAGACTACTCAAAATATTGGAACGTATTGGCAAAGTTGCTTATAAGCTTGGCTTGCCACCATAGATGTTCTCAGTACACAATGTGTTCCACGTCTCCATGTTCAGGAAATACATATCTGATCCCTCACATATACTAGAATAGGAATCCATTCAGCTATAAGAAGATTTATCCTATGAAGAGAAACCGGTACAAATATTAGATTGCAAGAAGAAAATACTTAGAAATAAGATCATACCACTAGTTAAGGTGCTATGGTGAAGTCATAAAATGGAAGAAGCTACATAGGAAAGAGAGAATGAGATGAAGGAAAAGTACCAAAAATTATTTTAATTCCTTACGGATGTAGGCATAATAGGATATATGTGAACATTCTACACTCATTGTCAGACATGCAATATATGATGCGTTATTGAGTGTTATATGTATGGTAATGCCATGCTATGACATGTGAAATGTGTGAATTCTTGTTTTCATTACCATTAAGTGTAATCTAGAAAACGAAAGTAAGATGTTCAGTAAGAGTGAAATAAAGAAAGGTTTAAGCTTTTAATTTAGATCAAAGACCAATAATAAGTAATTGATAATACTTAAAATCGATCGAAGCTAGACTCGACGGTGGTAAGGGTACCATGTAAGAAGTCCAAGAGTAGAAGCACTTGATGGTCGTAACATGTGTAACCTAAATTCCCGAAGTGTTAATTTGGTAGTATGGAGATGCTATTCCTTATAGTACAAGGACGATATTTGAAGTGTTGTTTCCACAATAAAATATAAATAACAAGACTAAGGAGGAGATGATAAGTGGTTTCAAAATATTTACGAGGTATCTAGTTTGAATGTCAACTTTTGACTAAATTTTGAGACAAAATTATTTTAAGGAAAGGAGAATGTAAGCTCGCATAAAATCTTAACTATATATAACTGGTAGATAAATTAACTTTGTATGGCTCACTAAGAAATTCATAAATCTTTGGTACTTATAAGAAATGATAAAATAGTTCGAACGTAAGATTTGAATATTAAAAGTTTACTTGGGAAATTATTTTCGAACTAAAAGAATAAAATTTAAGCGTCTTGGAATAAATCAGAAAACTAAGAGAAATAGAAGGGGAGCTATTTTGAAATTCTTAATTTTAGATGATTAAAAGAAAACAAATTACATAAAAAGGAAGAGGTGGAAAGGAAACTTTGATGCATGTCAAGCATCTGCACACCTCTTCCTTAGGATTTTTCACTCTTCTTTAAAATTTTTACGCCTCCTCCTTATTATATGTTTCCCCTCACTTGCTTTCACACTTTTACTCTCTTACCATTTCCACATATGTTTCTCTCCATTTCACTCCCAAACTTCTCCAAGTTTGATCAATAATAAGAAGATCACATGATTGAAGGAAGTTAGGTAAGATTATCTAACGGTTTAATTGGCCTTGTAAGCTCGTTGTTGCAGAACTGAATTAAATAGTTCTATGCTATATTTTAGTAGTTGAATTCTAAAATTATCTATAAAGTATAAAATCCTAAAACTATTATATTATGAAACTAGACTCTCTTAGCTTTCTATAGAGACCAGGAACACTCCAAATCGATATGTATTGACTAAGATACAAATTCTGGAAGTTAGGTGATTAATCTGTAAAAACTTGAATTTGAATAGTGAGAAATAAGTACTCTCTGAACTTTTGGTCATGATAATTTTCATAGACAATTATGAGATTTTACAGGAACACACTAGAGGTCATGATCTTCAAAGTGACATAAGACTCCAAATTTTCAGCATTGGAGAAGTTATATAATTTCAAAGTTAATGGTAATTAGATGGTCAATCTAAAAACCCAGAATTAAAATTGAAAGTTTGACAAGCTATAAATTTCATTCTAGAAAATCAAATTGAGCAAATAATATGTCAAATTAAAGTTTGAGAGATTAGCTATGAAATGAACCTCACCTTGGAATTATTTAAAGAAACTAGGCCAAGATATAGGTAAAGGAATGAAATCAGTTAGGTTTTGATTCGTTTTCAGACAGGCTTAAGTTAAATAGATTTCAAAGAGGTGCATATACTACTCTTGGGCTAAATATTTTACAGTAGCTTAATATGATATTGATAGAGATACCTTCAAAATTGTATAATTTTATAGGACCCTAGAGGATTCAAAGGGTGCATATACTAATCTTGAGCTAAATATTTTACAGTAGCTTGATACAATATTGATAGAGATACCTTCAAAATTGCATAATTTTATTGGATCCAAGATGCTAGAAACAGGGCTTAAACCAAGACAATTGAAAATAGAAAATCAAACAGAAGGAAAAGTGAAACTGTGTAGGTGGGATGAATAAATTAAAAGACATGGTAAATGATTGAATTTGGAGCTGAAAGTTTTATGGAACTCAGATAAAAGGCTCTACTAAATGTGAGCAAAATTTAAGATCAATTGAGATTATGGTTTATGAGATATAAAGATCCAAACTTCTACTATGTACATAAGAAAGAGTTATCATAGACATTCTGGTTTCAATGGTTATCTAGAATGGCTTGAATCATAAGGTAAAAATGATAATCTAGAAGGAAAAACTTAGACAAAAGTTACTCATTTAATCAAGAAAGTTATAATAAGAAAATATTTGAAAGTAGATTCCTAAAAAATAAGTGAGAAATGCATAGTGAGATAAGTCAACTAAATAGAAAAGCTTATGCAAGTTAAGCTTTTGTTAAGTTAAGTTAATTTTTTAATTAGTCAGACGTACAATTGACCTAGTATTTGGGAAGTACTCGAAACCCTTCAGAAAAAGCACGAAATCAAAGTAAGTACGAACCTCACCTACAACATGAAAACTGTTCTTAAAATTGAATGAGTTTTTTCTAATGGTTGCATGGTTGTTCACGTTGTTAATTGGTTTGCTATCGTGAAGTGATTGACTTTAATGAATGTTATAATTGTTATTGTTGTTGCTTTTAGAAAATATTGAATAACAAACGCACTCATGAGAATCATGAAACGTTTACCTCATCTTTCATGTTAGGAAATTAAGAAGTGAAATAATTTAGTGTCATACCAACCTTTTGAAGGAAGGGCCGAGGCTCAATGAAGAAATGATTATTTAAAGTTATGTATTAACATGCCAAGGCATACAAGGACCATGGGTAAGTTCAGATTGGTTCGCTCCCCTATCTTTTCATTGGTTGAGCGCTCAACTAGTACATACATATGGACCAATAAAAGAAAAATTAAGAAAGTATAAGGAAGAGTAAGATGAAAATGTGTAATAATCTTTTCAAAAAATATTGGTTTTAAGATTTTTAAATAGTATATTTTCATACATCATATGTATTTATATTTATAATTATTTTATAAGTTATGTTTGTACTTGTTGAGTGAAGGCTTATGTCTACTTTCCATATTGTAGACACTAAGGATAAGTAATAGATCTAGTTACCATAACAAACTTGCCAAGAGGGTGCGATGTACACGAAGGAGGTAGTGGTACCAAGACTAAGCTATGATTTAAACTTCTTCTTTAATATCGTAAGTAATGATAGTTATAATATTTTGGTGCATCGTGAAGACTCGGCCAATGTTTTGAGAAGCTTCATATAAATTTTTGAAATCTTCTAGTGGACCCATTCACATTTAGTAGTAGCACTATAACAGACTCTTTTGTTTTCTTTATGATAGATGTTGTTACTAATCAAGAAACCCTTTAAATGAAGAAAGTTTAAAAAAACTTCTTTGAAACTAAGTCCTTAGTGGAGAAATAAATTAATTAATTAATAAAGTACTTTGAATTAGAGAGGAAAAGTTTAGTAAAGTAACGGTTCAAATAGCTCATATATGTTTAAAATTAGATCCAAATTGTTTCTTGAATTACCGCTTCCGCTTATGGTTACTTGTAGACTGATAGAAACTTCCACATCAATAGAAGATGAAGCCGCATAGGATCGAACAAAACGCAAATTCAAAGACTTAGATATCTCCTCCTTTTTTTTTTTCTGCTGGTCGTTAGTTGTATTTGGCTCAGAATATCCGCCAACCACGACCTGACCGTCCTACAAAATAGTAGTCAATGTTTTAGAATCCATTAAAATCCACAAAAACCACTACAAACCTGATACATATCTTTCATGGGAATACCAACGTTGATTGGTCAAGGATGGAAGCATCAAAGATAAGGATTAGATAACTTATAGAAAATAACAACTAGAAAGGAATGGGGTAAGAGATGACAGATGAAGATTATTAAATTATATGCCCGTCAGGCTAATCAAATTTTAACCCGACGGTGGCAAATACTTTATTTGATACTATCTTTGTGTGGATATTAACAAGATATTATTGTCATTAATGAAAGTCAATTATTATTTATCAGGTTTATTAATTATGTTGGAATTAATATTATATGTTATATAAATGCATATCATGATAAATTCTATTATCTAGAATGATCATGATAAAGGTCATGGTAGCAGAGATTGAGTTGCTAAAGCTCTAAAGTTACAAACAATTATTTGCCATAGGATCTCAAGAATGAGCACTGATTGATCCAGATAGACAATCATGTAGTTCATCATCTAATTGTTAGGATGACCGATCTTATAACTACTGGTGTTAGTGAAACACCATAATGATTGTATGGGCGCTTAGTAGAGATTAAGAGTGTTGAACGTGACACTTAGATAATTCTCAATGATAATTAACATTAACTGTTAATGAAAATTATCTACTGACTATTTCACGTGATCCTCGGACTCGAGACACCATGGTTTCTTAAGTAAGGCTTCATGCTTTAGTATCATTCTAATTATCCCTAGCCATAGGTGAATACAGGGTGAACCATTGGGCATGAAGTGTTGTGTGAGAAGGTTATAAGTAGTCAAAAATGAATCAATCGCTTTCGTGTTTGGGAAATGGTACTATAGATTATATTTTTTTATTGAACAAGAAATATCTACAGAGTAGTATGGTAGGAAAAGAGTTTCTTTAAATTCATTGTCAATGTTTAATAAAGATATAATAGTCCATATGATGTTTCTATTAGCTTTTATCAATTTAACCATGCTATAGAATGAATTGAGATATTGCCAAGATAGAAGAATTGTTATTATAAACATATTATAGTCACAATAGGTTCTTTTGGAAGATAGTACTTCTATATCCTAGATAGTTTTAACACTTTACTAAAAGTTAATCTTAACTTAGAGGTTTAAAGTTGTTTAATCATGAGAAGATTAAGTTAACTGTTTAATTTAAAATATTATTTTTAATTAAATAAATTTAATTTGGAATTAAATAAAATCATAAAGGTGTTTATGAAATCCTCCTATCGGCATGATGTAGAAACTAATCGGTCATATACATAACGTTTGTAGTAACTCACTTAAAGTTTCATAATAGAAAAGGAAAAAACATACCAAAATTATCTTAAGAGTAAAATGGTAATTTGACTTATAGTTTAACTATAAGGGGAAAATGGTAATGATTGATTTTTTAATTTAATGTTATATAGCTCTGCTAGCACAACTAAGTGTGGTAGTAATTTAATTAGAAATTAATAAGTTACATATGAACTTTTATTTTATTATAAAAGTGCTTTAAAGGTTTATACTAATAATCAGAAATTAAAGGGTTAATGGATTTTTATGGGTGAAATTAATCATTGAAATGATTTTTTGGTAAAAAAAAATACACATATGTTCTTCAAAGATCATTAGCATGTTATGCATGAAACTTGTGTTTGAATTGAGAAAATAGAATTCGTTCGAGTTGTTTTCATATGATTTAGTGGCTTGAGGAAACTCATTGAAATGATTTTTAAGGGAAACAAATACACACATATCCTTTAAAGATCATTAACATGTTATGTATGAAACACGGGTTTGAAGTGCAAAAATAGAAATCGTTCGAATTGCTTTCATATGATTTAGTGTGTTGACGAGACTCATTGAAATGATTTTTAGGATAAACATTTGCACACATGTTCTTCAAAGATCATCAACATGTTATGAACGAAAGTTGTGTTTGAATTGTGAAAGCATAATTCATTCAAATTGATTTCATATGATTTAGTAGCTTGAGAAGACTTATTGAAATGATTTTCAGGTGAACCAGATGCACACATGTTCTTTAAAGATCATTCTAATGTTATGCATGAAACACGTGTTCAAAGTGCGAAAATAGAATTCTTTCGAATTGTTTTCAAATGATTTAGTGGCTTGAAGAGACTCATTGAAATGATTTTTAGGTAAAATAAATGCACACGTGTGCTTCAAATGATCATTATGATGCTATGCATGAAACTTGTGTTTGAAGTGCGAAAATAAAATTCGTTCGAATTGCTTTCATATAATTTAATAGCTTGAGGAGACTCATTGACATTATTTCTAGGTGAAATAAATGCATAAGTGTCTTTCAAAAGATCATTACGATGTTATTCACGAAACTTGTATTTCAAGTGTGAAAAAAGAATTCGTTCGAACCTCATTTAAAAGACCTAGTGGCTTGAAGAGACTCATTGAAATGATTCTTAGGCGAAGCAAATGCACACGTGTCCATTAAAGATCATTAGCATGTTATACACGAAACACGTGTTTGAAGTGGAAAAATAGAATTCATTCGATTTGTTTTCTTATGATTTAGTGGCTTGAGAAGACTCTTTGAAATGATTTTTAAGTGAAACAAATGCACATGTGTCCTTCAAAGATCATTAGCATGTTATGCATGAAACTTGTATTTGAAGTGCGAAAACAGAATTTGTTCGAATTGCTTTCATATGATTTAATGGCTTGAGAAGACTTATTGAAATACTTTTTAGGTGAAACAAATGCACACGTAAAGGTTAATGGATTTTTGTGGGCAAAATTAATCAAATGTTTTTATACATTATCATTGATTTAATCATGGATTTTTATATATTTAAAAATCAAATGTTATATTTACATAACATAACATTAAATCATATGAACATTGATAATCAGAAAGACTAACTCAGATGATTAATGCCTAAAGATCTAAATAGTTCAAAGTTATAGAAGTATCGAGATTGAACATTGATTATTCAGAAAGATTGTTGCGAGTGTTATCCTCTTAACCGAATGGTTAATCTTATGACCATTGACATTGAAAGAATATATGGATTATCATGTGGTTGATCTAGGTGGGAGACTAAGTTCACTGAACGTGACATTAGATAACCGCAATGGTATTTATACTAACTATTAAGGAATGTTAATCTAATGACTATATGTGTTAGTGATTCTTAGACCTAAAATCACTATGGAACCTTATGCTTAGGGGCCTATACTTTGACATTATCCTAAAACACCCCAACCAAGGGTCATAGTAGGGCAAACAGTTCTATATAGAGTGTCAGGAACGAAGGTTGTAAGTGATCAAAATGAGATACATCACTTCAATTCAAAGAAGATAAAAATCCATCACTTCAATATCAAGATGATTAAATGGTTGATTAAATATATATGGGTATGATCCATTAGGGTGGCCAACCATGATATGGGCTTGACCCAACTTTATCTTTTAAGAGTTTTAAGGTAAAAAATAACTTAAGGTGATAAGAGATTTTAGGCAACTAGAAATCCTAATGTGATTAGGAAACTATAACTTAGTTGTGCCTATAAATACCACCTAAGGGCTTGGCTGAATTTAAGCTTGCTCATTAGCACCCTTGGCCGAAATTCCCTAGAGATAAAAGATATTATTTTTCTTTTCCTTTCCCCGAACTTATAGTTTCATGAGTTGAAACTTAAGTAGAAACTTAATTGTGCAAAACGAATCTCGTGGAATAAGGTTATAAAGAAAACTCGTGGACACCTCCCATCTCATCAAAGAAGAGTTCTATATAAATTATTCAAGAAGAAAGATATCCATTTTAGCCTAATTTTGATTTTAATATTAATGAGATTTACTATGCTTTCTGTAAAAGAATTATATGTGATATAATTATTGTATGATAGATCTTTCTAGAAACTATGCATGTTAGGATGTTATCTGAATAAAATTTTAAATATTATTTCCACTGCATTTACTCTATTATTAGCTTGCTTATGTTTCCTAACAAATTAGGGGCTGCCGGTGGCCAAAACCATAGGGCGGCATGGAAAAGGGCAACTGGCGTGGCTTTATGGTTAAGGCTGGGGAGAGTGTTTCAACCTTGACTATTTGTATTTCTTAAAAGTGGGTTTGAACCCAAATGGCGTTATTAAAATTAATGTAATTAATAATAATGATGTTTCTCCTTATATTGTTGTGTCTCTTTATTTGTTATGCTATAAATGTTTAGAACACATAAATCTTAGGCAAATTCTGGTTAAATTCGAATTATTCCTAAATATGATATATTTGGAAAAGTGTGATATATGTTAACAAAATTTACAAGACCGCCTTTTCCAAGTGTTTATAGAAATTCAAATTTACTTGAATTAATTTGCAGTGACTACTTATGTGATATGCATGTTACACCATCTTTAGGAGAAAATTGTTTTTGCAACATTTATTGATGATTATAGTAGATATTGGTATCTATATCTTTTACAAGTAAAGATGAATTTATGAAATACTTTTCTATATTTAAAGGTGAAGTGGAAGTTCAGTGTGATTAAAAAATAAAATGTCTAAGAACCGATAGAGGTGGAAAATATTATAATCCATCATTTTTTGAACTAAATGAAATAATTCATGAAATCACGGCTCTATACACACCACAATAAAATGGTGTGGGGGTAAGGAAAATAGAACTTTGAAAGAAATGATAAATTTTATGCTTTCAAATTCAAGACTTGGACATGGTTTTTTGGGGAAGCTTAATTAACAACCTGTTGAACTGAGTTCTCACAAAAAGGATCAAAATAATACCTTATGAATTATGGAAGAAAAGAAATCCAAATTAAGGCTACCTGAAGGTGTGTGGTTGTAGAGCTGTAGTAAGAGTTTTAGAGCATAAGAGAAAACATTTTGGTGAAATAAAAATTGAATACATATTCCTTGGATATGCATCTCATAGCAAATCATATAGATTTATAGTGATTGAACCAAATAATGGTTATTCATTGAATATCATCATAGAATCTAGTGATGCTTATTTGATGAAAATAAGTTCCAAACACTTCCCAAGCAAATTTTAAATTTAAATAAAAAAAAAATCAAAATTCTAAAAATAACGAAGAGAATGGTAAAGTGGAACTTCTTCCATATATACTTGGTGGAGGGAATAAGAGATACAATAAGTAACTCAACTCCACTTATCTCAAGTGTTGAGTCCAATCGTCAAACCTTTGAAATCTTAAGAAGCTTCTTTTTGGAAAAAACAAAAAGCAGTAAAAGAAGAAATGAATTCTATAATGGGGAATTAAACATGGATATTGGTTGATCTTCCTCTGTGTTCTAGACTTATTGAATATAAGTGGATATTCAAAAGGGTTAATGAAACTATAAATTAGTTTAAAGCTAGATTGATAGATAAGGGTCTTACCCAAAAAGATGTTGTTGATTATTTGACACATATGTACCGGTTGCCTGAATATCCACCATAAGATTCTCATTCCAATAAGTTATATCTATAGCTTATGGATTCACCATGGATGTCAAAACAATATTCCTAAATAGTGAATTAGAAGAAGATATATATATGAAACAACCAAAAGATCATGGTCAATGGATAAGAATACTAAGTATGTAAATTGATGAAGTCATTACATGGTCTTAAGAAAAATACCAAAATAGTGACATGAAAAGTTTGACCAAGCTACCCTCTCAAATAGTTTCATGATTAATGAATCAGAAATGGATGTTTATATGTAGATGACATGTTGGTACTTAGGACTAACTTAGAACATGTGCAAAATATCAAAGATTTTCTTTCGGCAAATTTTGATATGAAAGATATGAGTGTGGCTGATTTTAGGAATTAAAATAACTAGAAATAAAAATATCCTAACTTTAAAACAGTCTCATTATATAAAGAAAGTGTTGAAAAAGTTTGGTCACTTGGAAAGCACACCGGTAAGTATACCATGTGATAATATATTATCAAAATAAGTCGAAATTATGGGAGACGATTGCCCAATTAGATTATACAAGAGTAATCGGGTGTCTAATATATGTCATGAATTGTACTAGGCCTGACATAGCTTTTCTTTTTGGAAAGCTTAGTAGATTTACTAGTAATCCTAGTAACGAGCATTGAAATGCGGTACTCAATGAAAGGATCCAAGAAGTAAACTTGTGTCACTACTTGATTTACTGGATTCGTGACCAGCGTGAGAATTACACGACCAAAGATATCTGGAGATTAGATATGAGGAATCCATAACCACGCAATCTTCATAAGCCACTTTTCTTACTTACTTCCATATATTATAGCCTGTGGAAAATGTTCAACTCAAGACTTTTCACCCATCAAAAAACATCACAAAATCATAAGTGTAAGAGACAAGAGGTGATCACATGACACTTTTGCTCCCACTTAGGATTCAAGAGGTGGCCTTATGTCACTTTGCTCCCATTAACTTTCACAAGAACCTTCAAATGAGGGGCCGAACAATAACATTTCTTCGCTACATCCTTTCACCCATAGGAATGATACCTAAAGGAGCAATTCTCCTTATAACAGGACATACCATGCAGAAATCATGACATACTATGTACATATAGCCCAACATACCTAATGTTGGAATGAGATCTCATCACAAACTTCATACACTTCAAATCCATACAGTACATAGTTTACCCAACACAGGTCATATACTTATGAAATCCTTATTTCAATCCTATCACTTTCATAAACATCATATAGATTATAGATACATGAAATCCTCATTCATATCCAATAATTTAAGAATTCAGCATGTATGGCAAAAAACCATGAAATAGCATAAGCAATCTTTAGATAACTTTTAAAAAAGCAGTGAATAATACTATGAATATCACTCACAATCAGTAGAATAGAAATCATGAAATAGCTTAAACACCTTTTAACAACTTAAAACTATTTAAAAACTAACATGCAATAGTGATCATCAGTTCAACCTCCGTTGGTCCTAGTCTATTTAGATGCTAGCTTACTTGGAAAGGTGCTCCTCTAATAGATCTAAGCATCAATACAAGCAAAGATGGAAATTTCTATCATTAGGAATGTCTAAGGTAATTCAATTAACTAAAATAGATAACTACCCTTCATGTGTCTCTCTCGAGTCCTAATCATTATTTTATGTGACTTAAATGTTGTTATAGCAGGCTTTAACCCATATATTAATCCACCTATTGTGGGCATCAAGGGCGGTGACCCGTCGGGGCGTCAACCCATCGACCTATTAAGTAATCCCAATATTTTGAGGATCGAGTGTGTCGAGATCGAGACTAAGACTTCCTATTTTGCTTCCCAGACTGAGGCCTTTTCTTCTTTCCTAGATCGATGTCTTTTTCTTATTTTTCTAGACCAATGTGTTTTATGCTTTCCCAAACTGAGTTCTCAATTAACGTCTCTCGGTCTGGGTTCCTAGTCCAGACCAAGTTCTTGGTCGAGGTGTTGAGTATTGGACCTGGTTGACCCTTTGCTCATTGAGGGTGTCGACCTCGTCGACCCTTTTTGTATATTCAAGGTGTCGACCCGTCGACCCCTTCATACATTGATGGCGTCGACCCCTTCATATATTGATGGTGTCGACCCATAGACCCTTTGCCTCTTAAAGGCTCGACCCTTTGCATTTTGAGGCGTCGGCCTTGCCTCGAAACCTCAACATATTCTGATCCTTACTAACTAATTAGATGTCTAAACCTTGATTTCATCTTGGTACCTTATTTCCTACATATTCCACTCTCATTTTCGACCTATTTATCAAAGAAGTAATGATTTCAAATCCACGAACGAAGAAGGTTCTTACCAAAAATCATTATTGATTGGTATGCTCTTTTTTGTACTGTACAGGATTAGAATTATGGCCTGTCACTTTAGAATCTTGCTTTCACCTTCACTGAATCTCGTTATGGAATAGGGAAGCAAGTTCTTTAGTTTTTGTTGAAATTTTCTCAAAGTTTGGGGCAGTGGAAATTTTCTGGTCAGTGAAGCTGCTGAAGTCATGCATACTATATGAAGTTGAAGCTAAAGATAATAATTTCGTAATTATTGTCTGATAGGTGTATAGTTTCTATTGATAACCAAACTAATATCTCTTCATCCTTATCTTATACCATGAGAGAGAAAGGTGAGCTGGTGAATTCCATAGCCTAATTATTTTTGTCCTATATTCTATACAATAGCAATATAAATCCTTTGTTATATTATTACCATAATTAGCCTGATAACTTGAGGGCTAATTGCTTATGCCAAAAACTGAACAGTAATAACTCATTCCTTATGCCCAAGTTGAATAGTATCACATAGTTCTTTATGCCCAAAATTGATCGGGCCTCACATTCTCCCCCCTTTAAGAAATTCGGTCCTAGAATTTCAAACACTTATCTTAAACTATATGAAGACAAACATATGCCACTTTTCTTACTTACTTCCATATATTATATTATGTGGAAAATATTCAACTCAAGACTTTCCATCCATCAAGAAACATCACAAAACCATAAGTGTAAGAGATAAGAGGTGACCACGTGTCACTTTGCTCCCACTTAGAAATCAAGAGGTGACCCCCATGTCATTTTGCTCCCATTAACACTTTCACAAGAAGCTTCAAATGAGGGGTCGGGATAGTAACGTTTCTCTGCTGTATCCCTTTACCCACGGGAACGATACGTAAAGGAGTAATTCTCCCTATAACAAGACCTGTCATGTAGGAATCATGACATAGTATGTGCACATAAACTCAGGAAACCAATGTTGGAATAGGGTTCCATCATAAACATCATGCACTTCAAATCTATATAGTATATAGTTTACCCAACACATGGCACATACTCTGAAATCCTTATTTCAATCCTATCACTTTCATAAACAGCATATAGAATATAGATTCATGAAATCCTCATTCAAATCCAATAATTTCATAATTAAGCATGTATGGAAAAAGCCATGAAATAACATAAGCAATGTTGAAATAACTTTCAAAAAAGTACTGAATAATACCTTGAATATACCATAAACATCATTTATTTATCTTTAAACAACTCTTAGAATCAACATATAACATAAAAGCCACAAAATGGCAAAAACATCTTTTAAATAACTTAAAACCATTGAAAACTAACATGCTATAATTATCACTCACAATCACGTAGAATAGAAATCATGAAATAGCTTAAACACCTTTTAACAACTTAAAACCATTTAAAAACTAACATGCAATAGTAATCACTCAGTTCAACCTTTGCTGGTCCTAGTTTGTTTAGATGCTAGCTTACTTGGAAGGGTGCTCCTCTAATGGATCTAAGTATCAAAACAAGCAAAGATGGAAAATTCAATCATTAGGAATGTCCAAGGTAATTCAATTAACTAAAATAGATAACTACCCTTCATATGTCTCTCTCGAGTCCTAATTATTGTTTTATGTGGCTTAAATTAAGGTTTCAGTTGCTGCTATAGAAGGCTTTGACCCATAGAGTAATCCACCTATTATGGGCATCGAGGGCGTCGACCCATCGAGTAATACCTATATTCCGAGGCATCGACTCTGTCAGGACCGAGATCAAGAATTTCTATTTTCCTTCCTAGATCGAGGTCTTTTCTACTTTACTAGACCGAGGTCTTTTCTGCTTTTCCAGACTGAGATCTTTTCTGCTTTCCCAAACCGAAATCTTTTCTGCTTTCTCAGACTGAGGTCTTCCTAATCCAAGGTCTTTTATGCTTTCCAAGACTGAGTTCTTGGTTGAGGTGTTGAGCCATGGACCTAATCAACCCTTCGTTCATTGAGGGCGTCGACCCCGTTGACCCCATTTGTATATTCTAGGTGTCGACCCGTCGACACTTTACCTCTTAAAGGCATCGACCCTGCCTCTAAACCTCAACATATTTTGATCTTTACTAACTTAATAAGATGTCTAAACCTTGATTTCATCTTGGTACCTTATATCCTATAGATTCCACTCTCATTTTCGACCTATTTATCAAGGAACTAATGATTTCAAATCTATGAACAGAAAAGGTTCTTACTAGAATTCATCCTTGACTGGTATGCTTTATTTTATACTACACAAGATCAGAATTATGGCATGTGCGCTTTAAAATCTTGCTTTTACCTTCACTGAATCTCGTTATTGAATAAGGAAGGAGTTCCTTTGGTTTTTGCTGGAATTTTCTCAAGGCTAGGGGGAGTGGAATTTTTCTAGTTAGTAAAGCAGCTGAAGTCGTGTCTACTGTATGTAGTTGAAGCTAAAGATGATAACTTCGTAATTAATTATCTGATACATGTATAGTTTCTATTGATATTCAAACTAATATCTCTTCATCCTTATCTTATACCATGAGAGAGAAAGGTGAGCTGGTGAATTCCACCACCTCATCGTCTTTGTTTTGTGTAATATACAATAGTAATATAATCTCTTCATTATATTGTTATCATAATTAGTCTAATAACTTAAGGGCTAATTGCTTATGCCTAAAACAAAACAGTAACAACTCATTCCGTATGCCCAAGCTGTACAATATCACATAGTTCCTTATGCCCGAAACTGACTGGGCCTCACAACTTATATTGTTGATTCTACCATGGCATCAGAATTTGTGGCTCAAGCTGCATTTGGAAAATAGGCAAAATGGCTAAGGAATCTCTTATTAGAGAAAGCTTTGTGACAAAAGCCAATGGCACCTATTTCTATTCTTTGTGATAGTGATGAATCAACACTATCAAGAGCCTACAGTAATGTGTACAATAGAAAGCCAAGATATATTGGTTTAAGACATAGCCTAAGATACTTAATTACAGATAGAGTAATTATAGTTAAATTTGTTAGATATGAAGTATTCATCACTTGCAAGGGAGCTAAGTGATGAATACTTCAAAAGGCATGAGTCTCAAGCTTATACTATAAGTCACAAATGATGGAATCTCTACTCAATGATTACTAACCATAAATCTTGAGTTTAAAGAGATAAAGTACATCATTAAATATTAGTGATTACAAGCACCAAACATGAATTCTATCCCAAGATAATGGTGCTTGGCTACAATAATGATAAGGTGGAGGCTGAGCATCTAGCTTTTAATAGACTTATGAAAGCCTATACTTTGATATGAAAGTTACAAACATATCTAATAAGTCTACCTAATGAATGTGAAGTGTGGTCGCTTTTGTTGAGTTTAGAGGATTGACTTTAGAGCATTCATAAATTAGATACATGACACATGACCATTAAATGTGTTGGAAAAACCTTGGGACACTTTGATGGGAAGAGGTATCAATGGAACATGTTTGATTAGTTATATATGATCTATAGTTTAAAGTTTGTACTACAATATATACTGATTAGTACTAATTTGTTATCACTAAGTGAAGATTCAAGTCCAAAAGACATGTTCATTTATGCTTAAGCTTCATTGGATTGTAAAAGATCTTTTCTGTATTCTTAATAAATGAAATATTTTGAAAATGATGGGAGATTGATTAATAATTTTCAAATTATTTATTTATTTCTTATTCTTACAAAAGGAAAAGTTATGTGTGGGTAGTTATTAGTAAAAAATTGAACGATTAAAATTGAAACTAAATAGATGTGTCTTTATGAAGATATATTGTAAAAAATCCAATGACTTGATTAATTATGCGGGATTATGTCTTCATGAAAGGATTTGTTTGAGTCTATAAATACCCATGTTCTTCATAATCTCTACCACAAAATTTTCAGCACTTACTTTTTCTTTTCTCTCTGCATCTTTCTTTGTGCGTTTTGGTTGCAAACATCAAATACAAAGTTCTATTAATCAGAAAAACTCATCTTTGGCTCATGGGTTATTCTTAACGTGTCCGAGTACAGAATAACAAACACTTCACTATACTTTAGAGAAAATTCGTGGGGGCCTTTTGCACCGGAAGTAGGGGAAAATTAAAACTTAAGAAAAGTGACATAGTCATGCTTTGAAACCATTTCCTTTAGTTCTTCTACGAAGATGTCTTAAAATTATTTAATTGCCTGCCCACCCATCTTCTACATAATAAAACACATTATGAAGTACTATTCTACCAAAAGCCCAATTACCATAGCTTCAAGAGTATAACCTAAAATTTTGGAACTTATCATAATATATAATTACAAACATATAATGTTAATTTTTAACATAAATAATAGACATGATAAATGAGAATGCTTAATATAACATTTTTTTGCTAATATTCGAAATAAAAGGATTGTTCTACATAATTTATGTGCTCTATCAAGTCTAATTGATTGGCTTGATGGACATAATTTTTTAATTTCTCATTTATATTAAAGCCAATTATTTCTAAATTTAATTTTCATCTTGTCAAAATGATGATCAAATTTTTGGTGGGAAAGTAGCTTAGTGAATGGATCGGCATTATTCTAGTCGGTATCTACCGGTTCAATTATCTCTTGTCAATAGCATAGGTTTATGTCTCTTGTGCTATTCTAGCTTCTGTTATCTTAGATTTTGGTCTAACAATACAAATTAATCAAGAAAAGCACATCAAGAAATTGAACTTCGATTCTTAAGGTATTATATCCTATATGTTGATGATGTTGATTACACGTAAATTCACATTTGTTACGTATATTTATGCCGTAGGATTTTATATATTATGATTGATGGCACTAATGAATATCCATCTAATTCGGCGAGGGGTTGCTTGAAGGGGGATATAAAATGCCAGAAATAGAATTGATAGACTTGAATTTAACTATATCTGGAGGTTCCTTGAGGGCAGACAGAGATTTCCAAATTTGGGCAGCCTCACTTTTTCCGTCAATGCAAATTAAACAAGACATTTAACAAGAGTTCGATTTGAGTGGATATCTGAGATTTTGTTTTCCTTAACAAGAGAAAACAAAAACCGTGACATGACATTCAATATTAATGAATATGATTTTTTATATGTAGCATAAGAAATCAGATACATAAAAATGAGAGAATATTCAAAGTTAATGTACAAAGTGAATACTTACTAATAAGAGAATCTCATAGATCCGAAATTTTAAGAATTACTTCGAACAAGTTTTTTAGAAGTTCATTGCATGTTCATTGCATATGTAGCAGTTCATTGCATGTTCACCCAGAGCTTCCGAATTAATTGGGAATGACTTTCTATGTTTTTTAGAAACCTCATTCATTGCCTTTTCAAATGTAGATATCTTGCTTAATAGGGTAAGATTACGTAAACACGAAGAGTTATGTGTCGTTTAGTTTAGGCTCTTTTTTTTTCCTTGAAGAAAGTTAGGGTAAGGTTTGGTATAGATCTTTGTCAGTTTTATTAAATATAAAATGAATTACATATTAATACGAGGAACTCAATCTCTATTATTTAGGAATGAGCATTATATCCGTATCCAACCCTACCCAGTCCAATCCAGCTGATAAGATTCGATACAGATTGGATAGCTACCTCAAAAAACTTGGTCCAATAGGGTACCCAATCCGACCAGTTTTTGCGGGTATTCGACATATCAAATAATGGGTACCCGTCATCATTATATAGTTACTCTATGGGTCAAAAGACCCTTTCGAGGCTTTCGACCCGTAAAGTAACTCTAAGTCTTTAACTTTAAGAATCGAAGGGCCCTCTACATGTCGGTATGTAATCGAAAAATCGAAAGGCATCTGACATAAATTAGAGTCGAAGGCTTTGAGGGCTTGAGATGCACAGTGTGGTCGAAGGGTCGAAGGGCCGAAGGCCTCGAGGCTTTGAGATGCACATACCGACGTCTCACATGCTTGTTTGTGGTCAAAGGGTCGAAGGCTTCGAGGCTCTGGGATGCATAGACCGATATCTCACATATCAATTTGTGGTTGACGTCTCAAATGTCGGTCTATGGTCGAAGAGTCGAAGGGTCATAGGGTTGAAAGATCGAAGGTTCGAAGGGTCGAAGGGTTAAAAGGTCGAAGGGTCGAAGGGTCGAAGAGTCGAAGGGTTGAAGGGTCGAAGGGTCGAATGGTCGGAGGTTCGAACGGTTAAAGGGTCGAAAGCCTCGAGGCTTTGAGATGCACAGACCAACGTCTGACATATCGGTCTTTGGTCGACGTCTTACATGTCGGTCTGTGATCGACAGTCGAAGGTTCGAAAGGTTAAAGAGTCAAAAGGTCGAAGGGCATCTCAATCCGACGTCTCACATAATTCGAGTCTCTTAAAAAGGTTAAAGGGCATCTCACATAATTCGACCTTTCGAACTTCGAAAAGCATCTCACATCTCACATGTGAAATGTACAGTTAGTTACTTAAGTATATATTTTAATTGATATAAAATTTTACATAAATATATACAATTAATAGATATATTTACATACACCTTAATTTAAATATATATAATTATCTGTATAATTAAATAATAATAATAATTAAAAAAAAAATCGGGTATCCATCCATCTACCCTAATCCTATGCAGTCTCTGGTTAGATTTTACCAGTTGCACATCTCTACTATAATTCATAAACAATTTTTTTAGGATTAAAAATCATTACTTGTATAACTAAATAAATAATAAAAAAATTTAATTATTTCATTATCTTTTTTTTTTCTTCTTTGTATTCCCTTTAATAATCGAACCAAATGCTCCCTAATAATATAAGGAAGAGAGTTCTCATGATCAGAAAAGAAGCAAGATACATCAAATTGTACATCAGCAATTATATTACATTCTATAACATGAGAGATAACAATATAAAAGAATTTCAACACAAACTGAATAATACATCAATTTTCTCTCACAATCCATAGAGAATCATACTTAGCCACCTGAAGAAGGAAATGATCATAAAAGAAAAGCTCAATAAAACCATCCCATTCCTCCAAAAAGGAGGGGGGGGGGGCAAAAAACTAAATAGAAAGTACTGAAATATTCAAAAGGGTTCCCTTATTACCAAGAATTGGTGTAAGGTTTGAATTTGACTGTAGTTCAAAATTATCTTAGGATTGAATATCCCGTTTGAATATATGTTATAATTTCATTTTTACTAGCTTCCTCTAAATATGTAATTCACACTCTCACACTCTTCGCACACACTGTCATTGTGTGGTACTTAATTGCTACCTCAGCCATGACAAACAACACGAAAATGACAGGTGGATACATCAGAATCACTGCCATATGTATTCTCTCACTCTCCGCCCCATAAAACAAAATAAATGAATTAAAAGGTGGGATTATAAATCATGATCTGATCCAGGCAGAATAGCACCAGTAAAAGACTCGGAAGGTTGCTTGAAGGCTACAAAAAATTTCCAAATTTGTTAGACTTGCCTTTTACTAGATATGGCGATTTCTTGAAGGAAGACATATATTACCAAAAATGAACACTTCTCTTTTTCCACTTTTCAAGGGTGAACTTCTCTAGAACATGACATTAATGTGAGACGTTTATATGTATATATATATATATATATTTTTTTTTTTTTTTTTTTAACAGGTTACACTCATGCTTGAATCCTTGCTATTCTATCTCGTCCATGACAAAACAACAAAAAATGACAGATGCAACCATCAGATCACATTCATTGCCATTTTCTCAATAAAAAGAAGTCTTCTCAAGAAAAAAGTGGAAATATGTAAGCAATATACATTATCTCTCCATATAAACACAGTCCACCCCCTTATTAGGTTAAACCATCCAAATGTCGATCTTCTCATCTTCAATAAGGCTTTCGTTTCTTCTAAGAGTTAGCATGATCCCTTTCCTTCCACTTTTGTAGCTTACCCGATTATCCTCTTCCTCTTCCTCTTCTTCTTCTTCTTTTTAGAAACGTTCTCCTTCTAATTAACTCTCTCTATATCTGATCTAACTCTCAATGCCACTGAAAAATATGAAATTCCAACCAGCACCCCCCCGCCGGGTATGCATGAACGTTAGGACCATCTCGTTTCACCAATAGGGCTAAAAGTAGAAAGAAAACAAACCCTAGATAAGTTTTAGTCGTATGTATAATCAAAATTCTGGGCAAAGTTACCGGAACATTGAAGCTGCTTTCCACCCATCCATGACTTTACCTTTTCCCTACACCTTTTCTACTTCCCCTACTACAACTAGTAGTAATGTTACCATTGCAAGTAGTAGTACCACTGCAGCTTCCACTCCTACAGGTAATAGAGTTCAACCTAGCTGGAATATGGATAGTAGGATATGGAGCAAACTCCCTGAAAGATTACTTGACAGAGTAATCGCGTTTCTTCCCCCACCCGCTTTTTTCCGAGCACGTTGTGTATGTAAGAGATGGTACGCCCTTTTATTCTCCAACTTTCTCGAACTATACCTCGACATCTCACCTCGCTTACACTGGTTCCTCTTCTTCATGCAAAAAAACCCTAAAAGCGGCCACATATATAGAAACAGCACTACTAATACTGGATCATCTGATCACAATATTGTAGCAAGTAGTACTAGTAGTACTAATAACAATCATCATGAAGGATACCTATTTGATCCTTATGACTTGGCATGGTACAAAGTTCCCTTTGCCCCAGTTCCATCCATGTTTTCTCCAGCTTCTTCATCTGGTGGACTAATCTGTTGGATTTCGGATGAGGGCGGTTCAAAAGGTATGGCCCTATCAAACCCTATACTTGGTTCCTTAATCCAACTCCCTCCAACACTAAGACTCCGCCTTTTTCCATCAGTCGGTCTAGCTATCACTCCTTCATCCATAGACATAACCGCTGTAGGAGACGACATGATATCTCCTTACGCGGTCAAGAATCTAACGGCAGAAAGTTTTCATATGGACAGGGGAGGGTTTTATTCCATATGGGGAACAAGTTCTACCCTTCCTAGGCTTTGCAGTTTCGAATCGAGTAAAATGGTACATGTCAAAGGGAGGTTCTATTCTATGAACTATAGTCCGTTTAGCGTCTTAGCTTATGATATCACGGTGAATAATTGGTGGAAGATTCAAGCTCCTATGAGGAGGTTTCTAAGGTCACCAGTTTTGGTAGAAGGAAGAGGAAGATTGCTCTTAGTTGCTGCCGTTGAGAAGAGTAAGTTGAACGTTCCAAAAAGCTTGAGGCTGTGGAGGTTACAATCTTGTGGGACCAGTTGGGTGGAGATGGAGAGAATGCCTCAACAGCTTTATGCTCAGTTTGAAGAAATGGAAGGTGGAAATGGGTTTGATTGTGTAGGCCATGGGGAGTTTATAGTGATAATGATTCCAGGTTTGAATAAGGCGTTGTTGTATGACATGTGTATGAAGATATGGAAGTGGGTGCCACCGTGTCCGTATGTTGATGGGGAGAATGGCGGCGGCAAAGGAGGAGCTCAAGAGTTGCATGGATTTGCTTATGAGCCAAGGCTTGCTATTCCTGTTACTGGACTGCTTGATCAGTTGACTCTTCCCTATCAGTCTTTCAGCGGCTAATACCTAGCAACTAGCAAGTGTCTTTAGTGTGGCCAGGTGTTGTCTTTTCTTTCTTTGAGGGCGGAAATGATTGTCGTTTGTTTCTTCCTACTTGATGTTATATGTATCACTCTAGTTTTGTGTTAAATGACCTCCATTTAAACTGGCAAATTCTTTCACCGCATTTCATACACTAACGGACATATCAGAATGGTGTGAAATATGAATGATAACTTTTTCACTTGCATTCAGACAAAAACATAAATAAAATAAATGAAAGAAAAAATAGTATAGATACAGAAACATCCAACTATATAGTTGTTTCAAATTTATCCACCTTCATTTTAAAACTCTCAGGTACAGGAAACACCAGAAGTACCTAAAAGCATAGTTCTAAGGTAGCACCCGCACTTTCATTATAAAATTTTCAGCATATCAAGCAATAAAAATTATATCTGTGACAGTACTGGTAAGAGAAGCAAATAAATCTGTAACCATATTTTCAACTGCATAATTTCTTCTGGAGTACATCATCTAGCAGGACATATTTCAAAATGACTATTATTAAAGATATAGGAAAGACAACAACGAGGGAGCGCCATATGTTTTCGAAGGTCCGTCAAGATTTCTTACAGCCTAGCTTCCTCAATTGGAGGATGCAAACAATTGCTGCCTTTGAATCTTCCTACTATATGGCTTCTTCCATAAGGTAGTGTACGGAGGTACATCGCAGTACAAGAAAACCATTCAGGTTGCTGTTAGATACATATTCCATTTGTTGATTGCATCATTTAAGTCTTACCTGGAGAATGAGATGCACGTCCCTCTTGAAAATAGATCTTAGCTCTTCTTTCGCTTCCATACCTATTCTCCTGGGTTTTAAGAACAAATAATGCATTTTTGAGAATACAGAGATAGAACCTTAAACATACAATTCTGATACAAAAAATAGTACATTTAATATGTAAATCACCAATGCAGATTAATAGAAGGAGAAGGGCTCCTGAAAATTTATGAAATTACCCTATTTTTGAGCCGTTCTTTCCCAGAAGAATCTTGTGCTGACTAACTTTTGGGGTGATTAAGTGCTGCTCAATCCTTAGAGACCCATCATTTCCATCCTATCAAACGGTGTTCAATTCCATACGGGATTTCCTAAAAATCAAAGAGTTAATTGTTATCTAAAAATATATTTATGGGGGGACATTAATATATAAATACCATAGTTAGAGGTAAATGGGTGAAAAAAACTATTAGCCCCCTAACTGATGTACATGGTACTAACAACCTTTCTCGGACAATTTCTAACGAGGCATTCTTCATGATTTCTTCATTCATAGAAAATGGCTCTTTATTAGCGGCCATTTACTCTGGCAGGCGGGACCTTCTAGGTCTTTCATTACTAGATGTACTTCTATTTCCACGCTTTCAACCTTATATGGTGATTAGTAGTCATACCTATTATATAGCATCTTTGTTGAGATATCTAGGATACAGACTCACATACGAGTTCTAGTTTCATCACATCTACAGCCTCAACCCTTCCACAACCGATGCTCATGTAGACTTTACTCTTTTCACACAATGGCTAGTGGGGCTAGACTGGTTTAGAGTGGGTGTTGACATATCAGAGCGATGCTAGGCTTTGATCTCGGTAGGATGAGATCTCCTAGTTGGGCTCACTTTTATTTGATCTCTGAACTATAAGTGTACATTTGAGGTTTACTTTCTTGTTATTGCCACTAGACAACTCGAGTTTGTCTAGCACATCCCTCTTTCATTAACACTTATGGTCAATGCAGACCTCCCCAAAAGTTGAGTGTTCTTAGAGATTTCAGAGCTGACCGACATCATTAAGGCTACATGTTTCGTCTATCCTAGTTTTAGATGGCATATGAACGGGCAACCCAATCATTGATGAACGGCTGGCATGTCAACTCAATGAATCCACTTAGGCTAGCGACTCCTATATTTCCCTAAATTTGGCTATAGGTTAGTTGGGTTGACCCGGTCAACACTTCATGGTAGCCATTGATTTGACATTCTAGTCAATCTTCTTCGTCTCAAATAAAAGTTGGCTGTGAAATGGGCAAGTCTTCCGATCTGGAATTGTCCATTCATCACAAATGCAAGGACCAAATGTCGGCTCCAAGCTGCTAGCCGCTAGAGTTCTATAATCATAATCAGCCGTAGGAGGTTCTTCAATATGAGAAAAATAATGCTAGAAGGTGTGGCCATGTTGGCCACTCGTTAGCGTGAGAAAAGGTCGATTGGTGAAAATTTCCAATGATTAAGTACACAGTCATCCACACTAGGTTAATTGACTGTGTTTTCTTGTTGACCATTAGTTTGACTTTCTCGATTCATGGGATTTAGGCCAAATTATAGCTGATTGGTGATCATTATACTTCAAAAATAATGGGGTTATCTTTACTTTTCAGCCGATTAAGTTAAAATTCATCTAATTTTTACATAAATCAGAAAAGAAGAAAAACCTTATTATTGCAAACCAATAAAACATACAATTAGCGAGATAATTCAATTAAAAAAAAAGGGAGAAGGAACAACATCGATCTATTAAAACTTGACCGATAGACCGTGGAGGGACATAGTGTGCAAAATCGCTATGACTATGCCATGTCGGGTCTAAGGTCCTTAAGATGTCTGTGGCTGTCACAAGAGTGTCCTAACATCCTTACATGATAGGCCGCTCCTTGGCCATAGCCATCACCGCCTTGTTTGTTTGTTTGACCAAACCATGAAGAGTGAGCTTGCAATCACTTAATGCTAGCCGAACATCGAACCTTTTAGTACATAGGTCAGGAAGACGAGTCTCTAGATTAGTAACTAGGCCTATTACGATTCAAATTCAATACTTGGCCTTGATTAGTTAGTTTGTTAGAATAGATCACAATGTTTAACTTAGCCAAAACTTAGCCAAAATGTCTTCAAGAGATGGGTCTTATTATGAAGTAGCCACGCCCCAAAGTAAGAAAGATGAAAACTTTATGGAGAAATGATGAAAAACTAGAGGAAGGAAGATTAGATCCCATTATATTAAGGATGAATGAAGTAGTTGGATTAGTAAGTAGTCTAGGACGAGGTCAAAACCCAATTCACATAGCTCCATTCTGATTCATAACAAAGAAAGAAGAGAAAACACTAGCTGAGGCTTGGAAAGGAGAATTTTGAACTTCTGGCAGTAGGTTATTCGACTCCTAGATGACTTGAGAGCTAGCTTGGATGGGTCACTCTCATAACTTTGGGAAGAGTCAACAATTGTTGTTTACAAATGGTCGAAATGATGGAAGATGGACCAAATTTATAGAGAACATTGGGGATTATTGTGTCATTTTTTCCTCATATTTTAAAAGTAATACATGGGGCAATTGTTGATGTGATAATTGTCATTCTGACATGTGGCATGTTCGCCATTAGGAATTGAAAAAGTGGTTACGATACTAATTGTCCAAAACAACTTAGCCGTCCAAGAGTGGCCGATGATGTTGGCCGATGATGTTGACTTTCAACCAAAGAAATAAAAGTTGGCCGCCTATTTTCTTTTTGAAGTCAATTTGACCGATTATGTTTCTTGAATATCCTTGGATGATTTGTTACTAATGAAAGGGTTTAAAATTAAGGAATAAGCTGTAATAAAATAGTAAGTTTTGACCATTTAAAGCCAATATTCGGCCAAAAAGAGAGAGAAACCGGCCAGCTTAAAGAAGAGCTTTGAAATGAACAGTTAGCACCTTAGAAGTTTGACACTTTGACTTAGTAAAAAGAAATGAACCTGGTCACTATTCATGGCATATTCGGCCTAATGAGAAGAGCAATTAAGCCAATTGTTAGAGTGAAGTTTCAACCATTATGGAAGGCAATTAGGTCCCATTGGCCAATTTTCATCAATGTAGGAAGGATAATTCCTTGCCAACCAAATAATATTGACTTAGTTAACATTAGAAGCTTGCTGTCCAATGATACTTGGCAAAAAAAAAAAATGCTTGCCTCCCAAGTAATAGCAGTTACTTACTGAATGAAGAGTCCAAGTTTGCTTATATTACCTTAGTGAAGGGAAAACATACCACTTAACAAACACATTAATTTGTTGGTTATCCAAGGCTCTCATGCCATTTATCATGCTTCAATAGATATTTTGTTTTGTTTTTACTAAAGTCTCTACATTCTAAGTCATTCACTTGTGAATATCTTTAGTTTTAGCAATGTATTTATTGCTCTGTAAGTACATGACTTGACTAATTCTTAAGCATTTTTTATGTTTATCTTCTTCAATTGCTATGACATTCATTTGTTATTTTAATTATTCAATATCCAAGATTTGTGCAACCTTTTAATATTATGTTCATTTTAATTGCCTTTCTTGAATATATGCCATTACGATTGGCGAAAATAAATATTAAGAATCCTTAAGAATCATGCAATCTGTGAGCTTACAGAGCAAAAATACATTGCTAATACTAAAGGCATTTGCAAGTGAATGACTTGGAATGTAAAGACCTTAATTAAAAAGTAATAAAATATCCATTGAAGGATGATAGGTGTGAGACCCTTGGAAATTCAATATTAGATTGATGTAGTTGTTGAGTGATGAATTTTCCCTTCATCTAAGTTCTCTATTTATAGGCAAACTTCGGGTACCAATTTATTGATTGGTAAGTACCGACTCTTACTAGCGCGGCAAACATACTTGTCTGGCAAATATTCTTGGATGGAAAGTCTCTTGTGTTGATCAAGTCAACATTACTTAGTTGACAAGGCATTCTTCATGTTGAATTAATGGAATGAGCCAGTAGAACCTATTTCCCTTATTTCTATCTCTTTTTTTTTCATAGTGGTCGAAACCTATCTCTAGTAGTTGGTTCCCTTCTGGTTGGCTAAATGTGACTTAAATAGTACTCAAATTCATTTCGTATTTCTCGGTCAAAGTATTCTACTTTTGAAAACCTAACTTATCATTTTAAGGATCTTCTTTAAGCTTGCCGAATTGCACCTTTGAGTAAGTCAAAACTTCCTATTTTTATATAACTTCTTTCTTAACTCGAGGCTCATCTGTTGGACGTCAATAGTCTAGAAATATTATAGAAATATGAATACCATCCAACTTGGCTGTCATCCAAATGATGGAAGGCCAACACTTGGTCGGTCAATTTTTATCTTCTTGGCCGAAAGTCAAGATAATTGGCCATTCTTGGACGATTCACTTGTTTTTGATGATTTGTAACTTACCCGCTTTTTAAATTTCTAATGGCTACATCCACATATCATAATGACAATTCTGAACATCAACAGAGAAGGAGGCGGAGGCTTGGAAGTTAAGAATCACCGTGACAAGCATTTGAAATTCAAGTCCAAAGCTATAAACGACACGTGTAACCAAGTTAGATTTGGAGATAGGTTCTTGATGGCTGTGAGTGTGTCTGCCAAATTCTTTGCATGAGCAAGCTATTTAGAGACGGTCTTGGAACCTTTGGACAGAGAGAAGAGTTGGATTTCAGTGGGGGTGAATTGGTAAGAGATTCCTGTGAGAAATTTTGTTGAAGAGAGTACCAAATTCATTCGGGGTAGAGAACCGAATGACTTGCGGAAGGACAATCTCGGACAAAGTAGCATAAAGGATACTAATAAGGTTTTGATCAGTTTGAAACTTTGAGACGGAGGCAGGATTAGGAGTAGGTGAAGCAAGAATTCCTTTTGAATTATTAGTACGTGAAGAAGAGGACAAAGTAAGTTGTGGGCAAGGATATGATCTGTCAACAAAACATTAGAGATCGATTTTGGCTCAGATGAGGTAATTAGTGTCTGAAAGTTTGATAGAGACAAGATCATGAGAGATGCTTGGAATGGAAAATGTTGGAAGGACAGAAGAAGAATAAGCATCCCCAGAAACCATCAGAGATACACTGAATATTAGATACCATGTAGAATTTGAGTTTTCTATATACACAAATTAGGAGACCATTAGCCTAACTATTACAAGAAACGGAAATATACAATTATAGCTAACTAAATTCATAACAGTAAAATAATCAGGCTTTGCGATCCTGCTATTAATTATTAATTTTTTGAACAAATGCCATATCTATATTAAAACTTGAGCAACAAAAAGAAATCAATCTTTTCTTTCCTCTCAGAGAAAGTGAGGATAAAAGAGAGAGGGAGAGAGCCTTTCTCTGCCTTTAAAAAACATAAAGAGGCAAAAGGACAAAAGCATGGAGAGATCAGTGCATTATCAAGTAAGCATATTTTTTCCATGATCGTTTCAATTACAATCCCTCCATCTCGATCTCTTTCTAGCATGCTTTGCTTCCTCTTTAGCCTCAAATGTTCCCTTGTGGACGTCCTACCTAACTATGTCTCCTCTTCTCCACCCAATTGATCCAATATCTATTACCTCCCACTCATTCTCTCCACTACTTCTCCATGGATCCTTCTCCTCCCCCAACTCTTAGCTCCATCTCCTTAACCATCCCCAATTCTTACAACCCCAACGAACCCACATCAACTCTCAATTTCAACAACATAGTCATAGTAGCTGCCATATTATGTGCCTTTGTTTGCGCTCTTGGCCTTAATACTATGTTGCAATGTGTACTCAAATGTGCGAATCAGGCCCTCACTGAACCTGCTCAATGGATTGCATCCAGGAGATTGAATTCTGGGCTAAAGAAGAAAGAAATTGTCGGGTTACCCATTTCGACTTACTCTGCTGATCATCATTCAGGGTCGTCGTCATCAGCATCACCACCATCGTCATCTGGAACTTTAGGTTGTGCTATTTGCCTTGTGGATTTTCTGGATGGGGATAAAATCAGGGATTTGCCAAAGTGTCGCCATACGTTCCATATCAAATGCATAGATAAGTGGCTGCTTTCTCATTCTTCTTGCCCTACTTGTCGGCAAGGCCTCAAGTCTAGTGATGACTGTAATCGTCATGGGCATGCTGTAACAATCTAGTTACTACTCTGCTTTTATCCAGTACTAGCGAGTAGTGTAAAAGTAGCTATACATATATATAGATTTATATAGTTGCATTATGTTAGTTTTGAGCTTCTTGTTACATGACTTTATGGAGATAAGAGTAACTAGATAGTTGAGGACATTAGGATGGATGCTGTCAAGAATACGTAAATTATGAGAATTTCATCAAGTTTCGCGTGATTTGTAGTGGATCCTTATCTCTTGGCGTTTTTTTTTTCTTTTTAATCATTGATTATCTTAATTGTATGCATAGCAACTCGATTATGTAGCAGTACATATATCGGATAAGGAATAAGTTGCTCACTCAGAGGCGTTAAATCAACCTAATTAGCATGTCCCATACATTGTTGCAGTATGATTAAAATACCTTTGAAATTACTACAATGTTTTTCGATATTTGTTGAATTAATATGAGACGTTTCAATGTAAGACTTTTCATACGATTGATTCTAACCTCTTCTGTTGCCTTTAAAACTTTACGTTTCAAGATAAGATGTATTACTTGGTTTTCAGTATTTGAGAATAATTGTTTCCTCAGAAATATTAGGATCACGATCCCAAAACCGCCAAGAATAGTTCCTTAATACCTCTAAACTTTATAGGGCATCTTTATTTGTCCTCTTTTTGCTTTTCTTTCAAGTCACAGGAGCCAATAATGCTCATATATGCTCCGTTTTTCGCGATACGCGGAAGAGTGGAGTTTCTTTTTGACTAATGACCAGCTCGTACGTAGAATGAAGGAAAGAATGAAGGAAATCTACACGCTTTTGTTAGCTGTTGGAAAGGGTTCGATCATTACATTTAGTTGAGCACCGCCTTATATTAAAGCCACTAAATTGACCACCTACAATCAACTCTCAGAAATAAGTTTAGAATTTCAGTTTTTGTTTAAAATTCAGTTTAGAACTCCTGTTTGTTTTCCCACTTGATATATTGATTTTTCAGACTAGAATTCAATTTAGCTTATAATCGTACCATAACACAATATGTCCGGACTGATCAGTTCAACAGAACCTCAATTTCAGACAATTTCAGACAATTTCGAAACGGACTATCATTTTTTTTTTGTAGTCTCTGAATGATCATTTTTGTACGCGTATCGCTATTTACTTATTATTAGACTCTAAGTTCAGCTCTGCCAAAAATAAAGAGAGTGAAATAGAAAATATTATTTCTTGGGTGTACGTACGTATGTCACTATCGTATATTTGATCAACAGTCTTCATTAGATTTTGATTCGACGAAAATCCCAAAACTTTATTGGGAGATTCTTATCAAAATCTTGATCGATCAATCCCATACCAAGGAATCATTTATTCCCTTGTATCGAGCTAAGAAATTTGTATAATTTCATCATTCCCTGTGTTCTATAATGAATTAAAAGGAATTAGATGTTTCATTTCGATCAGTTCATGAAAATAAGTAGTTCATCCAAAGTTAAAACACCAATAAAAAATTAATATTGCATGAAAAAAAGAAAAAAACATATATGTATATATATATAGTTGTAATATAGAGGAGGGGACATAGAACCAAAGAAAAACAAAATCATTAAACAGTTTGATTTTTACAAATGTAAAATAATAATAAAAAATTAAAAAATAAATAAAAATAAAAATTTGAAAATTTAGGTGAGATAGGCTATTTAAAACATAAACTCATTGAATGTTGGAATTCTTCGAAGTCCCGAGTCTCTAAATCGTCACTTGAAGAAAGAATAAAACAATAAAATGTCTTGTGTAATTTAGCTACACCCGTAATGGAACCTCCACTTGATGATGTGAAAGATAGCAGATTGTTGTAAAATCATGTCGAACATTATTAGGTGAAAGTGGTAGGCCCCCCCCCCCCCACCCCCCCCCCCCCCCCCCACTGGTTCTTCCTCGTACGTACCTCCTAAATCGCCGATTATATGAAGTTTGGTCCTCGTGAATCCTCATTTGACGAGAATTTTTGCCTGAAGACGATATTGCCAAAGTCCAGCGAGGTAAATTGCTACGATACTATCACAATATAAAGTTGAAGGTCAAATTAATCAAATATGTGTAAAATTTCGATATTAAGAGCAACCAAACACTAAGTGTTTTTCTGTACAACTTGGATGCTGTAAGAAAAACACTTGACTTGTTTCACACTTAATGCTAATATGGTCTGTAAAAACAACATTTCTCTTCTTTGGTTAAAAAAATGAAAATTAAAAGCCCAATGCCCATTGATGCTTCATAAATACTCTCACGCTGAAAACTTAAAAACCAATTAGGATTTTATAAGTCATTAGAAATATTTAATATTTTTAACAATAAATAAATGATAGTGATTTAATTGGACTTCCACGCACGTGCCGTAGTCGTGATTCTCTTTTGACATTTATTAGATGCACTTAATACTTTATATATTTGAGGTGGGATGGCGGTTGATCATTATTGACTCTGACAGTTTACAGTTAAATCACTTAGGTAAAGTAGAGTTTTGAATTTTAGAAATTAAAATACATTACAATTAGAGAAAACAGTTTAACTAGTTCTTACTAAACAACATGAGTGTTGGTGAAACAATAAAACTGTTTTGCCAAGAGGTGCCTAGTTTGCATATAAATTGGAGAAATTTGTAGAAATGTTGATCATAACAAATTTTCTTCCATGTTTCTTTATTTTAAGAACAAAAACATTCATAATAATCAATTGGAATCTTCATTGCTTGATGCTGATTCTCTAAAGGCTCATTGTATCCTGCAAACTATAATCTATCAATTCTGCAAGTAATATCGAGAGGGTGAAAATACTATTTCTTGAAAAGCGTAATCATTACATGTTGCAAATCTCGTTTTCAAATCCGTCAACAATAAAAAAATAATATCAGTAATAGAGACCGAGACTATGGTTTCAACTATCAAACTAATGAACTAAGACTTAGTGAGATTCGATCGCTTTGACGGATATAATAACTTCACTCGCTGGCAAGACAAATAGAAGTTATTACTTATTACCTTGAAGATCTACTACATTATAGTGATCAAGGCAAAAAGATCGAAAAGAGAGTATGATACACTTATGGGTCGTGGACACATTCTTAATGCATTTTCTGATCGATTTTATGACCTCTATACAAGCACCAAGTCCCATGACCTCTATACAAGCACCAAGTCTGCCAGAGAATTTTGGAAGCGCTACAATACCACAAGGTAGAAGAGGAAGATACTTTAAAAATCTTAATATCCGAGTACTTTAATTTCAAAATACTTGATGGAAAACCTCTTGTATATCAAATAAATGATTTGCAAGTTACTGTTAATAAATTAGTTTCTATCAAAAATAATACTTCCTAAATTTTTCAAGTTGGTGCTAAGTTTCTAAGTTATCATCTAGTTGGAGAATTGACAAGAAGAAGATTAATCTTCACAATAATGAAGATTACTTTTTGGAAGACATTAAAAAGCATCTACCTATGGAGAAACAATCTTATACAAGAGACAAGAAAGTGGAGAAATGAATATTGGTACCTCAAATAAAATGAATATTTATACTAGGCAAATGTTGTGAAAAGGCATAGCCATCCTGGAAAAATTGAGAAAATCAAATTCTCCAGGTTCGAAAAAATTCAAGGAAAATTAAAAAAATAAAAAAGAAATGAGGGTGCTTGTTTCTTTTTTGAAAGATCTTGGCATTTTTCCCATGATTTAAGGTATAAGAAGAAAAAAAAATGAGGAGGGAAAAGTTCATGTCATAGAAGAAAAGATCGCTGCTTTTGTGAACGAGGTCAATGTTGTCTAAGGAATGTTTAAAGGATGGAGATATAATACTTGGGCAACTGTATATGTTTCCTAGGACAAACCATTATTCAAGGCTTTTGAAGAAGTCATAAACAAACAAAATATTTAAATAGGAAACGAATGTCATTCAGGGTATTTTGCAAGGGAACCATCGAGTGTCTTCAATTGTGAAGAAAGATCACACTAACTAATGTATTGTATATTCATGAGATGAATAAGAATTCAATTAGTGGTTATTTGTTAAGCAAACCCAAAATCAAATTTGTGTATGAGTCCAAAAAACTTATTTTATCCAAAAATAGCTTTCATTGGAAAGGGTTACTCTAGTGTCGTGATGGTGACATATGTACTATTATTGACAATAACATTAAAAACAAATATTAGTAGTTTTACTTATATAATTGACTCAAACTTTATTACATTAATAATTAAATGTGGTTTAATATCATGATGCATTAGCAAATTCAAAAAATGTGAAATATGCTCTTTATCAAAGGTGGTCAAGAAACTTTTTCATAGTGTTGAAAGATCATCTCAACTAATATATATATATTATACATAGTAATTATGTGAATTAAATAGTATCTTAATAAAAGGTGCTAAGAGATACTTTGTAACTCTTATAAATGATTGATCTAGATACACTTATATTTATTTGCTTAAATATAAAGATGGGACTTTCAATCCTTAAGAAGAAAGATTGAAGTTCTTAGAAGAATATGGTATTATTCACCAATGTTCAACCCCATTCACATCTAAAAAAAATGGCCTTGTCGAAAGGAAATATCGAATTTCTTTAGATTCCTATTGCCAGTTAGTGAATGTGAAATAACCTAATAATTTGTGGGAAAAAGGTATTTTAGTTGCGTGCCATATTCTTAATAGATTTCCTTTAAAAATGAGAGATTTTTTTGTATAAGATGCAGAAATGAAGAAAATATTTCAAAATGTGGGTGTGTCTTTCTCATTTCAAGAATAGAAATCCTAAAGGACTAAATTGGTTCCAAGAGCCATAAAGTGTATTTTTTTTTTTATATGCAAAAAAGAACAAGGCTTATAAGTTACTAGACATGAAGTCGAAAATAATTGAATCTAGAGAAGTGAAGTTTTTTTAAATCTTATTGTCTTTGGATACTACTATCATTAGAAAATCTCAAATAGAGATACCTTCAAGGTTTGTTGAATAACCAAGTAAACTTCATAAAAGCCAAAGAACTAGAAAAATAGAGGATTTGGGATCCAATGAGATTGATTGTCAACTTATCACCTTCTACTTAGTAGAAAGGAATAAAGATGAGATCATTTGAAAAATTCCTATAATTCTATAAATTGAAGATGATCACAAAACTTATAAAGAAGTTATGTCTTCTAGAGATTCTACTTTTTGGAAAGAGATAATAAACAATGGATTGATTTAATTATGTCTAACCACACTTTAGAAATAGTTGACATACCACCCGACTGAAACTGATTGGTTATAAGTGAGTATTTAGTAGGAAATCCTATACAGATGTCACTTTTTAAACCTTTAAAGCAAGATTAGTGGACAAATGTTTTAGACAAAAGGAAAGAATTGACTATTTTGATACTTGTGCACCTGTAGCTAGAATAACTTCTACATAATCATTTTTGCCTTAGCTTTAATCCATAACCTTTATATTCATCAATGAATATTAAAACTGTATTCTTAAATGGTGATCTTAATGAGGAGGTCTATATAGAACAACCTTAAGGTTTTGTTCTAGCAGTAAATGAATATAAAGTATGCATACTTATTTGGTCTATATAAAACAACCTTAAGGTTTTGTTCTAATAGTAAATGAATATAAAGTGCGCATACTTGTTAAATAACTATATGGTTCAAGCAAATACCAAAACAGTGGCATAGAAAGTTTGACATTGCCATTCTCTCAAAAGGCTGTGAACATAACAATACTGATAAATGCCTACACACTAAAATTTGGTGATTATGTCATTATATATCACTATTATTTGTCTATTTGTCAATGATATGTTGATCTTGAGTGATAACATGAAGGGTGTAATGGAAACGAAGAAGTTTATGTCCTCCATCTTTAAGATGAAATATATTAGACAAGTGTATACCATATTAAGTATCAAAGTGAAATAAAATAGATGGGGTTCTGCATTAAATCAATATCGTTATACTGAAAAAGTACGTAGTAAATTCAGCTATTTGAAGACTAAGGAGGCAAACACTTCATTCAATTCAGATATAAAACTTTTTGAGAGTAAGGGAAGAGAGTAGTGACTCAATTTGAATATGCAAGTGTTATAGGCAGTTAATGTACGTTGCACAATGTACAAGAGAGGGCATAGCATTTGTAGTATATACGTAGGTTTATGAGCAAACCGAGTATTGAGAATTTAAAGTCAATCAATAGAGTTCTCAATTATCTTAAATAAATAAAGAACTAAGTTTCCAATACTCAAATTTTGCGGCTATAACTGACGGATATATTGATGCGAGTGGAGTATCAAATGTATGAGATAATAAATCTACTATAGATTAGATGTTCACACATTGATATGGTGTATTTTTTTAGGATTCCAAAAAAAAAAAAAAACATGCATTGCACACTCAACAATGGAGTCTGAGTTTATTTATTTAGCAGCAATTAGGAAGGAGACAAGGTAGCAAAAGAATATTTTTTTAGATATCTCATCCACTTCAAAACAAGTATCTGTCATATCAATACATTGTGATAGTCAAGGTACTCTATCTCAAGCATATATCAATATGTATAATGGGAAGACAATACACATTACTTACACTATTATGTGTGACAATTAATTAAAAGTGAAATTATTACTATCACATATATGAGATTAAGTGAAAACTTAGTTGATCCATTTACCAAGTCTCTTTCAAGAGGATTGGTAAAGTCCATATCTAGAGAGATAAGATTGAAACTCTCTTGAATTAAGTGATCTCACTCATGATGGCAACCCAACTTAACACTATGAAATAATTAATATTAATTTTGAAAGGTAGGAACAAGTCATTCATAAGTAGAGAGTATTTCAACACTAAACTAATTGAGTTATATTGGAGATGTATAATGTTGGTTATTACAATTGAGTGTTGAGTTTATTAAACTTTGAATGAAGTTCAATATGTGATGTGTGACAAATATGCTAAATGTAGCAAATGAATTGGAACAACTTCGCTTGTATGAACTTATAACTAGTGTCGCTCCTCATTAGAGTTGAAGTTTCTTTAAAAAAAAGGTCATAAATATGAATGACATAAGTTTATAATAGTACTAAGCAATAAATATGTTGAGTATATGACCTATGAGTGTCTATGGGTGTGCTATCATCGATTGTTTGCATAGGAATAAGTGATCAAAGTTTTAAGCTACTTAAGATTTCGCAAAATCTTATGATACTTACATAAGGTAAAGTTTAAAATCGAACAATACTTTACTTTATATACATACAACATCTTAAATTTTGGCACGTGAGTTGTCAATTTTTCAACTAGTGGGGGATGATTAGAATTCTTTGGTTAAAAAGAAATGAAAATTGAAGATCCAGGGCCTATTAATGCGTAAATGCATTTTCACGTTGAAAACTTTGAATTCAATTAAAGTTTTTATAAGTGACTATACATCCTGTGTATTTGTAATAGTAAATAGAGGATAGTGACTAAACAAGATTAATCACAGGTCAGTGGCTAAACAGTGGCTAAAGAACCTTTAGCAAACAAAAATAGAAACTCTGTAGCATCTATGGCAAAAAGCTATAAAGTATAATGATCAAATTTTGATGGGAAATTCTTTAATGATTAAAAATGACTTCCATCTTTCAGATATCTAATTTTGAGGTTGATGGATACTTGTGAAGTAAATAGAATTGTGAATCCAACAAGTTGATAACCTCCCTTGTAGACTTAATGACTTTCACCCTAGAGCCTTGATTTCCTTCAAAACAAATTAATCAAGCTTTAACTAACAAGAATTAACTTATTTAGTTAGAGTTGACGAATTTAGATCTAAATCCAGAGGATAATAGATTGAAAATTACAGTTTTCTTAGACTCTAATTTTCAATCACAGATAATGAAATAGAATCATATTCCATCTTATACTAATTTAATTAATTAGTTGATTGGAATAGTTTCAAACCAAGCATCAACTAATAAATTAAATTTAACATAAATTAAATGCATTACTGTTTATAAAGCAAAGGATGTGTTTTAGATAAAAGGTTCATGAATGAACTTGTGAATAACCCTATATGATCATTAGTTATGTAGAATTTTACTATAATTATAAATGATAAATAGCGAAAGCAAGAGAACCAATGTCTCATAAGTAATCAAGACATGAGTTACATCATTGTAACTTATTTCAAAAGAGTTAAAATGGGCAAAAGAGAATTAACCATAAATAACTTAATGGATCCACCCACTAAGGGACTTCTCCTACAAAATTTGGAATCGCCATCATAACAAGATATGAATGAGATTCAAAGAAGCGATTGGCTTTAGTGCAAGTGGGAGATTGAAAGTATAATGCTCATCAAGCCAATCAGATATGACATGATCAGGTCAAGTACTTATGAGAATCAATCTTGAATTATATATTAACATAATTAAATGCATATAATTTATCAGAGCGTTTAATAATTTGTCATGATTGTATTATGTTGGAAACAACAATCATCATGCATAATTAATTGCATAATACTTAACAGATTCCTAAGTATTAGACATACATTTGGAATCATGATACAGATCATGCTCGGTGAGAACCAAATTAGCTTAAGTCTAAGATCCAAATTGTTCATAGTTATAGGATTGTCATGATAGGATAATGACATTTTAGAAAGTCTATTACGTGCATAATCATCTTCGGAACAAGAGTGATGTTCTCATAAGAACATGATAACATAAGAAAATCTCATTTGTAATAATATTAACTATTAAAAAGTTTTGTCTAGCGACTATGGTACTTGTGATGCTTACATTTTATATATTCACGGTACACGCGTATGGGATATCATGTTTTGTAATCATTCAGCGCGACCCTAACCAAGGGTTACAAAAGGATAAATCATTAGGCATGTGTTTTCATACATTGTCTATAACATGATAAGAAGAGATACATCACTACCTTATCAAGAGGAAAAAGTTCTATGAATAATACATCTATGGATCTTATTGAGGTTTTTCATACTTGTCATTATATGGGTGGCCCATACTCGTTGCTAAAGACCTATGTGGGTCTGGAGGTTTGAGATAATTGATTATAGAAGATGATCATATTAATTGTTTGACTTGAAAGTATTTTCAAAGTTCAAATGGCTAATTTATTCGAACGAATAATACCCACAAGTTATTGGGTAGCTCACATTCCGAGTTAGAACCAATCTGGTCACACCCAAAAAAGTTGATTGGATCTTAGTTAGATTCTAAATTGGAAAATTTTGACTCGTTCGTAATAAAGTTGATTCAAAGAATTAAATCATTAATAAGATTAATTTATTAAGTCTAAGTTACACCAGCACTACTAGCATATCTAAAATGTGATTTGAAATTAATTTGGAATTAAATATTAATTATAAAATATTAAATCTACAAGATAACTTTATGAAATGGAGATTTAATAAATTTACAATCAACGAAAATTATTTTTGGTCAAAAGGAAGTCTAGTTGATCATTAAAGTATTAATGGTTCTAATCATGCCTAATTGGAAGACCTAAATTAAAGTCTTGTCTTTTATCGGGTAAAATTAGACATTATTTGGAATTACAAAGTTTATTTTAGTTTCCCAAAAATGAGAATTAAAAGGTTAGTCATGCCTTAGACATCAAGTTTGGGCTTGCCCCAAAAAGGAGTGTGTCATATATAGAAGGGACACACTTCTCTAAAGTTTTCATAACACCTTAGGCCACCCACTTTTAGGAGAGAGAAAAAGAGTGTTTTTCATACCATCTTTTCTCTCACTTTAATCTGTCTCAAAGTTTTTATTTTAAAGAGTTAGATCAAGCCTAAATATCCAAACTGAGAGTTGTCAACCAAGTGGACAAAGGGTAGATGCTGTGTAACGGCTTTGAGCTGGCGGCAAAGTGGCGGTATTGATAGTGGCAAAGGTGCTTGGTTGCCGGTGGCTCAGAAAGAGAAGAGTGAAGATCCGTTTGATTTTTAGTGGAATTAGAAAGCTAGGTACATGTCCTCTCTTTTATTATTCTTATTTTTATTATTATTATATAGTTTAAAAAGTAAAAATGAATCGAAATTTCAGGATGTGCAAACATTAGATACTTATTTGATCCGAGGTATTTGATTGTGTCGGATATTTCACCTGGACAAACGATGACACATCAACTTACAATATTCGTGTTAGTCGATGGAGTAAATACGGATTTAGTCATCAGTAGCATATGGTGGACACAAAACTGCATACACGCAGATGACGTGGATAGTAAGGCGGAAGAGAATAGGGGTTCCATCTATTTCTCCCCCCTTCAATCCTCGGTTCCTCATCTTTCTTCCCTCTTTCAGCCACAAAATCCCAATACTTAGTTGGGTTTTTTAATCGAACAATAGAACACACTCAGAAATTCACAAGAACACAACTCTCAATAAAACCAAAATCCTAGCATTTTGTTGGTTTCTTACACCAATCAGTTCCTGGAATTCTTTCCTTCACCTGTTGGAAACTGTCCCACTGTTCTTCCCTCGATTTAGAAATTTATTATCATAACTTCGGATGTATAAGAAGACAACATGCATAACGAATTTTCTGATTTAAACAAACATTAAATTGATTTAGTCATATAGTTAAGGATCATGATATATTAAGCCTTAGTTACAACCATTCGTCATAATAAAAGAACAGTTCAAATTTTTACATAAGCAAGCTAATTGACAAAACATACAACTTCCATGCACATTTACAAATATGCATATTAATTACTTTAAAATAGACAACAGAGATGAGCTTGACTAAGGGTATAGAGATGAGATTTCTAATCAACTTACCATCACAAGTACGTTTAGTTTTTTCTACAAAAAACTTTTTCCACTCTAGACATGGTTGTTCGGAAATATCACCTTTATATATATATACTCACGCAACAATTCGGGATATTGGCTACAACATAATCATCCCCATATGATAAAGTCTTGGGTCAGAAAACCAACGAATTCTTACTTTCCTTTACTTCTTCGCATGGGTGAGAACATACTCTACAAGTTTCATCTCATGGTCATAGCATTGGAATCTAGTAGAAGAGCATTATGTAAGGCTTGATGACCAACATTCTGGAACCTGGCCTGCTTGTTCCCAATGTGAACAATAATCTCGGCATAATCCCCTCCCACCGTGACGAAATAAGGTAATTTGGAAAGTTGGCGGTTAATGCCTTTATAAAATGCAGCTGAATAAGAAAGAAAACATACATAAATCAAATTAGATACAACATGAACCTTTGCCTCAATGAACAATTCCTTTGATTTTGGAGCACTCTCAATAAAAACAAGTTATATTCGTCTGTTTAACAACAACAAAAGTCTGTACGACGTCAAGTCAAGTTGAGTAGAAAAGGAGGATTGAAATCACCGGCTATATATGTAGGTCGTGGAATCTTTGCTTACTTGAAGAAGAATGCTACCTTCGAAACATAGATTACGGGTATCAAATTTAAAAAGACTACCACCAAGATCATTTGGAAAAATTTTCTTCAAACTGAAATCCCATTTTAAAATCTAATTAAGAAAAAAAGAATGGATCTAAGAGAAGAGGAGAGACAGTGGAAGAATGATAGCAAGCTTGTTTTCTTCTGTAAAGGCCTTGATCGGCATCAACCCATGCTTTTTGACTGCCACCACTGAAAAACACTGGAAACTTTTTTGATTCCAAAAGTCGTAACCTGACCTCTTTTCTTGAACCACGCAGAGAAAATATTCTCGGTTTACTTTCAAACTCACCTCAACCGTTGAGGTAGAGAATACTTGGAGAATGGGTAAAATATGAGAGAAAAAAGATTTTCTCTCTCATCAAATGGAAGTGTCACCTTGATTTAATGAGGAACCGGGAAACGTCTTCCTTATATATGCATTTGAGTTTTGGAGTTGTTTCCCATAGGCTCAAAGCCCGGTTTAGTTAATGAACACTCAGGGAATAAAATCGGGCCCATTATATTTATTATTCCAAAATTTCAAACAATTCAATTTTATTTCTAACATAATCGAAATTGTTCGTCAAATTTTAACTAGTAAAATTCAAACATAATTTAGGCCTTGGCCCAAGAGCCTGGTTAGGCCTATTAACTCTTTAATAACCAATCAAATTTTTCTTTTGACTCAAAAAATAATTTTTAACTTTACTTTTATTAAATATTTATATAATATTGAATGTATTTAATATGTAAAGCTACGACTGTAGTGATAAAAATAGAAAGATACCAGGGAGCTCGAGCATTGATCTCGAGTGTCAAATGGGTGTATAGTAAGGAACCATTACATTGCCTTTATCTCTTGTCACATTCAGCACCTATAGAACATAGCAGGGAATGAAAAGGCATTATAGTGCATCTTTGCTCTCATTTATGACGTGATCAAGCTGTAGAGACTCGAGATTATGAAGGTTCCCAACCATATATACCACAGACCGTAAGAGCTCAAATATAAGGAAACTAAGGATCTGAAGGGGTAGCCCAAAGTCTTACGGAAGAAGGGAATTTGATTTGAAGGAGCCTAAATTTCATAACTGAGGGCATTGTATTGGTTCGTAGTGCTATCAAATCTCATGGACGGAGTTATTCGATTATGAAACTCAAATTCGAGCATTGGGACCATCATCTTCTTAGTCTACCTGTAGCAGAATCGGTAAATTTAAAATTTTTTCGAATCAAATAAAAAATAACGATTATCAAATAGATATCATACAACTTAGATGAAATCGTATCATATGCGCATCACATATATATAGAGTGAAAATCATAGTAATGTCGCATGGAAACTGAAATTTAGAGAAGCCAGTATCTTACCTTTCCTCATTACAAAATCGAATTATATGTTCTCCTACGCCGAGTCCCGAAGGAGGATGTAGGCATCCACGTACTCGGCCTCTAACCATAATTCACAAAATTCATTTAACTCAGTTGACTTTGTACTTCAAAGTTCAACAAATAAACAGAAAAGCTCAATGAAAATTAATGGAAAAGCTATATCTCTTTCTCCCTCGAATTTTGGTCAAGGTGGTGAAACAACCATTAAAAGATCCATGGATTAATATTAGGGGTATATATAATGCTCCTTTAGGGTTAGACTACCATATAATTACTCATGGCATTTTAGCCCACTTAATTATATGGTTTCCTTTCATCTAATCAAAAGATCCATGGATTAATAGTCCATGGATTTGGCGACCATGTACTAGGTTGATTGCCCACTCAATTTTAATCAACTCCTTGATTAATTTGTCCTATTAAATATAATTAACAATTTAGCTCATTAATGCTTTAATGTTCAAATGTTCATTATGAACGTTAGGGACTTTTTTATAATTAAATAAATAGTCTCGTTATAAGTTTATTAATTTCTAATTAAACTAATATCATCTAAGTGTTATAGCAATTCACTTTAAATTTACATTAAAAAGTTAATAAATTACCTTGTAGTTCAAATACGAACTAAATTACAGTTTTATCATAGCCGAATTCAATAGGAAAATTGAGGTGTCTAAGTGTTCACTCTCTAATCGTAATCATCGTTGTTCAATTTACTTGGTTGATTTTCTACTCTTAGATTCATAACATGATTCAAAAAGCTCATAAAAATGAAAGGAAAAGTGTCACTTTCTCACACTAGGGATTTCGATCAAGAGAAAAGTAAGAGCCTATAATTTTCAGATATCCTATGGTGTATTTATACTCTAGTGGGTCTCATATTTCCTAATAACATTATGTTTCCTTAAACCAACAAAAGAAATAATAGATCAAACCCACCTAATATATGGGTAGCCTTGTTATGGGTCTTTAACCTATCTATTTTAATCAACACTTTGCTTAACTTAGCATATGATATTCAATTAACAAAAAAGCCTATTAACTATTTAATGTCTAATTGCTACTTACGGACCTTCGGCATACTATTATAATTCCATAAATAGTACCGATATAAATTATTAATTTCTACTCAAATTAATGTCATGCTTAGTTGTGCTAGCAAAGCTGTATGATACTAAATTTAATAAATTAATTATTTACTACTTTGCCCTTATAATCATACTATAAGATAAATTAGGATTTTACCCTTAAAATTGAAATTGTCCACTTTCCTTACCCTCATGGAACACTTAACTAAGTTACATTTTAACTCCTTGCTCCTTTTCCCACCCTTTGCTCCTTTATTTGGATGATATCTGTAGCTAATGTTGCAACTCCTTGCTTCATTTCTCACTCGTAAAACAAACACTCCTATTCTTCTTCAAGCTATCTCTTTACTTCCTAGGTTCTGCATATTAAATAAATATGAGTACCTTTATTTGGTATCTCATACTAAAGTACAAATCTTGCTTAAGAGAAACTATAGCTTAGGACATTCCCGAAGACTCCTCTTGCTTCTTCTTCGGAAGAGAAGCTACATAAAACTTACAATTGCTCTTCCAGTGGCTGGGCTCACCAGAATGCAAACAATTCCTTCTTTACTTTTGTTGTTCTTAGTAATGATCTTCTTTGCTTTGATAAGTACACCTTTGTCCCTTTCTTAAACTTGGCTTTGTCTTTCTTGACTTGGTGATTTCCCATAAGCAACACGGTATTGTCCTTCATTAGAGAGATCCCTCGGTTATTTGTAACTTTTTATGCAACTCATGAAGAGTAGATTTTAACCTATTCAGGTGGTAGTTCAAACCAACAAACCAAAAGGAATCCAAGAGTGATTGAATGAACAAATCATTTCATAGTTCACCATCCTCCCGAAGCCTAGGCCATCTAGTTTCTCTATAATCCAATCATCATAAGAACATGGTCTCAATTAGGAATTCCCTCGGCCATCTTTATACGAAATAGCTCCTTTAAGGTATCATACCTTATAGTATAACTATCTTCACCCCAGATCATTTAGCTTTAAAACAGCTTTTAAACTAAATAATTAATTCAATCATCTCATCAATAATAAACTTAAACCTCGAACCTAAGATTGACTTCTACCAAACTGTCTAGGCTACCTGAAAAATGAGAAGTAATCATCTTCCAAAATAACACATTCTAACTAACAATTGTACAATAGTGATCCTTCCATCTTGCTAATGTCCCGATTCATCGTAAGGCATGCTTTAACTATTAAACTCTAATAGATAGATCATATGAACTCTTCAATGATCATAAATAATGGATTTACTTAAGCTCTTTTCATACCATACTACCTTGCAAAGATTTCATTATTCAATAAAGTATATAACTCATAGAATTTATTCACAAATAAGGAAGCGAAGGATTCTCTCTTGATCACTCACATCCTTCATGTATAACATATCATACTCAACGGTTCACCGCATGTTTACCCTTGGCTAGGACTAATTCAAATGATGTCAAAGTATGAAACTCAGCACCTGAGACACCATAGTAATCTTAGTTCTAAGCACAACATGTTATAGAGCTACTAGATAATTCTCATTAACAGTCAATATTAATTACCATTAAGAATTATCTAAGTGTTACATTCAATACCCTTATTCTTTACTAAGCATCTACATAATCATCATGGTGTTCCACTAACATCAATGGCCATGAGATTAATTACCCTAAACACTTTAGGTGATGAACTATATGATTGTTTATCTCGTTCATCAATGTCCATGCTTGAGATCCTATTAAAATGAACAAATCATGTCTTTAAACTTTAAGGAACTTGAGTCTCAATAAGCATCATTTTCATCATGGTATCTAAAGTGCAAACTTAAGATGCGGCACTTTATCATGACATATATTTATAAAACCTAAGATATTAGGAATGCGATCTAGCTTTTATTGGAAAATCCCTTTAGTCAGTGGATCTGCCATGTTGTTATTTATATCGATTTTTACTATATTCATATTCACATTTTGAGTCACTATCGGATTAAGTGAAAACTCCAATAACACGTGCTTGGACCTTGATGAAATCTAGGTTCCTCTTACTTGTACTAGTGCATCATAATTATCACAGTCAACTACTACGAGATTATTAATGCTAGAAGCCACATCAAGTCCAATTACAAACCTTTCATTCGAAAAACCATTTTTATGACATTTCACACTACAATATATTCGACCTTACTAGAGGATTTCAAGGTCATTTTCTAATTTTGAACTTTTTCCATTTTATCACTCCTCCAACATTGACGAAACAAAAAAAAAAGAATAAGTAATTCACTATCATCGATATACGATTGAAAATTAGAATCTATGAAATCTAAATTTTTAATTTATACGCTCCATAAAATTAAGAATATATTTTTAGTCCTTCAAAATCACTTAAGAATATTTTTAATAACATCTTAATGCTTTATCAACCTAATTACCTTCAACATGCTCGTAACTCTTTAAAGTATAGACTATATCTGGTCGCATACATAGTATAGAATATTCATATTATACTTCTCATTTCATGTCTTAGTTGACATCTCGTAATCCTTAATGCTAAACATCTATAGTAATCTTACCTATGTATGTTGATCAGGTCAAGCCAACCAATCTTTTGAATCTATCTCTATAGATTTCAACAAAAGATTATTTAACCAAATATAATTGAAGATTATTTCAACAATTACAATTTTACAAAATATATCATTTCTACTTCATTTTCTAATAAGTAGTATGTCATCAATGTAAGAGATTTATGAACACTTTCTACTCCGACTAACCTTCGTATGCACATAAGAAGCACCTTCATTTTGAATGAAATCAAAATGATTAGATCATTTTATCAAAATAGTTGTCCCAATTTCTAGATGTTTATTTCAATCCATAAATGGATCCTTACAACTTATGCAACTTTTTTGTTTATTGCTATGTGAAAAACTAGTGTTGTACATCTATACTTTTGCTCATTGTCATCGTTTATAAGAACATTTTTTCACATTCTCTTGCCATATTTGGTAATCACGGCCGGCTACAAGCGTAAGCAATATATGTGCATCATTTGAGAATTATTCCTTTTGGTACATCTATTTCTCATAATCTTAGCTCCTCATAGGCTCAAAATGTATCATAGGGTCATCATCAATAATCAGACCTTACTAGGATTTTCTACTATAAATCCATATCATTTGAGCCTAACAGAAAAATACTAGATCTACAAATCCGTTGTGTACTCTAAGGTTTAACTGTTGTCTCTTATACCAGTACGTCTCAGATGTATTGGTTCAGTAAGTATAGAATTATTGGTTTGTAATTATTTTGTGGATCTTGAAATTTTTCACGTTCTATTATACTCCTACTAGTTGTTTCAACAAAAAAAATCCCTCAATGAGAAGGTAGTGGTTCACATAACAAACATCTTTTGTTATAGCATATGACAAAAAAAATATCCTAACATCCCTTCAGGATATCCCATAAAATAAAATATTTCAAACCTTGCCTCAAATTATATATCCATATCATAATATGGTTCCATGACATTCTTTTACCACTCCATTTGTAGAAAATGGATGCACGCTTATAATAGAATAAACACAAAGGAATAGATATTTAAAATTTTATTTCGATCATATTCTAGCATGTAAAGTTTCTATCCAAACTGATTATACAATAATTATATCTTATATAATCAATTTTACAGAGGGCATAATAAATCCCATCTTCTTGAATAATATGGGGAGGCGCTCATGTTTTCGCCTTCTAATAATTATCTACACAATTCGTTTCACACAGTTAAGTTTGTACTTAACATCTCAGCTCAGGAAAAGAAAATGGAAAAGACTCATTTCTCCCTTTGATTTTCATCCAAGAGGCTTGTGTGAGCACTTTTTATTTTGGCCACCATATGCCTTGTATTTATAGGCAAAGGTTAGGTTATACTTTCCTAATTTCAATAAAAATCCTAGCTGCCTTAAAACGCAAAAGTAAGAGGCTGAAGGATATATAATGGCCGGCCACCAATGACTAATGAGTTATTTAATCAACCATTTCATTAATTTTGACCCATGGAAATCAAATTAATAATCGAGTTCATTAACCCTTTAATGTCTTATTATTAATTACGAACATTTAAGACCCTTTTATAATTAAATAAAAGTTTCTATGTAATTTATTAATTTCCAATTAACTTAATGCCACACTTAGTTGTTCTAGTAGAGTTATATGACATTAAATTAATTAATAATTACTATTTTTCCGTTATAGTCAAACTATATAGGTCATTACCATTTTACCTCTAAGATAGTTTTAGTCTATTTTTCCTTTTTCTCTAACAAAACTTTGATTGTGGTACTTCAAACTTTATGTGTGTGATGGATTAGGTTCTACATCATGCCGGCAGTGTAATTAATTTTATTTAATTTAAAACAACCTTTTAAATTAAATAATTAGCATAATTATCTCTTGATTAAATAACTTTAAACCTTAAAGTGAAGATTGAATTCTAGCAAAGTGTAAGAATTACCCATGAGATGAGAAACACCATCTTTCAAAAGAATATATTTATGACTACCGTATACTTTCAATAACAATCATTTCATCTCGCCAGTATCCCGATTCGTCCTAGGGCATAATTTAACTATTAAACCCTAATAGATAAATCATATAGACCATCATACTCTTATTGAACATCGACAATCGATTTACAGAAATGTTTTTCAAACTATACTACTTTGCAAAGATTCTTTTTTCAAAAAAGTATATAATTCATAAGACCTTATTCCCAATATAGAAGCGATGGATTCCCTTTTGACCACTCATAATCCTTCCCCACAACAATTTATACCCCACGGTTCACCCCATTTTCACCCATATCTAGGACTAATAGGAATGATGTGAAAGTATGAAGTCTAGTACTCAACAAAACCATGTAGGTCAAGTTGGAGGATCACATGAAAAACAACCACTAGATAATTATCATTAAGAGTTAAGTATTGATTACCATTAAGAATCATCTAAGTGTCATGTTCAGCACTCTTAGTCTCTACTAAGTACCTGTGCAATCATCATGGTGGTCTACTAACACAACTGGCGGTGAGATTGGCAACCCTAACAATTATGTAATGAACTACATGATAGTCTATTTGGATCATTGAGATCCTATGATAATGAAACTTTTGTATCTTAGGAGGTTTTAGCAACTCAAGTCTCCACTAGCATGATCTCTATTATGGTCTCCAGAGGCAAACTCAAAAAAATTGACTTTATCTTGCTTGCATATATAGAACATACAATATTAATTCCAACAAAATCAATAAATATGATAAATTATAACTGACTTTCATTAATGACAATAAATAATATATTATTAATATCTGCATAAAGATAATATCACATAAATTATTTGTCCTCTCGGGTCAAATCCGATTAGCTGAACGGGTATATACTTTCAATCTAAAGCCAATCATTTCATAATCTAATTCTCATCTTGTCAAGATGATGATCGAACTTCTGTTTGGAAAGCACCTCAGTGAATGGATCTATTATATTGTCATATGTGTTTACCTTTTCTATATTAATGTCTCTTCTTCCAATTATCTCACAAATAAGGTGATAACGTCGCAAAACGTGATTGGATTTCTAATAAGACATGTTTCTCTCAAATCTAGCACTTCCATTTTACAGATCATTAGGTCAATTTGAAAAATTTATTTCTAGGCCTGTACAAATCTGATTTGTGTGTTAACACTTCTTGGAAAATCTAAGAGCCTAGTTTCTCAATTTAATTTTCTTACAATTTTAGTATATAAATAATCCAAACTCGAGCTAATAAGTAGATTTCATTTTGTTTTCAAGACTTTAGATTTGAAATTATATGGACTTAAGGAATAATATCATTTCTACACAACTCTAGCACTAAACTAAGTTCAAAATATCATTATAACTTAAGTAAGAAATTTGAGTCAAGAAGGACAGTGTCTTACATTCATGTATGATTGAAGCTAAATCTTCCTTAAGGTTTTTAATTCACCAAGAAAATATGTGGCTGATTTGGTTTTACATCATGCAGGTAGAAGGGTTTCACAACCTTTATAATATAATTTGATTCATAATCAGATTGGTCTAGTTAATCTTAATATCTATATGATTAATTAACTCAAACCTCAAGATCAGGATTGACTTCTACTAAAGTATCAAGGTCATTCGGGAGATGAGAAGTATGATGCATTCCAAAAGAACTCATTGTGACTATTATCATGCAATTCAATAAAAGAACTAATTGTGACTATTATCATGCAATTCAATCCTTTCGTCTGTCCAATATCTTTATTTATTTTGGGGCATAGTTTAACTATTAAAATATTATTCGAACTATGAATTATTATAACTCTAAGCAACTTAGGAAATGACTTTACATAAACTTGTTTTACACCATTCAGTAGTATGGTTACACTATATAGAAATTTCATTGTTACATTAGAGGTTAAATCTATAACGTTTACTCTTGATCTCATATTGATCACTCATAACGTTCATACATTATGCGTCATATCCAATGGTCCAACCATCCTAGCTCTCAGTTAGGCGCCTTTTGGGTGATGTCAAAGATGAGATCCATTGGTTATACTATGAGTACTATACTTTCATTACTATTTTTTATTCTTTGTTTTCTCTAATTTAATTTTCCAACTCCATTCATAAGATTTGTGGTGATCTAGGTCTGAGAATCACATGCACTATAGTAACTAGATAAATCTCATTAAGAGTTAGTATTTTTATCATTAAAAATTATCTAGTGTTCACATTTGGCAAATTGTCTCTACTAAACATTTACATAGTTAGCTCGGTATTCTATAATATTGATAGTCATGAGAATAACCATCTGAGACATTAAGAATAGAGGACTATCAATATCATATTTTAATAATCCTGCTACTATGAATAATTTAGATTTTAGGTGTGATCTTTGTCACGATTTTAAATGTGTAACCTAATATCTAGGACTTTATCATGATATGTGATTAATCAATAAAATGTATAATATTATTTCCAATATAATAATGAACATAATAAATACGATGCATATAAATATTATATACTTATCACACACAATGAGTGTACCAAACTCATAGAAAATGATTGTCATTTCATTCGCCATCATCTTACTTATGGTATACTAGATCTATTTATGTTTACTCAAAAATCAAATTGTTGATAACTTCAATAAAGCTCATCCTCCTGGACATTTTCGCTATCTATTTATCAAACTCCTATTGGCCTCTCTTTCTCAATTTTGAGTTTCAGGGGTGTTAAGAATATAATCATGTCCATATTCCTATTATTATTCTTATTCATATTTCTATTCTTATTCCTTTCTAGATTATGTATATAAATAGCCCTCTAATGTATCATTCACATCACACTAATACAATTCAATATACAATTCTCTTTATGTCTGTCTCTTTCTTTATTAGAACAATGCTGACGGAAAAATCTTACTGCGTAAGGATGCTTAAAGACTTAAATAACACTAATATCTATATAACTTCTAGCTTTATATATTAACCCAAATGAGTTTCCTAGTAAAACCATAATCAAATGACAAAGATTGATAGATAATCCGATCTAGAGAGCTGGGGTTGTAGATGGATTGGTTGAATTAAATATTGGTGTCTGGATTCAAATCTAGAACATGCGGATCTCTATTATCTCAATAGAAAACCAAACCTAACTAAATTTTAACCGACTTTTAATTGTCCAAGACTATCAATCGGATGCCTTTTTTTAATTGATTAATTACAATATCTAAAATAGAAAGTTTGCTAAAAAAATATATGTATTATATTATATTATATTTAAGAGATTCTGGTATGTACTATATGCATTCTCACAAGATAAGAAAAGTATGATCTTAACCACAAATATTATTTTCACATCATATAAAAAAAGACATTTATAATTATGATTATTTTTTTCTGTGTCACATGGCTATGCACATAGTGCACACTTATACTTTATCAAAGTTCCAAAAATACATAATTCAAGCTTCAAATTTAAAAATTTATATATGGTCACTAATTACAATGGAGGAAAATATGTTCTCACTTGATGATTTTAAAAATAATTAAATCTCTATTCCATATCCATCATGACAGTGGTTTTAACATCCTTCCGAACCGATTTGGTCTGAGCCGGTTTAAAGTGGGGAATCTTGGATTTTGATGTAATGGGGACATATTCTATAATAAAGTTAGAGAAATGATTGGGGCACCCGCGGTACAGTAAATATATATTATCAAATTTTTTTCATAATAAATAAGAAAATTGGATAAATTTTAAATGTCAAATACATAATATATATATTTTCTTTTTTTCTTTCTTTATTGATGACAAAATTATCATTTTGACACGTGACGATGACATAGAAAAAACTCGAAGAAATCGAATAAATCAACCAAAAATGAAGACAATTGGTTGAGAATGGCCAAAATCAACCTTTTCCCATTGAACTAGTTGGTTGAGGTCATGTTGCCCCATGGCCCAACTGGGTCGGCAACCACTTTTTATCTTTCCCTAGTTCTTTTTTACTAGTTTTAAGGGGTTTCTAGCAAAGTAGGAGAAAACTTAACCAATTAAAGGGGGTTTTTAGCAAATTTTAAGGGACTCTCCACAAAGAAAATGCTTGTTCAGGATAGCATTCCACTAAGCTAGTTATTCTTGAGGAACTAAAGGGAAACTTTTGGACTTGATAAGGAACACTCAAGATGCTTCTTAATCTTGCTCTCCAAGCAATAGACTTGGTCTCAAAAGTGTATGTCCATCAAGTCAATTGGGTTAGAGCCGATTGGTATATATTTTGTCAGAGATAATTTTATTTGTAAATATTAATGATATTATTGTTTGTTATTTATTAAATAATAGTATATGCATTCATCTACTTGACATATTTATGAATTATGTTGGAATTAATATATTATGTTTTATAAATACATATCATGATAAAGTACAGTGTCTAAAGTTATACACTTTGGAGATCATAATAGAGATCATGCTTATTGAGAGTCAAGTTGCTTAAATTATAGAGATATGAATTATTCATTATCATAGGATCTCAAGAATGGACATTGATGATCTGGATAGAAAATCATATAGTTTATCACCTAAAGTGTTTAGAGTAGTTAATATCATGGCCATTAGTATTAGTGGAATATCATGATGAATATATGAGTGCTTAGTAGATAATAAGGGTACCAAATGTGACCCTTAAATAATTTTTAATAATAATTAATACTGACTGGTAATATGAATTATCTAGTGACTATATTACATGTGATACTTAGACCTGAGATCGTCATGGTGTCTTATGTGCCAGGTTTCATACTTTGGCATTATTCTAATTAACCCTAGCCAAGGGTGAAAACAAAGTAAGCCATTGGGTATAAAATATTGTACATGAAAGTTGTGAATGAACAAAAAGGAATTCATCGCTTCTATATACGGAAATAAGTTATATGGGTTGCATACTTTATTGAACAATGAAATCCTTGCAAGGTAGTATTATGATATGAAAACAATTTCAGTAAATCTGTTATCTATGTTCATTAAAGATATGACAGTTCATATAATTTTTCTATTATGATTTAATAGTTAAACGATGTCGTAGGATGAATCAGGATATTGGCAAGATGGAAGGATCAATATTGTACATTTATTAGCCACAACAAGTTCTTCTAGAAAATACTTACTTCTCATCTCTTGGGTAGCCTTGATACTCCTAGAAGTCAATCTTAGCTTGGAGGTTTAAGTTAATTAATCATGAGATGATTGAATTAACTTCTTAGTTTAAAATATGTTTTAAAATTAAACGAATCTGATTATGAATTAGACAAAATTATAAAGTGTTATGAGATTCTCCTATCGGTGTGATGTAGAACCTAATCGGTCACACACATTAAACTTCATAAGTAACTTAGTTAAGTTTTCTACGAGAATATGAAACACAGACATTTTTGAATTTATGGGTAAAATCATAATTTATTTTATAGTATATACCTATAACGGCAAAATAGTAAATTATTAATTTATTAAATCTACTATCATGATGTTATGCTAGCACAATTAAGCATGAAATTAATTTAATTATGAATTAATAATTTATATCGGCACTATTTATTTAATTATAAAAGTATCATGAAGGTTTGTAATTAGTAATTAGACATTAAAAGGTTAATGGGCTAGTTTTTTATTTGGATTTCATAATTTAAATTAATCAAAATATTGATTAATATTCATGGGTCATAAGCCATGGTATGGCTGGCCATGGTAAATGGGTTTGACCCATTGTTGACTTAATTAAGGAAACCTTAGACCTAGTGGAGTATTTATAAATACTCCACTAGGGTGGCCACAAATCACATGCAATTCCCTTACCACTTGGCTGAAATCCATAGTGTGAAAAAAGTTACACTTTTTCCTCTCTTTTTCACGGGTTCTTTGAATCATATGATTAATCTTAGAGTAGAAAATCAACGAAAAAAATTGAACTACATGGATTACGATTAAAAGGTGAACACTTGGGCACCTCAATTTTCATATTAAATTCATCCATGATGAATAAGCAAGGAGATTCATTCGGTTCAGTATTAAGATCGGTAAGTTTTCTTAAATCTTAATATTTTAAGTTTCTTGGAACTTTTTTGTACTTTCCGTTAAATATATATTTATTATATATTCGTATGATCAATTTTGGTATATGTCTATGAGTTTAATCCATGTTTAGGATTTGATCCGAAAAAATTAAATTAACACTTTCGCTTATGGATCACTTGTAGACTAACAGGTCCAACTTCCTAAAATGGATCATAAAATGGCTCACCAAGTATACTTGCTTGGAAAGTATATTTACCTGGTTTTTAAGTAAGTGAGGTTTCATTTCCTTTATCAATAGTTCCCTCCACCGAAGAGAAAAATCACGACTAAGAGCCCGTCTAAAACCAGTTTGACTTGCCTCAACAGAACAACCTCCCTCCTTAAATTACGATAAAGAGCTCACAAGAAACTTATTCTAATCACCATAGGGGAAAAGAAGAACCCGCAAGAAACCAGTTCTTCTCCACTTCACTACAAGCTTCAACCCACACAAAACAAGTTGATGTCTTTTAGTTTAACCTGTCACAAGCATCAACCCGCACAAAATTTGATGGTCTTTCTTTCTCTTTCAACGGTGTTTCAATGTTAAATATCAATTTCATGATATGAGTTGTGTTTTATATATTTTTATCTTTATAGCTCAGTAGATCCACTGTCCAAGAATCTAAAACCCTCTAACTTCATGTTCGCTTCAATCGCCTTTACTTTCATAGAGTCATATTACTTTCCTTTGTAAGCTTTCCATTGAATTTTGTGTAATTTACTTTATCATTCTTTAATTTATTATCATCTATGCACTTTTCTTAGGAGAAGTACTAACTTAATTGGAAGTATCTTTATACTTCTGGCATGCTTGCACTTCACTTAGCATCTCAACGTGCGCTTACCGGAACATACCGATAGCCTTCTAATTTTTTATTTCGCAAGTTAGCAGCCTCAAACCCTTGAGTCGTCCAGCATAATCCGAAATAATTAGTTTGTGTCAATAAATTGGCACACCCAATGGGACATATTGCTTCTGTACCTATGTATAAGCGCCAACTCAGAAGTCAAGGTCTAAAAAAATGGAGTTAAAGACGATCGGCTGGAAATGCCACCTTCTCACCATCCTCTCAGCCTACTAAATATCATTTAATCCGCAGAGCTAGCTCAGAGGCTTAAGATCGTCGGAATCCCGATCAATCACACGTCCGGTCTATCCCACATTTGGCTAGCTCGGGTGGTCTATCTTGGATACCTGAGCCAATATCGTCTGACTCCTTGAAATGAGGGACGAATCAGACGCTTGTGTGGAAAAAGTTTTGCCAATATGGTCAAATGCTTGGATTTCCTATGAAGGAAACTCGATAATTGCTATGAGTTATCCCAATGGCAAGTGGATGTAAGCTCCCACGCTAATGAAGATAATGTCGCTATGGCTGAGAATCAACCATCGATATATCCGCTAATAGCATTTTCACGAGAAGCAGCCGATCAAACAATAGCCGCTGAACAACCTCAATAGACTAAGCCTCTATCGCCCCTTCCTTTCAAAAAATCAATCTGAGTGAATCGAGGTATGGCCAACCCGTATCGGTGGCCTTGGCCCAATGTATGGCCAATGCACAAAAAATAACTAACTGCTGCTTAAAGGATGTTGATAATCCATCAGAGGGTCGGTAAGTGGCAGATAGACGTTCTATTATATCCTTGTTTGTAGCTACCGATGGCGGCTCCCTAGCCGCTAAGGTCGGCCTATTACGTACAGGCGGTAGTGGATCGAGAACCACTGTATAACATTATACATGTCATATATGGTTAAGCCACTCGGCAGCCACCCCAGCTGAAGTATCACAAACCATATCTTGTGGACATCGAGAACTACTCCCTCACAAATACCAGGTCTTGAATTTCACCCTATTTTCTAAAGATAACCCCGATCAATCCATCATATAACACATCGATCGCTTCATCATTCAGTGCGGGGAGGCCGATGTGGACGATAGGTTGCATGTCCGGTTGTTCGCTAATCCCTTAATTGAGAATACTTTCACTTAGTATACCAGGTTACTGCCTAAGGACTAGGCAAGATATAGATCTATATTTTCACACTAAGTCTTATCAAAATCAGCCAAAAGTCGCTATGGCAGATTTATCCCATATGTTACACCAAACAATGGAATCAACCAAAGCTTTCTTGTCTCACATATGAGAAACCGTTGCCATATGGCTCTACAAGAGTGGGAATTCATTAAGTTGGCCATTAATGGTTTGAATATCAGGATCCAAAAGATGTTTGAAGGAATGAAATTCAGGAATTTCTCCGAGCTCTCTGATAAGGCCGTTGGATATGAACGATTGCTAAAAAAGGAGGATTTCAAAAAGGGCCGACGATAGGAGCTTATTATCAAAAGCCTAATTATGAATTGGGTGTTCTTGAAATAATCGGTGAAGAACCAGTTGTTCTACAAGCTTCTAGTAAGACTGAAAGCCATGAGACTCTCATAAGGTTCCCTCATGAGAAGGATAGAATCCATTTCTTCAACCTAACTAAGACAAGCAAAATATTTGACATCTTATTAAAAAATAAGGTTAAAGATTCTAGAAGACCACAAGTTATAGGCGGCCAAGGATGTACATGGTAAGGAATAATGCAAGTATCATAATTCATTAAACCACCGCATGAAAGATCACTTTGTACTCAGGAAAGCATTCAAGATCAGATCGATAAAAGGCTATTGATTTTCGGGAAAGCCCCTACTATGGGTGTGGACTCGAACGCTTTTTCTACTTTGACTAACACTATCGTGGCTGATCTGAGATCTTTGCTCGATATAAGGACAAGATTAGTGTACGACTACCTACTAACCAACCAAAATCAACTCGTGTCAACATGCGGAACGTCCATGAGTCCCATGGCCAAACGCCTCACCAGGGAAATTTGAACACTCATCAGTCAACCATCCCTAACTTACTTCCTGCCATATTTTAGATTTAGATATTTTTAATCAACATGTACTCTATTATCCTAGTTAGCAGCGGAGCTAAGATTGTGGATACTTGGGGCTATGTTTATATAGTATAATAGAGGATAAAAACTAATTGGTGTGCGGGGTGCAGACAGTAAAAGGTAAATTACCAATGTTTTTCTTAATAAATAGATAAAATATGTAAATTTTAAATGTATGATACTTTAAAAATATTAGAATTAAGAAAATAAATGTAATTGATATTTTTTATATATTTATAATTAGATCTCATTGTTTAAAAGAAAATATCTTTTAAATCTGTGAGAAACTTTAATTAAATAAATTATAATTTATATCTTAGAAATAGTTTGTAAAATATAAATTTCAAATATATATATATATATATATAAATTCTTCGGAATGAGATTATTTAAAATTTTTATTCAGTAAGAGGGAAAAATTAAATTTTGCAACATTTATGGGACTTATAAGCGCCTCCATCTGGCTCCGCCTCTGATGCTAATGAGAGCAATGGCTATTGGCTTAGAGAGTAACGACGAAAAAATGAAATATCAAGAATATGGAGTTCATGATCTGGACAGTGGTAAGCAGCATCGTACTACAGATAGAGCACATGAAATGTTTTTTTTATTGGGTTGTGTTCTTATTTTTTTCAATCCGAAGTCAAACTACCAAAGTAAGGAGTATCTCGAGGACCCATACAAAATAAACAATTCACCCGCAAAACAAATTGATGAATTAGGGCGAGAAATGAAAATTTGGTACTATTATAGGATTGAAGCTAACTTTAATTTGTGGAAAATAATTGGCTGGGATGGGGCCCAAATTAAAGGCAGAAAGATGCCATTCTTCTCTCTCTTTCAGTGTTATATCTACGTTGGCAGTCGGCACTAATCGGCAATGCATATTACATGCTTCAAGACCATTTTGGTCTTCGACTGACGATGAATGCCCACTGACAACCCCTTCTTCAATTTTTTTTTGCATATGCATTGCCTATTCTGTACGGAAATTATTTTGCCAGACATTAATGCATCAAATATTCAGGCTTTAACTTGATTTGTATGTATCACGATCTTTTGCTTTACTGTAGAGATATCTTTAATAAAGAATATTTATAATAAGTTGATTAATTTTAATTGATAATTAAATATTATTATATTAATTTTATTTATAATTAAAATATATCAATCTATTAAAAATATAATAGACGGACCAAAAATTTCTCTTAACTTTAATGTTATTAATTTTTACTTGAAATTGATATTTATCTCCATGAGGGTTAATTTATTATTGTGAGAGTTCAAAACATGTCGAATATGTTCACCTTAAATGATACAAGCTAATAATTTGAACAAGCTTACTACTATGATGGAACCCACTTGATCTGACCAAACATGTATAGACTGAAGTTTCAAATCCAAAGGCATGATTAATTACTGGGTGCTGTGGTGTATATGTATGACCGTTAATGTTTGATATCTAGATCTTACTTTTCTCTACATTATGTCTTTGATCAGTTATAAACTAGCTAGTTGTTCGGAGATCGAATAGGTTTCTCTAAATACTAAACAGTGGTTTTAAGCTAATAATGTAATTTGATTCTAATTATTTCCATGGAGTCTTAATTTGGCCCTATACTTTAGTTTTTTGTAATTTGGTCTTGAAAATTTCCATACTCACATTTCACTACTCGGATCAATAGATTTATTAATTTAAGTCTCTTATATTTTACCTACAAAATTTAAATAGGACTACTGGCCCCATTATTATTATTATTATTATTATTATTATTATTATTATTATTATTATTATTATTATTATTATTATTATTATTATTATTATTATTATTATTATTATTATTATTATTATTATTATTATTATTATTATTATTATTATTATTATTATTATTATTATTATTTCATTTCTATCTATTTCTAATTTTATAGGTAAAAAATACAATATTTGGATGTCTTTTATAGCTAAAAATTACACATTAAGATAGCATTTATTTTATGAAGTGTGATAATGCAAAAAGATTGGATACCAAGCTAGTCACATATGCGGGCAATAATTATATTCTTTAATATATACCACATTAAATAATTTAGAAAAATACTTTATTTACTTAAAAACTAATAAATTGGGCGACCAATAATTAAATTGCCTTATTTCATCTGGACAACCATTAATTAATTTTCTTTCTCACAGAAATTGAAGTATATTACTTAAAAGGAATATTAGAAGTGTAGTGCTAATTATTTTTAAATTTTCTAAATATGGTATGTGAGATCAAAAGTTAATATATTCTAAACTTGAAGGACCAAGATGAGTATGAAAATAATGTAGGGACCGAATTGAGAATCAGTAAGAGCTATAGGAATCAAATTAGTAGGTTAACCAAAACATAAGTATAGTTATGAATCAAATTAGTAGCTTAAACAAATTAACAAGGTAAATAAACAACTTATCACTATAAATAGAAAACTGTATGCATCATTTGAGGGGGAAAAAAATTTAATTCTATTTTAGTTTTATTAAGCTCAGGCAATTTACGATCCAAATAATAAATTGATTTAATTTTACTTTATTTTTTTTCCTAGCCGGCTTGCAAATGTGTTTAGGGATATGCAGTAGTCGAATGACTTAAGTTTAGATGATTTTCATAACCAACTCAAATATGACTAGTTTTTAAAATTTTGATAAATTCGCAACCAATTCAAATACCTTAAAAATCCGATCAAAATATCAAATAGGGTTGGCCATAAACCTGTGGGTCATCGATTATATTTTTTTGATTAATAAAAAAAGACAAAATAAATTTGATAATCAACAACATTATTAGTATCAAAAAAAAAAATTAATAATTTATGTTATTCATAATTTTAAAATCAAAATTATGCATAAGAAAAATTAAAATTAAAAATCAATTAATTAAACAACAAATTTAATAAACAAGCAACGGTTGAAGTCGATATTACTTGTTATTTATTTCTTGTTTCCTTTAAGATTGGTAACTTCTACGAGGGAAAAAACATAAAATATTTAATGAATTTTTGAAATAAATTCGAAGTACAAGTAAAACAAAATAAAAATTAGTTATTGAATTTTGATATCATATAGATTTAAAGGGTAAATAGAAAAATAAAATTTAAATAATAAGTAAAAAAAAATTCAAATATATTATTTTATTTAAATTAAAAATAAATGACAAAGAAACAAAATAAATAATGCATTCATAAGTTTAATCCAAATCAAATATTGAGTAGATAAGAATAAGTTTTGAAATCGGCTTCACTAATTTTAAGAATAAACTAATTATTTTATTATTTTTAAAGATAATAAGATTTGAAAAGGATTAATAACTCACTAAATGTCGATATCAAAACTAGAATTAAAATAATATATTATATTATTTTAAAGAGAACGAGATATTTAGAAAGGTTGATTTTTTACCGAAAAATTGTTATCTCAAGTTGATAAGTGTTAATATATATCTACTTTTAATATTTAAGAATTGTATATAAATTGTTTAACTTATATATTTATATATTAATATTTTTTATTAATTTTATCTGATTCAGTGATATTTTTAAAATTTATTTTCTGATTAAATTTTTGGAATTATATTTAAATTAAATCTGCAAATAACTTAATACATATTCAATTCATCTGCTGCGGTTGATTGATTCGAATTTCGGTCAGTTGGATAAATTAGATGACGGAATTTGTATACAGTAGTTATCAATATAAATGAGTGTTGTCATGACTGATCAATTCATGATCATGGTGAAAAAACACTGTACATGCACGAGACTTTGTGAAGTCGGTGAAGCAGAAATTGATAAAGAAAATAAATTATGTCACAAACACACAGTTTTTTTAAGTTTGTTGGAGATTCCAATGATTAGAGATGTGCACAAAAGTCTCAACAGTAACAAGGAAAAGAAACGGGTCGGCCCCGTGCATGCATTAAGCCCTGCAAAATCATGCAAAATCAGAAGAAGTTGTTTAATGGGGATAGGAACTGAACTGGGGAGACCAAATAAGAAATGAGCTTGATTATTTATATATATATATATATTTTTGGGGACTAGGGAGAGAGAAAGAGATATCGATCGACTCATTGCACTACTACATACACATCAGTCGTCCTTATCATTTGGCATTTGGGCCACATTTGGCAGCCTTTTTAATTGCAAGTTGCAGCTGGCAGCCATTGGCTTGGGCACGCATTTTCTGATCTTCGCTTCCATGTCTTCTTCCTTTTTTTTTTTTTCGTTTTTCTTTTTTCTTTCCTCATTCATCTTTCCTTAATTTCTTCTTTCTCTAGGGTGAATTCTGGTGCCTCCTTTTCTAGTGACGCTTGGTCAGTTTATTGCTTTTCGTCCTAATTTATATTATCTACTTTTTCTTGCAACATTTGTGGTCGCCTTCCTACTTTCACGGCTCATGACTTTACACGCTTTCGGATTTGTTAGGTCTGAGAAAAGCATATTGTAGTTTTAGTTTCCTAGGAGTCGGTTTGATCAACATTATAGAAAGGAATTTAACTAATTTAAGTAATTATTGTGTACATTATTAGAGTGCAGATAATTTAAGGTAAAACTAAAAATTTAATAAATTTTACAAATATTGAGAAAGAAAAAGTAAAAAAGACAACTTTTTTATTGAAATTATTAGGTTTAATTATGGGATAACTTTAAAGCTTCAGCCTCAGTTTTAGTATGGAAAATGAGGCTAAGATAGGGTTGGCAAGCATTGGAGTGATTGAATATGTAAAATAAATGATGACTGAGACTGAAATCCGTTAAAGATGAGCAGAATATTAGCCAACATGATAATAGCTAAGCATGATGACAAGGTGTTGGGCGTCGTTGAGATTGAGCTAGATATTCAGACTTGAGTATGGATACGTAGAAGAGGTGAAGGACAAGTGAAAAGTTCATAACACCTAACTGGGGGACACATTCCTAACGCATCGGACTAGAGCGGTGCAATTACACCTTGAGGCGGCTCTGAGTAGAGGACATATCTCTACCACAAAGCAGAGAACAATCAACACTTAGCAATGGGAGCTGGACAAGTGTAAAGTTGTTTAGGGTTTCCCAACTTTGTCTAGGTATAAAAGCTAATTGATATAACAATATAAGATAAATGCATTTTTTAGGGATCTAAGCAACTTATTACATATTTTCCTCTCATACCCCTCTAGAAACTGACTAGAGCGTCATAGCGGGATTGGCCGACCTCGACCTCATCCAGTATTTGTTTGTAAGTGCAGGCACTAATCTTGTAGCATATTGTAGGCGGTGGAGTCCTTCGTAGCGGACGAAAATCCACATTAACAGTTTGGTGCCCACCAAAAGGATGTTGTCTTTATTTTCGAAAGTTTCAACGGATCAGTAGCCTGAGCGAAAGTGGTATAGACAATGAAAAACTACGAGGGAGAGCAGACGGGGAGAATGAGGGAGCAAACAATTAAGGCTCCAACCTTAATGTACGATCGAACCAAGTATCCTTAGGACCACATCAACTTATATAAGACTTACATGAGGATGAACTTCATGCCTGACAAAATAATGCGTCAGTGCTTTCATATCACATTACTAGACTCCACTAGTGACTGGTACAAATCCCTTACACCAGGGAATATCAACTCCTTTGATGAACTGCAATAGTTATTTATGTCTAACTTCTAGGGGGTGACTAATACACGACTCCATGTCATGAGCTTGTACACTATAAAGCCAAATATATGGGAGACTTTGTTGGACTATGTGGCACGGTTAAACCAAGCTTCGAAGAAGGTTGATTGACTAGGAGATATTAGAGTTCTACACGCCTTCCATGGAGGCACGACCAACAAAAACCTCATAAGCTACTTAGGGGAAAAGCACTTTAATTCCTATGCTAAAGTGTTACTAGAGGTAAAAAGAATCGGAGTAGCCGAAGAGATTCTTGTGTCCCAGCTTAAGAGCTAAAGAGAAAGAGGGGTAAATAGTAGAGGAAGTGAGGGGAAGAGGAAAAGAGAAGACCCAAAGGGTAAAATTGAATGGAGAGAAAACAACAGAAGAAAGAAAGATGAAATGAGGAGTCTAAGTAAGAAAATAATGTCCCTACTCTTCAGAGATACCTTCACACCTCTTGTAGCGGGCATTTAAGTGTATAAAATTGTAGAAAAGAGATACCTTCACAACCTTTTTAGGGCCCCCAAACTATAGAAAAGTGCATCGTCCCAGCAAGATAAAAGGTTATATTACAAATATCATGGGGATCATGATCACAAAACCAAAGATTGCACAAACTTGAGGAGAGAAGTTGAAAGGTTGATCCATGAGGGATGTTTGGGTGAATGAAGACATCAGATCACAGAGGTTGGGGAAATACAAGTAACCTCAAACATCAGAATGTGGTGGGGGAAATATAGGTGATTGTAGGAGGACCTAAAGGTTGGGGACTCAGATCATCAATGAAGTAAATGGATGAGGAGCCTAACGCAAGCTGAAGTGTTCTCAATGTTGACGACTCTTCATAACAGAGCCTTAGTCGACATCATTTTCAATCACTTCGATGAAGAGGATATCATATATCCCAACAATAATGCCCTTGTCATCTCGACTAACATCTCTACCATGTTGATATATCATATACTAGTTGATTCAGAAAATGCAATTGATGTCATGTCCTTATCCACATTAAGAAAGATGGGCATCGGCAATGTAAATGTAAGAATAGTCAACACTCTGCTAACCGGTTTCTCTGGGAAGTATTTGTATTCGGAAGGCATGATAAGTCTACCAATGACTTTAGGAAAGGGGACACAACGGTCAGCAATCATGGTGAACTTCATTGTCATTAACTTCCTGTCTAGATATAATATCATTTTGAGTAGTCCCTTTATTAACTTCCTAGGAGCCATCATCTCAACTAAGCAATTATCTATAAAGTTCCCCATTGAAGGAGGAGTGGGAGTGGTGAAGGGAGATCACAAAAGCTCAAGGAGATGTTATCTAACATCGCTCGAGGAGGGAGGAGTTGAACAATCCATCGAGGTGAACATGGTGGACAGTGACCGACCCTTGGATGAAGAAGAATGTAAAAGAGCCAACGAAGAGGTGAAGAATGAGGAGGAAAGAGGGAAGAGGCTAAGAGTCTCCGTAGTATAGGCACTTTAGCACATTATGTTTTTTGGGGGAATAAAGTTGAGAATAGGGACCGGGTTGGTCGAGGTTGATTGGAAAAGCATGGTTCAGACCTTGGAGCATAAGCTTGGGGTATTTGCTTTGGATACTTCTGAGTTAACAAATATTAAAGAAAATGTCATCGTACGTACATCAGCTCAGCGTCAATCTAGGGGCTAGACCAATAAAATAGAGGAGGAGGAAATTCAACGAGGAAAGGAATATAACCACTATTGAGTAGGTGAAAACGTTATTAGCTGTGGGAGCAATCAGGGAAGTCTAGTACCCAAAGTGGCTCTTGAACATAGCCTAGTATTCAAAAGGGAAGGAAAATGGGGGATATGTATAGATCTCAAAAACCTAAACATTCCTTGCCCCAAAAATAGCTACCCTCTGTCCATTATAAATTTGATGGTAGATGCTACGGCTTAACATGAGCTACTGAGATTTATGGACGCTTATTTAGGATACCATTGAGATCAAGAGAATACCTTTTTCACAACTGATAAGGGCACTTATTGATAGAACTTAATGCCCTTCAGATTGAAGAATGTTGTGGCAACCTTCCAGTGGCTTCTTAATGGCATGTTTCAAAAGCAATTGGGGAAGACAATGGAAGTGTACGTGGACGATATACTGGTAAAGAGTGTGGTGAAAAGGGACCACTCTAATCACTTGAAGGAGGCATTCGAGGTGATGAAGGAGTACGGGACGAAGATGAACCTAGAGAAATGTGACTTTAGAGTAAGATTAGGTAAGTTCCTAGGACATATTGTACACCAAAGAAGAATTGAGGCTAATCCGAAGTGAGTGACTTTGACAAAAAAAATCTAGATTTAGAATACTCTAACAAGTTATATAATGATTTCTTGGTGATGAAAAATGTGAAAGATGTGAAGTTTTTATTTGTGTGGTGTGAAGAATGCGAATTGACAGATTCTGACCTAGGATGCTAAACTAAGCACAAAATGAGAGACAACCCATCAAATTTGCTTTTCTTATCCTTTACTCTTTTCTTTTGTTTTAATTTTCAATTTTGATTGCTTCTTTTTCTCTACATTTGATCTTCTTATTGTATGATTCAATTTTACATAGGGATAATGTAAAGATTAAGTGTGGGAGAAAGGATATTGATTTTAAATTTTGTTATCTTAAAAAAAAACAATTTATTTTCCCCTTTCTTTTTAGCTTTATTCGATTTTGTAAGTTTATTTTGTTTTGAATTTTAGGATGATTTTTAGAAACCATGATGATACTAAACTTTATTGTTATAGCTTTTATTAATTACATATATTGCTTTAGATCCTGCTATTATTCATTAATTAATATATTCATGAAGAATGAATTATAGGTAACATGAACCTCTAAGGTGCTTAACTATTGTATCAAAGTCTTGGATAAAGGTTTTAATTACAATCACAGTGCGAGTGTGAAAAAAAAGAGGAAAAAAATTATATTATTGTATGTTATAAGGTTGTGAAAATGAAGAAAATGGCCCAACATAAAGATATTTTGCTCATGTCAAGTACTTTAAGTTTGGAGAAATTTCTCTTAATGATCTCAATGTGTCTTATAATCTTACTTCATAAATCTCTAGGATCTTTGTTACATCCTTCCCTTCATTTCATTTTATCATTACCCTATAACGTCTGCCCTACCAACTGCTTATTCTATTGAATACTTTGGATGAAAATACGCACAGCTAATAGAGGATTGTTGCCTTTCCTCTATTTCTATAATGAACATTACTTTCAAAAGCATTTTTAATGAAATAATGTAATAATTTGAAAATATTACGAAAATTTTTATTATAGGAAATTAATCCCAAAACTTTTTAAACAACCTTATTCTTTATTTGAATATACATATATGTATACATACATAAGTTTGTTTAAGGAGGTGCGGATTTTTTTCAAACCCAATGCTTACAGAGGTCGGGTCTCATATGTACAATTTCACGGGACTGATTGCCTCCATTTACCTGTTGCTTAGCTTACCACCTTACCTTTGTAATTTCCTACAACACAGAGTAGATATCTATGAGCTAGAAGTTTCATACGGATATAGTCTTACTCACATTACTATTCTTTTAATGACTACCTTTAGTTAATGTTTTTATGACCTATATCTAGCATGCATGAATTCCTATCCTTTTACATGCTTGGGCCCTAAGAATACTGCTACCGGCAATTTAACTGATATATAATCAATAGTCCCTTTATGACCTTTTCTTTAACATTATTTAGGGTCCTTTATGATCGATAAGCGATCCTTCATTTCACCCGGCAGTATCTCACTTTAATGTTATGCATGTGCATGCTTATGCTTCTTATTTATCTCAGCGTAACATTTACTTCTAAAAATATGAACATATGCAATTAATCGTAGCATATTTAAAGTTTGTACTATCATTAAACCATCATGCTATATTATGTTCATACTAGTTATGATTATTATTTCTAGCATGGTAATCACAGTATTTCAATTGTACTTAACATGCTATATGAAAATCATAAGCTTAGCATTAGCATTATAATAACAAGCAATTAAGCAATATCCCTATATTGTGGTGAGGCTATACTCACAACGAATTTTACGGAATTTGATGATTATAATCTTCCTTTCCTTCCATTTCTTCTTACCTCTTCCAATTTTATTTTTCCCTTTTTCTTTCTCTTTTCTTTTTCTTTCCCTTTCCCTTTTTTCCTTTTCTTTCCTTTCCCTCTCTTTCCCTCTCTTTCCCTTTTCTCTTTCGTTGCTTGCTGTTGGTACATGATGTAGATATAGCCTTTTACAGCCATGGAAGATAATGCTTAGTCGCTCATTTGAGTTGAAATAGTGATAAGCGAGGATCACATGTCTAGGTAATATTTTCTCTAAGGATGACTAATGAACATTAAGTATGCTTTTTAGTAAAACGTGGCTACAGTAACAACGTCTAATTTCAGTCTCTTAGGTTGCTCAGTTGAGATTATCCCAAAATTAGAGATAATAATATGTAATTAATTATAAATTATACAGTCATAATAGAGATTATGCAAAGAAGTTTTTAATACGTTCATTAAAAAAAATTTTGGGTCTAATTAATACATTAATTAATTCTCTTTCATACTTTCTTAATTGCTTATCAACAAATAGTACTAAGATGAGAATGACCGGGAGGGGGAGGACTACTTACATATTCTTGAATAATTTATTGGTTAAGAATAGTTTCAGGTGGGTGGGTGAATAGTTGGATAGATTTATCGTGGTATGAATTTGAATGAAAATTAATATAGAGACGTGGAAGCACCCCAAAGGGCAAGGGGCAAAGGGCAAATGGCACCTGAATGGGCAGGTCTATGATCCTAGGTACCTTCAACAGTCAACAGCACTTGCCCTGCTAGAAGCCGAATAGAATGCGACATGCCCTGGGGTTGGATTCCATCCAGAGGACATGTATCCGGAGGCATCCAGATGCACCGCTGGGATCTATCACACGCGATCCGGCAGTTGAATTTGCGGCCACGTCAGTTAGTGAGAAAGGGGCTATGTGCAGCTTCAGAAGAAGAGAGGTATCAGCTCGTTTTCTGGCTCGGCTGAAGCTTAATTTAAAGAAACTTACTCCCATCCTTCACCCTCACTCGTCTACTTGTATTTCTTCGAAGATTACATAAAACTTAGTCAAGGAAAAAACCCTCACTTCTTTCCCTTCCCTCTTCATATCAGGAAAAAAGAAAAATCGTGAAGTGTTGGGCTCTAAATAATGGAAATTCGCAAGTCTTGCCTGATTCCAAGAGTCTTTTTTGTCATGGGTACTGCTTCTTAGCTTTGTGGGAGGATTTTGTCATGTGGGAAAAAAGTCATACATTCATTTCCTTCGTTGATTATTTATTTCTATTGCCTTTTATTAATATTATCAATTTTCTTTCTTATTTGTTTGCAGTTTCATTCATGCTTTATGATTTACGTAGAATGGGCTTCATCGAGCGCGAAGAGGTGAAAGAAATGCTTATTGCACTTCTGTTTCATCTTGCAGAGAAAGAAACAGAGTTAACTCATCGAGTCGAGAGATCTCTTGCAAATGTCAAAGTTGAATAATATGAAGACCTGTTTCTATAGTCTTTGTTTGCCTAGGCTTGTAAATTAGCTCCTACAAGGAAGATCAAGGAGCTTTAGACATCATTGAAGAACTTACTATGGAGTTCGAAAGGTCTAATTCCTTGGCCAGCTCAACTAAATATGTATACAATTTCAAGGAAACCATCAGTTGAAATGATCAAGCTTGAAGGGCCTTTTTGCCAAGTCTTTTTCCTCGTTATAACTAATCACATTTCACTCATTTGGAGCTGTATTGAAATTTGATTGATCTACACATTTACCCAAAGAAACAAACTCTTTTTTTTCCCTGATATTAAAAGAGGGTTTTTTTCCTTGATTAAATTTCATGTAATATCTTCGAAGAAGTACAAGCAGAAGAGAGAGAGTGAAGGATGGGAGTAACGTAGCAGAGATAGAGAGAACAAATCTGAAGAGGGAAGAGGAATCGCAAGAGAGAGAATAAGACGAAGAGAGGTTTTTCTTTTCTTCTTTAAGTTAAGTTTTAGCCGAGCCAAAAAAAACTAGCCGATACCTCTCTTCTTCAGAAGCTGCACGTGAGCCCCTTTCTCATTAACTGACGTGGGCGCAAATGCAACCGCTGGATCGCGGGTGATAGATCCTAGCGGTGCATCTGGATGCCTCCGGATAACATGCTCTCTGGATGGAATCCAACCCCCATGCCCTTCGCATCTATCCATCCTATATGTCATTCCTAACCCATTCCATCGCCATATACATATCATACATTCTCTCTCTCCATTCTATATATTTTGTGTTTTGCTGCCTCCATCTTGGTCTAGGGAAACTTGAAACTTTTATTTTTGGGCCAGGAGGAAACTTAAAGCCAAGGCGATTCTTTTAATTTCATGTCTGTCACGTGGAGTCGTGTATTCGGCGACCGATCTTTCTGCATTTACATTTATAATAATTTTACTTAATCTACGTCACTACTTAATAATATTTGTTATTTATCTCTCTCTCTCTATGTATCATGTGTTTCATTAACGTTACAGAAAAAAAAAAAGCGACACAGTATGCTAATGGTTCTCATAAAAATCATACTAACTCTTTTATGTATAGACTCATTTGAGTGCTCGTAGAATATCGTAGATCAAAAAGCTCCAAATTAATATAATTCTATTATATTTAATTAATTAACTTTTAGTTGGTAGTTTAGTCTTTTTATACCTTTTTTTTTTTACCTATTTAAGGTCTCTTTTATTGTTTGTAAACCTAAACTTTTGTGATTAATAAGAAATTCAAGCCATCTATTATATTTGTTCTCCTTATTCACTTTGAATAGTACTAGAGTTTTGATTGCGGATCCAACTTAAGTTAGTTGGGGTACTACCTGAGTAACTATTCGGGTAGTGAGTCGAGAAATTATATATTTTAGATGAGTTAATAATATCAGTTATTGCAATTTTTGGTGTTAATTTATTTTTCTTTCATTTGAATTCATCTTCTTCTACTATTGTATTTACTATGACATCCATCCATTGCAGTTCCCCTTTCCAATTTGATTATTAGATTTGAGAATTTGGATTTGGGAATTTGGAAATTTGAAGAGATTTTGACATGGAAAGTTGTAAAGTTGGGCCTTGGATAGTTTAGAAATTTGAAAATTTTTATTTTGAAATTTGCATTTAATTTGATTTACTTTTTGGAAGTTGCTTTCGTACGAATTTTAGTATATCCTAAATTTTTTGTACTTCTGATCTAGATCAATTTAAATAGATCATATTATCTAATATGATATATTATTTAATAAATATATTTATATTCTTACTTTACCTTTTATTAATTTACATAAATATTATTAATTAAATAATATATTATGTTATTAATAATTAAATCGATATTTAAATTAATTTAAATTATAATCAGACAATTTAAAGTATATCAGATTAAGACCGAATCCAACATCTACTTTTGTTCTTCCATAAAGTTGGTGATTTGCTTACAAAAAGTTGCACTCGTTTTCTAAATGTTTTTTTTTTATTGGCAAACTCGCTATACTTCTTGCCTATGTATCATGCGTTTAAGTGTGAATATTAAAATATTATAAATTTTATTATATACTTTACGACTTTAGTAGTAAAGATAGTTTAGTCTTTTTATGTTCATTTTGTTTGTTTATTAAAGTTGAGAAATTCATGATCATTATTTACGATAGATTATTTAATTTTAATCGTACATATTAATTTTATATTATAATATCATATATTATATTGTAATACCTCAAAAAATTTCTTTAAAATCTATCTTCATTGCTTTTAAACTTTTTTTTTTTATAAATTAGTAAGAAACCTAACCAAGACTAATTATATTTATTATCCTCATTCATTTTTTCATTCATTTTGAGCAATCTTACAAATCCAAGACCAAATGCCTGTCCAAAATTAGTATGCCTACATTCCAACATAGAATTTACTCAGTAAATCAATATGGTTATTAATTGGAGTGCAAACTGCAAATCGAACCTACTTTGTCGTTCATCTTGAGTCTTAAGAAACATTCAATCCTATGTTATTACATGATGATATTTCCAATCTCAGTCTAATTGTAGCCTGTAAATTTTGAAGAACAAAATTATAGCTCAATTTACAGTCAAATTCCAAAAGTTGAAATCAATCTAAATTCGTATTCATAAACCCACGGATCCTATAAGCTCTATCTATCTAGCACCATATCCAATAGAAGACAAGAAGACAAGAACAAAAACATCGATTAGTGTTGCCCACCGGATAAAAACAATTATAGTGATATTATATATACGTGCACAAGTTCCATTACATTGAATACAAAATTGGTGGCGTTGATCAAGACACGACAAATTACAAAAGACCACCTTAAGTCAAGTAATGGAAAAATCCATTTAAACTCCTACAAATTAAAAAAGACACGACTTCATTCATATCAAACTAGATATCTTATATAATTATTATCATGACACGACTAAGTACGTACTTAATTACCTTATCCTATTTAATTTTATAATTAACATTATTCATTGAATTGACCATAGTTTTAACATTGACCCTAATGGTTCTTTTTTTTTTTTTTTTTTTGTTCGTTCATTTCTTACTTTCTTCTTTGCTTATAGCTATTAGACTAGTATTAGTAGTCCAAATTTGATTATAATTATCATTTTGTTAAGCTAAGAAAGAGGAGCCCTTTGAGGAGCACTCTTTCTACGACTACCAATCGATGATAAAACAATGTCGGGAAGAAAGGCGGCCCTACCTTTTTTCTTCTTCTTCGCCATCCTGTCAGGTTCTTGGGAAATGACTGAATAGATTGGATTTTCAATAAGATTGGAACAAGATGATCCCAAGTTGCTTTGAAGTGAATTATCCGGATCATCATCCTGATCAATCACCTCTGAACCATCCATCCGTAGTCCCTCAAATTGTGTAAATGCAAGATCAGTCTCATCAATCCTGTACAGAATTCTAGATAAATCTTCCCCTTTGTACACCATGTGATCGACCTGCAACATTAGTCATTTACTTCATTCATAGTTATATAATAAACAATACAATTAAGTCACTCCTCTTATATTATATTATAGCCAAGAATTAAGTAATGAGAAAAAGAAAAACGATGAAAATGAACGAACCTTGCAGGAGAGGGAACAGAAACAGAAGGGCTCTTGGAGTATGCGATCACAAGTAACGCAGACATTGGAAGAGCCTTTGCAAGACCTAGTTTGTGGTCTGTGTTTCAAGAATATCACTTTCGCTCCATTTATAGTGTAGGGCTGTCAAATTTCAGATGTATGACCAATCCATCATCGTCATCATTATTATTAATTTTATTAAAATAATTATCTATTAATTAATTAATCAATAAATTCAAAATGAGATCAAGGCACCTGAATGTAAGAACAGTCGATGAGCTTTTCAAGGTCCTCCAATCGAACCACATCGTGATAAACATATCTTCTGACCTGTCACATGCCAACAATTACTTTATATATATATGTATAACCAGTACTTATCATGTTTTAGGGACAATCAAATATATATATATATATATATATATATTTCCCCTTTTTTCGTTTTCTTGTTTACTTTTCTTTTTCTTTTTCTGTTTCTTTTATTTTTTTAAAAAATTAATCAACTCAATTTTAATTTTAGGGAAGAAAAGTTGGTAACCAACCTTCCTTTCCGAACAGAGTGAATAAATATTATAGTAGATAGAAATTTAACTTTTAGGAGAAAAATAAAAATAAAAATTTTTTTTTTTGAAAACCGGGTCAAAGCTTTCGCTTTCTTTGAAAGCAACATCTGAGAGGGCTTTGCAGAATGGAAAAAGAAGTCTCCCATAAATAGGAAAGAAACCAAATCAACTAAGTGGGAATCAAGGAGGCCATGACTAACCCTTTTGTAGAATACAACATAAATGAAGGGAAAAAAAAGTTCTAGGTTAAGAAAAAGAATTTAACAAAAAAAAAAAAAAAACCAAATGAGACAAGACAAGTTTGTTGTCGGAACAAAGAATTAGAGCAAGTAGGCAAGTAGTAGGAAGTAGTATACTAATCTATTAATCAAATCAACAAAAACATCAAGGAAGCGGGTACTAGCTAGAGACTAGAGGCCCCACTTGATTTTGGTCAACAAACAAATAAGGAAAGTCTTAATTATCTCGGTGTGAATTTTAATTAATTGTAAACACAACATAGATATAATGATGAGAATCTAGCAGAGAGATTCTGATATTATCAATTATTCTGAGCTATAAAAATTGCATGGATCTTGAATTCTATATTTTCTAACTCAATTCCAGATTTTCTTCTAAACTGAATAAATAAACCTTGAAAGCAAAAAAAAAAAATCTAATGAAGTGAAGATTGGAACAAGAAACAGCGAAGAACCAAAATCAGTGGAATTAAGATTAAGAAATGTGCAGAAATATTACAGATTTATAACAGGAAATAATAGTACTTAGCCAGAAAGAAGCAAAAATTAAATCTATATTATTAAGAACTAAATTCAATTAAAATTTGAGAAGCTAGATGTAGAGATTGAAGAAAAAAAAATGTCATGGAGAAGAAATCAAAATTAAGCTTATAATTATAAGAAATCACAAGAATTTCAAAATCCCTAGTACAAGGAGTTTGCTGGTGGTGATAAAATTTAGATGAATAAAAAAGAGATATTCATAGAAACCTGAAGGAGAGGGTGAGAGCGGTGGTTAGGGAGGCAGTGGGGGCAAATGGGAAGACAGCAGTGAAGGCAGAAGACGTTCTTCTCGTTCTTCCTTCGATTCTCATGGACCCCACACCCGCCAAAGAATGTCGTCTCACTCATCAGCCCTTGCAGCCATGCAGGCTTCATCATCATCATGTTCATGTCCATGTTCATATCGTTTCTCCTCCTCATGTTATCATCATCATCATCTATCATCATCATACTATGATCACCACGATCATCATCTCTCACCATCTCTCTCTCTCTCTCTCTAACTAGCTTGCTGCTAGAATATGTATAATTCAGGGTAAAAGCTAGACTAGAGACTACTGTTATGTGTGTTGTGGCAGTAGTAGTAGTATTTATGGCCTCTCTCTCTCTCGTGCTGTCTCTTTTGGAAAACCCTAAAAAACCCCTCTAGAGCTCTCTCTCTCTCTCGTTGGAAAATTAAAAAATAAAAAATAAAAAAAGTAGTTTAATTAAATGAAATTAATTTTCCACCACCACCTCACCTCCTCCTCCTTATAGCTGATCAGCTGAGACCAGGGTTTCAGAAGAATTGTTGTCGTTTCTGCTAAGCTAGCTGTGAGAGAGAAAAATAAAATTAAAATAAAATGCCTTTGTGAATATCTGTGTCATAATTTTATTATTTTCAGAAATTTGGAAGAGATAAAATATAATTAAGACCCGTCAAGAGAGAGAGAGAGAGAGTCAAATGGACAATGATGGGAATGGGTGGTCAGGGGGAGAGAGTAGAGAGAGACATCAGAGGAGAGAGAGGGTGGAGTGTCGTGGTGTGGTGTGGTGTAGAGTAGAGATGGGAGTGGTGTTAATGGCGGGAAGACTGCCCACCAATCCCTGGTACTTTTTTTCCTCTCTATCTGCACAAATATACATATCTACTACAATACAATTATACAAATATCCCTCTCTCTCTCTCTCTCTTGATGCCCAATTCCATGTTATATGGTACTACTACTGCTGCTGCAATAAGCCCGACTGAGAATGCTTAATGTTTTATGTTTATAAATTATAACTTTTCTTCTTCTTTTTTTTCCCTTTATGTTGTGTTTAAACTTATATTTGCTTCAAGAATAAAGAGTATTTAGTATAAAAAAAAAAAAAAGTAATAATAAAATTATTCATAATCAAGTGGTTGTTTTTTTATCAAATTCATTTCAACTTTTATGTTATTTTATAACTAAGATGGAAGGTTTGAGCCCATTGAAACAAGATTAAAGAAAGAAACATAATGAAGGAAAGAAAGAAATATTGGATTATCAAGGTCTCAATTAGTGGGGGAAAAAAAAACAAGAGATTTTCACAATGACGAAATGCATATAATGAGTGAAAGATTGATTTGCTTCTTTATGTCATTAATATATTATATTTGTATTGTTGTTGTGGAGAGTATATTTTATATTTTTCATGATTTAGTTACAATGTTTAAATGAAATGCGAAAGGTTGCAGTATTTAGGGTTGTTCTTTGTCAGGTAGTTCATGTTTTGATTATTTCGTGGTCAAAAATGATCATATTATGATTTTTTTTTGCATAATTAATCTAAATAATTTGTAAATCCGACCAAAAAAAACCTCAGGTCATGTTTGCTTAAACCCAAGATCATCATCATGTCGTATGGATATAACTTATCTCCCTTTCAATTGTATTTAAGGGTTTGCAAATTGCACTTGGGAAACACTCGAGAATTTGAGAATTTAAGAATTATATTTTATATTTTATATTTTATATTCCCGAGCAGTCATAGATTTAGTTAAATATTTATATTAATTAAAATTTTATAAAAATATTTTAAAAAAATTATACAAAAATAATCCACATAAAATTAATTATTTATAATTTATAATTTGATTTTATTAATTTGATTCTTCAAAAATATTAAAATTAAATTTATTTAATTATTATTTTTTCAACCATTATTTATTTTATTAAAATAAATAAATAATATTTTTTCATTAACCTCTTTTAGTAAAAAAAAATTAAATAATAATACTTAACTGATTTAAAAAATAGACTATAAAATAAGAAATTAAATTATCTAAAAAATAATTAGATAAAATTTAATTAAATTTTAAAATAAATAAATAAAAAGTAACTAGTATGAATGCTGTTATAGTTTAATTTAAATCAATTCACAGATTCCGAAATATTGATTCTGTTTTCCTTGAGGGTTAATCAGATGATGACTGGTTTTTTGCACCTCCCATCATCTAACTGCACTGGTACTCTTTAGGTTACAGTACTACAATATTCATTACTCTCTAGGCTCGGCTCTCTATGTCAAACCGAAATCACCTGTAAGATATAACTACATCTTCAGAGAACTATATAATATCTCATAATTTTGTCCAATTTATGATTTCAATTTTACATGGTTCCTCCACGTAATTCACACCATCTCTCTCCAACTTTTATGTTAATACTAGAGCAAAATATTTGAATTCAATTCAATTTGATCTTATCTAACGGATTTAAAATAGATTCTAACTTTAAAAAATTTGATCGGATTGGATGACAAATTCGATCGGATGCTCGTAATCTTAAAAGAAAGGCAAAAAATATTAAAAGTTTAAAGTTTATATAGACTTAAGATATAAGGAATATCTAAGAAGAATCACCACTCTTCTCCTCTCGTCCCACCTTAGCCCTCTGCCACGAAGAAACATTTTCTCCGTTCATAACTTCCTCATCGAATCTCGGCATGATTTTTGACTATATTGCTATGACTTTGTGATTGTAATTTATATATACTTTGTATGTAAATTTTAAATAGTAATTAGAAGTAATTCAACCATTATGCCACCCAAATGTCTTTATAAAACGTAACTTAATTCATTATAAACGATTAAATTACATCATCATCATCATCATGTAACTTTGATAATTAGTAAAAAAAAGAAAAAAATTGAAAATATAATCTAAACTAGTATACATAAATGTTAATATGTTTTTATCATTTGAGGTTTGAACTACAATTTTATATTAAAAAAATAATTGGTTTCTAAGATTTAAATAAAATTTCACAATCTTCATATTTTAAATAGTACATAAAATAAAAGATTTTTTTTTATTTTTTTAAAAAAGATCAGATATCCATAGGATCCGATCCTATACGAATTAGATTGGATTAGATCCTCTTTAATTTTTATCTATCGAATTGGATACCCTATCTGATAAGTAAAAATGGGTATCATTTTCCATCCGATCGGATATAGAAGTATCTGATCCAATACTCATGCCTAGTTCATAGGTGATCATGTAAAAATTTCAGACAAACTTTCTAGTTTTAATGTTTTAATTCAACATTGTTAAATATAGGGATGTGCAAAAGGCATATATTCATATCTGCTATCCATACTATCCGCCGTAAACTAAACGAGCGATATATGCCCAAACCTTTTTTATTTTGTGAAATAAATGATTTTTTTTAATTAAAAAAATGGGACGGATATCCACCCGTCCCAAAAATAGAACAAAATTAACTACTTTATCCACCCTACTAGCAAACGAATCGTGCAATTATAGCGGATATCAGATGCACATTCCTAGTTAAATAAATTACTTCAGTGTAGTAGTTTTAGGTCATCCTCGAATGTATTTAAGTAGTTTTTAAGATCAAAATGAGGGTCATAATTACCACTGTTATTAGAATATTGTGCTTTTTAATTAATTCTTTGCGCTTTCCCAATTAATACTTGGGAGGATTTAGAAAATGAAGTATGTATTTACTTTCTTTTTTCTTTTTTTTTTTTTTGAGAATTCGCAGAGAATATCAATTTTACCCTATAATTTAGAAAGAATTTGTAAAAGTGACTATCTTAAAAGTTTGACTTAACAGATAGCCCAAACTTATTTATCTTTCTTATTTTCAAATTCGAAAAATAAGGGAAAGGAAAAGGAAAAGAAAATATATGAAATTACTCTTATACTGTCATTTGTAAAAATAGATGTAATTACTCATATACTCTTATAGTTATTCAATTTTTCCCTCTATAACTGAAAGGTTTTCTTCACTCTATAACGTCTTCAATGTCTTCTAACTTCAATGGTTGTCTTCTTCATTCTTCACCGATTATCCACCTTCGTCTTCATCCTCAATTCCATTCTCTTAATGGCTCCATGAGCTGATTATCCAAAGTGTCCAATGCAAAAGAAAAAGAAAAATGATGAAAACCAAACTTTGCCACCCAAACCTGATAAACCCAAACAGATGAGGTCGGCGGCACCAGAGAAACCTACAACTGTAAGAAGCACAAGATCGAAGAACTTGTCGCCGAAATTCATAGCAAAAAAGCAAGGAAGACACCGAAATGCATGTTACCTTCAAATTAGGGTTTTTTCTTCTAATTTTATTCAAAATGGGTCAATCTAGTTTGGAATTGTTATATAATTAGGAAATTATGCTGTTTTGTTGTGGATTTACTAAGTTTGAACTAAGAATGAGTGAGGAATTTGCACATCTCAACGGATCGATAGAGGTTTATTAAGCGTTCGAGCATGTAATTTTTAATAGCTCTATGGCTTAATATATTTAAAATTACAATCAAACCATCAAAAATATGCTTTGAAAACATACAGCTCGAATGTCAAATATCATGTTGAGGACTCGAGCAGAGTGAGTAACGTCTCTGTCTACCACACTCAATGTCTCACTCGACATAATTTTACAAATCAAACCATCAGGTGGCATTTATCTTGAGCGTTCGATTCCAAAATACCATGTCGAGTTAGACTTCGAGATAGGTTGGCAGAAACATTTCTGATTCCGATCGAAGGTTAACTTAACAGATTTCTGTATATTCGATTCATTGAGATAACTATAAGTTAATGGTTCAATGTGTAACATCATGTCGAGTTACCAATCGATTACGGTGGATAAAAACTGTTTATGATTTCACTCAACTCATAACTCAACGTGATATTAGACTTTCGAGCCATCAGTTTCATGAGCCTTCGATAGGTCTATGGTCAAATATAGTGCCGAGTTACCCATCTGTTGAGGATAACAGTGTTCATTAATCTTGTTCTTTTTGTTTTTTCTTTTTTCAGGGGGTAAAACCTACAGGCAGAAGTCAACCTGCAATCTAAGACCAATATGAAATACATAGTCTTAGACCCGTAATCAATGAGGAGGATCATTTCCATATTTGTACACTGGGTATATCAATCATAAGTACAGTTATGAATGACGTAAAGAAAAAGCTCACCCCCCCAGTCAGCTGGATACATTTAGGGGGACATGCGTAGGACACTTCATCGACATTCATAGTCCTTTAAAAATGCCTGTCAAGTATTTAATTTTTTTCCTTCTTTGTCAAGCCGTGACAAAAAAGAAGCATGAGATGTGGTTTCTTGTCAGCAATAAGCGTCTCTATTTCAGCCTTAGAGAGTGGGCTTTGGTGGTAGAGCTCAAATGTCACAAGCATCTAAGTGAGAATGTCATCGACCGTATAAATAAAGACGACCACTTGTTGAAAAAGTACCTATATGAGAATTTGGTTAGGACTGCTAAGCTTGCAAGAATGGAGAGAAGAACAAGACGATATTGTGAAGATGATCATCATCTACTTTGTTGAGGCTATCATATTTGGCCAGGATAGGAAGAGAACAATTTTTCCAAGTACATTTATCAAGAACAAATAATCTGAAGCAGTTCAATGAGTATCTTTGGGGTAGAATATCGTTTGAGGAGATCATAAAATCCACAAAGGAGGATATCAAGAGTAAGGCCCTGAGGCATAAAACCAAAATCATAGACGAGAGCAAGAAGGGATAAATATAACCTTATATAGGTGTCTAATTTCTTTGCAGGTTAGACTTTCTATTCCTTAAGTTTTATTGATTTCGATTTAATGTCTATTGATTTATGGTTATTCATTAACTATGCATGTATGGGGTTATGAAGCCATTTCTAGGCTTTGAAAGAATGTTGGAGTGAGGGTGCATAACAATTTCATGCCTCGTATTCTAAATTGGTCATCCATAGAGCCATCTATATCTTACAAGGATGTCGTGAGTTGGATAAGAAGGAGTGATGTAAGTGTTTTGTTAATCTTTTAATTTATTAATTGTTATTAGTTCATCAGAATTATATTAAGTGGCTTAAATTTTTATTAATAAAGAACATCGTATGAGGAATCCTAAAACAGACTAAGGAAGAAGAAGCTCAACTGTAATAATGACACTTGAGCCTTTTTCTGATGGGGACGAAGATGAGATTGTAGACTACTTGGTGTTGAGAAGCATTTTGCTGAGGAGCTTGGGGTTGAGCAGCCTGCTATTGAGAAGTTTTCTGGTGAGGAGACTGCTACTAAAGATCCCTACACCACCTCCACATTCCTCACCTGCTCAGAATTCTACAACTGAGATCCCTACTCCCTCATCTGTTGGGAAGGAACTTGTTCTAATGAGTTCAATTAAAAAGAAGAATGATGATGAATGCAAATCTGAAAAAAAGTTATTTGACTCCAAGCATCATCGAGTACGGATAAGGTGCAAGGTTAAAAGAAGCCTTCAACAACTATGATTTGTTTAGGAAATGGATGTATGCATATAATAGAATAAATGCAGTATCAAAAATATTTAAAATTTTATCCGGGTCATATCCTAGAATGCACAGTTTCTATCTAGACCGATCATATAACAATATCAATCCTTCCATCTCGCCAATATCCTAATTCATTATAGGGTATGATTTAACTGTTAAAATTTAATAGCCAAATCATATGGACCATTATACCTTTATTGAATATCGACAATGGATTTACATAAACTTATTTCAAACCATACGACTTTGTAAAGATTCATTGTTCAATAAATTATATATATAGTCCATAGGACCTTATTCCAAATACAGTACGATGGATTCCCTCTTAACCACTCATAATCCTTTTCGTATAATATTTCATACTCAATGGTTCACCAATGGCTAGAGCTAAAAGGAATGCTGTCAAATTATGAAGTCTGGTGCTAAAGGAAACAATGGTGTCTTAAGTCAGAGGATCACATATAAAATAGTCACTAGATAATTCTCATTAACAGTTAGTATTAATTATTATTGAGAATTATCTAAGGGTCACATTCAGCACCTTTAGTCTCTACTAAGCATCCACGCAATTATCATGGTGTTCTACTAACACCATTGGCTGTGAGATCTACCAACCTAATAATTAGGTGATGAACTACATGATTGTCTATTCAGATCAATCAATGTCTATTTTCGAGATTCTATAACAATGGACCATTTGTATCTTAAGATCTTAGTGACTCGAGTCTCTACTAGTATGATCTCTATTATGGTCTCTAGAGTGTATAACTAAAGATATTAGAATTTATCATGATATACATATATATAGAACATATAGTATTTATTAATTTCAACAAAATAAATAAACATGATAAATAGCAACTGACTTTCATTAATAACAATAAATAATATCTTAGTAATATCCGCATAAAAATAGTGTCACATAAAGTATTTTCCCCATCGAGTCGAAATTCGATTGGTTTGACGGACATACACTTTTAGAATTCCCCTTTTGTAAACCTTGTTTATAAGAAGGGGTATAAGAAGATACAGATTGTGACGGTGACTCCACTCCCCTACCCCAATCTAGAAAAAATGATTGCTTGAAAGAAGTGGTTACAGAGGAAGACAGAGAAGTATTGATTTTTACTTAATGAATAATTTATTCATCTATTGCAACAACTAACTATATGCATTGTTATTTGTTTAAACAGTACACCAATCGTAGGGTTGGACGTTAAGAAGCACTATGAGAATTTTTTCATTACAATACTGACATGATAAGATTGGATGACTAGCTTTGTAAGGATTCACTAGCGAGTTAATACTTCAATATAGTATAATTTATAATGTTTAAAAAATGACTATTTTTTATCTTGCTGCAACATGTTGATGAAATGATGTATTTGCTTCAGATGAGATAATGGAAGTTCAATAATGTGCTTAAGTAGTCTGCCGCTTTCTTGGACACGATATTTCCTTTGTACTTGTGGTTCTACTGGGATGCAACTTTTGGGGCATTGACTGCTAAGAGGGAAACTCATGTAGTCCCAGAAGATACACTCATTATGTCATGTATTCTCAAAAGATACACTCATTATGGATTACGTCAAAGGAAATGCACCTACTGGTGGAATAACCTGGAATCTTATAGATAAGCTGTATATCACATTAAACATCATAGAAAAATATTGCCTGGCCTTGGTTGTGGATACACCCCTACCAAAAATATCTTGGTGCTACAAAACTTATCATACACTACTATGCAAAAAAGATTCATGAGTTGTGCAAACCTCTCCAAATTATGCTACCGTATCTGCTGAGGAGCGGCATGACATCAATTAGCCTTGACCCTTTCAATATCGAGGTGAACCGAAACACATATGTGAACAATGCACCTAGGAAAGGGGATTGCAGTGTATATATGGTGAAATATTTGGAGTTTTTCCACACAGGACATGACATTATTCTTATTTGTGATGATAATGTATCGTTATTCCGCCGTCAGATTGTAGTTGACATTTATCAATGTTACATGGACGTATAGGGCTTGTTGTAATGATTTTACTTATGATCATATTTCTTTTGTGTTTAATGAATATTTAACTTATAATGTTCACAAAATTACAATAGTATTAAATTATGAAGGTTCATCAACATTTTAGTGTTTAAAAAAATTTCAATGTATATAACTCGACACTGGAGAAATCAATTGGACTATCGAGATTTCAATCGAGCGGATGAGGAGAAGAGTATGTCCACCACGCTCGACGGCAATCTCGATGGGTTTTCAACCATTAAGCTAGTAAGATTCAACGGATTTGATGACTTAAAGGATACATTATATGTTGAGCTATATATTGAGCAGAGGAAGAGAAGTTTTGACTTCCTTGCTCAAATGACAACTCGATACAATATTTTACAATCAAACCATCGAGAATAACACTTGCTCAAATTTGATAGATTTTTTTAATGTAGAGAATAAAAAAATCCTCTATGGTTGAGTCGACAAGCTTCAAAATACATCATCATGTGTGAAGCTAGTTGCCAAATCTAATATTCTGACATCCCATCGAGGTTCCATTTGTTAATGGATTTTCTAGAAATGGCCAAAGGGTTATTCTGGTAAGATTCTTCAAAAGTGATATCTACCAAAGAGGGCAGATGATAATAAGATTTGATCGGTCCTTTAGTTTTCCAACCAATCTTTGCCAATTGAGGGGCTTCGTCGGGGGTTTCTAAATCAGTATCTTTTACTGATATTCTTTCTAAGGCCTGCACTTGGAATTTTGAAATTCCCAACTTTCCTACTCTGCCATGATTCAATGGTCTAACTACCAAAATATCCGTGATCGAAGCTTTCTTTTTAGAACTGTCCTGGAAATTGTCATAGTATTGACAGTTGCTTCTACCCTAGTAAGTTGATCTCTAATAAACTAAAGGTGCAGATTAGAGTAACTATCTTGACTAGTAATTTTATTAAATCCTTTAATTACCTAGATTTCCTCCCTTTCAAAAGGGGTTGCACATATGCTGACTTTGTCATCCATCACTATTTCCAGATTTAGCAGTGGCGGATGGATTGCCTAAATCTCCTTCTTCGATCCTCTGGTTTTGCAAGTTCAAAGAGTATTGCTCAACATCAAGTAATAATCCTCTTTGGCCAAGGGGGCTTGGAAGGTTTCTAAAATAAGCTTTTTTTCTGGATGCCCAATAATTTCCAAGATAACCTTTGAGCATTTCTCGAAATTAGGATAGGCTAAATTCCTATATGAGAAACCCTTTGGCAAACATACAAAGAAATCAAACTTGTCTGTTATGTTAAGGACCTTTAGCTTGTCTTTGTATGTTGCAACAAATTTTTTTACGTACTGGTTAAAAATGTCTTTCCAATACTCTTGCTCTTTTGGTGCAAGGACCTCTTTAAACCAGAGACATTTTTCTCAATTCTTTTCTGCAAAGTATAACTCTTGGATCCTGGTTATAGATACGAGTCACCTTGGTTTTCTAATATCAAGATGTCGCTATATGAAGCATATCCGATAGAGTGGGGGATTCTGGTCAAACCAAAGGACTTTGTGCTTCCACTCTATATAAGGGTTGATAAAAATCTCCTTGCCTTCTGAGGCTTTCAAGGTCTTTTGGAATTGAAGTCGTCAAATGCCTAGCACTCTGAATGCTAGGACTTGGCATACTAGAGGCTCCTGATTCCCTTAAAACTTATTTTTCTTCCCGTAGAGAAGCAAATATCTACACTTCCATCTTCTCTTTCTCTTATTTGAGACAAATTCCTTGGTGGAGCCTTTGGCTCTGGAATTACATTTTCTAAGATCCATTTCTTAAGAAATCTAACCTCCTTCCATTTACTGATATGAGGGATGATTGTGTTGTCATTATCGGGATTGGTTATGAATAAGGTCGTCTCTCTTGGTTTTATATTTTAAGGGAGAGGTTTCCTTTCAGGAATAAGGGTGCTCATAGTCTTATAGCAAACCCTATAGATGGAGTAGATATGCTCCGACATTGATTTCATTTCAAAGCCGGACATGTGCAGATCTAGAGTGAGTGCCTTCATAATCTAAATATCCATTAGGGATAAATAGAAATCCAGATAGCACTCAAAGTATAATGGTCCCTCTCTCAGGGTTGATTCCACTATTCCTAATAAGGAATGATCATACCTCTTATGCCTTTTATCTCTTAAGGCTATAAGGGTGTAGATTTCTAGGCTAAGCCTAGTCATGAGTCGTATACCTACTTGTACCATACCCAGATGGATGAACTTATATCCATCTTCGTTGTGTTGTTTTAACAGCTCTTCAGATAGTAGTTGAAATGATTCTTATCTGCTCTTTATCGGGATGGTTTCCTCAACCATTTTTATCACGAAACCAGATTTCGTGACACACTCCAAGCTTGTAGATCTTGGCTTCCGAAATATCTGGTATGTACCAATTGGCTAAACCCATTTACTTTTCAACAACCCACTTGGACTCTCCTAAAATAATCTCAGTGTTTTAATTCACTAAGTCAGAGGGATGGAGTGAGTTGGAACTCCCTTAGTAATGGGCACTATACGAAGAAGATGAAGATGAAAATCTTCTAGATGAGAGCTTCCTTAGAAAACTGGCCATGATGTAGACTCTTTTCTGTATCTAAATTCACTAGTTACAGAGTTCTTATGCCTCATGCCTGCGCCTACCTCGGTTATGGCTGACTCAAACATAACTCTTAGGGATTCTAAGAACCTTCTCTTATGAATTTAGATCACTTAATAGTCGAGGATTCTAAGAACCTTCTTGCCACGACTAATTTTCATAATATAGCTCTAATAGGTAAAAGAGCCGGATTGCCTGGCGTTAAGTGATGTATACGAAAGAGATAATTGTATCTATATATATGATAAGTAAAAGAGACAAATATATTTGTGAGGGAAGATTTTATTTTTATTGAAATTGAGGAAGAAAAATATTAACCGTTAATATACATACATATTAGAATCTTACTAAACATATGTGTGTAAATTAGTGATTATAATCTTCCTCAAATGAAAAGAAAATAAACTTGAGAAGTTGGATCCGGATATACAAATACACATCATTTATACTTGGAATCAATAAAATTATCGTTCTTTTAACATCATTGAAGTGCTAAAAGCTAAATAATGTTTTATATTTGCATTGGATGAATATAAAACCACCCAATCATATTGTCTCCCATTTTTGGGAGGTGTGTCTCATTTGAAAATTACCGAAATGGTGTTAACGTTTCAAAAATTGGAGTTTAACCAAAAAAAAAAATATAGGATTTGAGTAATTGGAAGACATAAATAACATTTCAAATTAATAGAGTATCCATGCCCAAACCTTTTATACTTTGTTTTGAATCAAACTTGGTATGAGAAGTCATATGTCATGATTATTTTTTGAAATTATCAAAAGTATTGGATCTATACGATAACTATTTAAGGGTCGTACTATAAATTTAAAATTTCAGATTCACTAAAAAATTCTTCTTAAAATTTACATTTAAATAGCAAAATCTTAGTAAGCCAAACCAACTCAGGCTTGGCCAAAAAAGAAAAAAAGAAAAGAAAAAAACCAAGCCAGGCCTCCTTCATATTGTTCCCAACGAAATTCAAGTGGAGGATTGTTTCTTTATGTAGGATGAACATCTAAACTTCATTTTATATATTTTTCCAATTTTAGCTTGAAGTCCAGTTGGAGACGTATTGAGATTTTATCCAAGGGTTTGATCTCCTGACATATTCAGATCTTCGTCATCATCTAAATATCTTCATTGCTCGATCATGCAAAACAGATCCGTGGGCGGCATTGGTCGGATGCCAACTGGAGATCCCTTATATGATTATCAAATATAGGGTTTGAGAACTATAGTTTATGAGAGTAGAAGGTGAACGAGTGGAGAGGTTGAATAACCTTAACCTATTTTTTGAGGGTTTATATAGAAACCCTAGAGTATTTTGAGAGAGTCTATCATATCCTAGTAATGTGAACCACTTGACCGGTTAAGTAACACCCAATCTGGGTCATACATATGTGACATGTAACTCTTTTACCCCTGAGCAGATATCACACTTCCCCCCCTCCCTCTCTCGGTTCATGGTTTCAAATTATTAGGCATTTCATGACCAGAAGTGTATCGTTCTTTGAAATTGTCACGTGTCGTGGTTGTTGGATTTTCTTTCTCAGAGGCTTTTGTTTTCTCTTTTACAAGCTCCGCCTGATTTCAACAGACAGTACTAAACAGTTAAACAGGTATGTTGTTCCACCAAAGTGCTCTTCAAAAACGTCAAAGGGGTCTTTTAAACTACCACACGACTTTGCATGACTACCAAAAAAGGCTCCATGTATGAGACCGCTAAAGGTGCTTGTTGGTTTGCCGAAAGGAACTTCAAACTGCCAATGGATTGTCTAGTCGCAGACTCGCAGGGATATACTACATAATAGATTATAAAACGAATTAGGGTTTTTATCATTTACCTTGCTTTTCATTGCAGTCTTTTTCTTTTCTCTTTCTTTTGGTACAAGATTGTTGAGAGTACATGTTTTACTGATTCTTACACAGAGCTGTGATTGCTTCATGATCAGCCCATTTCACATCAAGCAAAGGCCTGTCAGCCCACCGAGGTGGGTCTTCGGAAACAAAAATGGGCCTCATTCATGTCCAACCCAACGTAATAACAAAATAAAAAAGTTATATTTGCACTCAGTCGGACGTCCACAGTAGCAGTTAATGAGAAAGATCTTTGGGCTGCAAACGTTTAGAAGAAATTCCAGAAAGCTGTGTGGATCCCACATTGGATTGGTCCAGCTCCAGATCCTGACCCTACAAGAGGAGCCCACCCAACGAATTAAAAAAGAAAATTCCATGAAGAAATAAAATTAGTGATAAGAAGACAACCTGGAAAAGAAGTGCCATACCAGTTCTTGCAAACGATAGTGAAGGTCAAAGCAACCCGGAATAGGTTGCGGCCTGACATTCAACTGCCCCTACAACAGTGCCAACTGGAGTTTAGTAAATTGTTCAACTGAAGTTTTGGTAAAACTATGACATGAGTATATTCATACCGTCCCATGCATCCTTTGACTTTGAGTAATGAAATCAGCATCATGTGTAGGTGCAATTGAATTTAGTTGTCCCTAAGCAGAGAAATGAATCCAATTTAGCGTTAAGAGTCTTTCTTAAATTTTCTTCAAAAAATTTGAAAACCATTAAATAAAAATTGCATCATCACCAGCCCTTGCACACTATGTTGATTTGTGAAATAGTCGATTGGGCTTGAAGCTGTGGAGTTTAACTGCCCCTGCAACAAAACCCAGACAGGGAGATTATATACCATATGATAAGAAGCACATCATAGGTTAGATTAAGAAATGTCATGATATTTATGATGAAAATTATGAGATGACTTTTTACCATCCCTTGAACGTTTTGTCGAGCACAAAAACAGCTGTCTAGGATCGGAGCTCTCGAGTTCAGTTGTTCCTATAGTAAATTTAAGAGAAGTTTTAAATTTCACGAACAACCAGGAACTCAAAAGGCAGAAGAAAATTATCAAAACCAATAAAGGATTCAACACATTATTATCATATCTATGAGACCACCCTATACCATCCCTTGCATTCCCTCTTCTGATTCATAAGAACAGTCCACAGCCACTACTTGTGTATTTGAGTGTCCCTACAACAAGTATAGAACCCACATTTGATTTTCTCATCTGAACACAAAAAATGATGGAAACAGAAAGGAGATAACAAACCATTTGTTGCCAGCTTTCATGCATCCCGATAGTAATGACCTCTGGCTCAAAATTCACCTGCATAATTAAATTCAAAGGCCCATGCTCAAATTTATACATTTATTTATTTTTATTTTTTTGTTTTATATAATTATTTTGGAAATCCGACACTGAACCTACCACTCTTTTCTTTGATGCACTATGCTTTTTCTGACACTTTCTCAAAGCTTCTTCCAAGGCATTGACTACAATATCATAACTCTCTTGAGACAACGAGGCTTCATCACTCAATTTAAGAGCTTCCCAACAAAGATCATTGTATCTTTGACTTCTAGACTCGCCCTTCAATTCTTGTCTCATTTCCTGTCTACTCTTCGCATTCTTTGTCCATCGTTTTAATATATACTGAGATGGGATGTTATTTATACCGGATACTTGCAGAACAATCATAACATGTCTACAAAGATAGCCATAGAATTCGAACGAGTGGCATAAACAAGAAATATCCTGAGTTTTTTCATTCCATTCCACGATAAAATCTTGATTCTGCTCGAAATCTTGAACTCTATAAATTATTATTGACCCGACTTCGCTTTCTTTTCTCGGATGACAAGCAACCACTCCCAAAACCTCTTCTTGGAATTTCTTAAAAATTGCGCGCGTATACAACATAGACATTTGTTTTCCGAACGGGGATGGAGATTTCAATCCTGGTTGTTTATGCAACGATTCGAAACCTGCTCTTGCTTCCTCTTCGTACTTTTCTCGTTGAATTGTCTTGTAGTGTTCTAGAAATTCCTTAAACGTTGTTTTCCTCTGCATATATTTGTCAAGAAAGCAGCTGATACTTTCTGATCGTTGGGCCATATTCATCCCAGCAAAAAACACATCTCTCATGTATGTAGGCACCCATCTGTTTCGATCTTCATACATTGATTGAAACCATTTATCATTACTTAAATTAAATCTTTCAGCTATTTTCAACCATCTTTTCTCAAACTGGTCAGTTGTCCAAGACTTGAAGACACATTTATTAAACTTGGTCATAAAATTCTCATGTTGCCTTATCACATAACCAAGCCTTTCTTGAATCTCACTAAATATATGCCATAAGCAAAAGCAATGGAGAGAATTGGGAAAGACCTCTTTGATAGCTTCTTTAAGGGGTTCATCTTGAACTGTAAGTATCACATTTGGTGCATTTCCTCTCATTGCTCTAAGCCACGAGCGCATAAGCCAAACATAAGTTGATTTAGTCTCGTCGGCCAGTAATCCACATCCAAGAAAAAGTAATTGGAAGTGATGATTTACTCCAAAAAAAGGAGCAAATGATAATTTATATCCGTTCTTGATATATGTTGTATCGAACAAAACAACATCCTTAAAATATTCATACTCAAGCCTGCCTTTGGGGTCAACCCATAAGACATTCCTCAAAAGCTGCTCTTCTTTCAAATCTATCGCATAAAAGGAGTATGGATTCTCATCTTGCATAGACACAAAATGAGCAAGCAAATCCTGAGCATCACCTTCTTCTCTATTCAAATCCCGTGTGCTGCTACATAGTTGATTATTATTTACATCCTTGTGCTTTTCTGATTTCTTAACATGCAGCTTTTTCGTTCTTGCCCGTGTATTAACATCAGCGTTATGAAAGTAATAAGACTGATCCCATGGAATATTTTCATGATTATGCTCCTTTACAAAATTATGAACAAGCCATCTTCCATCTTGTAATCTTTTGACATGCATACAAGCTTTGCAATCAGTTTTTTCCCATGAACGATTAATTCTGCCTCGTTTTTTCTTCACAGGAATAACAACATCAGAAGAGCAGGATTCCCGCTTACTTCCATATTTAGTGCAAGAAAATTTTGCATCGATGAATTTTCCAGATACTCTAGATCTACGACTAGCCTTAATCACAACAGCAAAACCAACAGATTTAGCATATTCTTTGTAGAATGAAAATGCTTCCTCCTTTGATTCGAAATCCATTCCATCTCGAGGCTCAATTTTCTGTAAGCAATTCAAGTTTAATCCATCTGTGACCTTTATTACCTCAGGACTAGTGGGCCCTTCCTTATCACATTCTTCATTACCACTAATCCCATTATTTACATCCAAATTAGGTCTGGGGTTTTCCTTCTGGTATTCTCTTAAAGGATGCTCAAGATCAATGCCCATGTACAGAATCTATTAGAAGAATCAAAACATAACTGGATCTGCCAAGAAGTATGAAATAAACTTTAAGCAACATAAATTCTTAATTTCTGAAATCCTTCCCCAAAATAATAATAACAATGGTGATATTAATAATTGGGGGGGGGGGGGGATAATTTTGATCTAGTAATAGAATTGGAATAGATGACGACTTAAGATATCGAACGAAGAGAATATTAAAGTGCAATTACAGTGAAGCTGAACAGTTATTAAAGGATTCTCAAGATCAATCCCCATGTACAGGATCTATTAGAAGAATCAAAGCATAACTGGATCTGCCAAGAAGTATGAAATAAACTTTATGCAACATAAATTCTTAATTTCTGAAATCCTTCCCCAAAATAATAATAACAATGGTGATATTAATAATTGGGTGGGGGGGGGGGGGGCAGAATTTTGATCTAGTAATAGAATTGGAATAGATGACGACTTAAGATATCGAACGAAGAGAAGATTAAAGTGCAATTACAGTGAAGCTGAACAGTGATTAAGGCATTCATACTTACAATTCAAAGTATTCGGTGAAGAAAAGAAACAGTGAGAAAGAGCAAATGGCAGGGCATAACCAGGCGATGGACATATAAAATTCGAAATAGAAGAAAGAGGAAAGCTAAGAACAGAGAGAGAGAGAGAGCTCGCATGAACTAAAAGAGGGTATGGCGGGAAATTTTTGATGAGGAACATGAGTGATGAATCGAACGCAGTGAATGGAAAATCATTCGGTGAAGTGAGGTTTAAGAGCGAGTAAGCAAAATTGTCATTTGCAAGTTAAAAGTTAGGGCACCAGAAACAAATGCGGTACTCGCAATTTTGCATGATGTAATACTCGCGGGTAGAGGAAAGAAGGGATGGGCTTAGGTTGGACAAGGCCGACAATGAACTATATAGTCTACTAATTAACTCGTACTAATATTCGAATCCGAAATATCCGCCCGACTTGATCGGGTATGGATATTTCGCAACAGATACTGTGTTATTAAGTGTTATCCAGGAGGATATCCACAGAAACAATATATGATCTTGATACATGGTTGGATATCCGATTTTAATTCAAGAACAAAAAAAAAAACTATCAATACTCCTTCCATATTTAATTGTAGACAAAAACAGAATTAGCCTAATTCCTAAGACAATAAATGACCTGTAGTCATAATTAGCTCTGTAAATAAGGATTATAAGGGCTGGCCAAAAACCAAAGCCTACTCCATTGAAATGGCCGAAATTCTAATTGTGAGAGAAAAGACAGTTTTTCGCTTATCATTTTCCTTGAGTTTTCTCGTTTATAAGTTGAACTTGAAAATAATAAAGGAAGTGAATCACGATTTTGACAACAAAGTTTTCGCTGATTGGGTAATCGAGCAAAATTTTGTGATGAAATTGGTTTAAATTCACCGACCAATGTACTATATCACCACTACGTCCACGGCCACCTAACGCAAATGTAGAATTGAGTCTGACAGAACCGACACTAATAAGAAGCACTGCAAGTACAACAACTGCAAGACGTAAGAAGCGGACATCACATATTGGGATTGTTTTGATCTAATTCCACATACAGATGCAGACGATCAGGTAGTGGTAGTGCACAATGTAAACTTTGTAAAATGATTTTAACTGCTAAGTCTTCTAGTGGAACTATTCACTTGAGCAGCCATGAACAAATATTCATATCTACAAAACTGTCACGACTTAATTTATCGTATTTTTGACCGGTGTGAGAATTACGTAACTAAATATATTTAGAGACACCACACAAAGAATTTAGAGTTACATAATACTCACAAGTCTACTCTTACTTGCTTTAAAATTTTAGAATCTATAGAACATATATAAACTAAGATTTTGTGCACATCATAAAATTGTGATTTACAAACTATATATCCAACATATATAGATCAACAAAACTATGTACAAAACTCATATTAAACACATTAGCTAAAATAAAACTTGTATATACAATGTCTTACATTTATTTTATTTTACATCACTTAACCAATTATACAGGAGAACTTCGATATTCACACCAAAATAAAAGGTCCACTAGGACAAAGTGTTATCCAATGATCGAATGGGCAACCATTGTGTAATACTCCTGAAAAACTCTATCCCCTCTAATATGAAAAGTTTAATGAAAAAAGAATTAATATAAAACTCAGTAAGAGGTAATTATAACTTATTAGGAGTTAAAACCATGTAAAAATGTAATTTTATTGAAACTGTCTCAAATAATACACTTTTATAAAATAATACAGATTTGCATCAATTCTTTAGGATCTCGAATAAAATCATTTGCAACATCAGTTTTGAAGATGTACCTTGCAATACTTATACTTATTCTCATAATTGAAACTATCAAATTATCATTGAATCCATATAGAGATCATATAATCAAATAAATGTAGGATTCAAGAGGTGGCTCTCGTGGTACTTTACTCCGGCTAGGGATTCAAGAGGTAACTCTCGTGACACTTTGCTCCAATCAAAATACTTTAATAAGAAATTTAATATGTGGGACAGTTACAGTAATGTCTCACTGTTATTCATCCACCCGTCGGACGATACATACATGAATCATTTCATATAACAATAACTTATTATATTGGTAATCACAATCCAATGACCGAGAATACTATGTGTACATAGTCCAACAAACCCAATGTTTGAATAGGGTCCCATCACAAAAGTTAAAATGCATTTCAAATTTACATAATACATAATTTAAAAGACATAAAGCATATATCAAATCTAAGATGATCAAATATTTACTTTTGACAGCTAAGTTCAATTGTTTCAAAGCCATAAAAGTTGTAGTTGATAGCATGACCAACTATATTTAAATGACACATTAATTAAAATCTTAATTCATGAAATCCTTATTTCAGTCAAATAACTTCCAGAAATCAAGTATATAGAATAAAAGTCATGAAATAACATAAACATCTTTTATTCATCTTAAAGTAATTGAAAACTAATATGTTATAATTATCAACTCACATTCGGCTTCTGATGGCTTTAATCAGTTCAAACCTCAGATAGAGTGGTAGGATGATCCTCCAATAGTTCTAAACACTAAAATATGCAAAGATGGACAATGTAATTACTAGTGATATACAATGCAATTCAAATAACTAAAATTACTAAACTACTCTTTGTATCCCTCTTTTAAGTTCTAATTCTACTTAAAACACATAATTTAATTTTTAAGGTATCGTTGTTGTTATAGCAAATATCGACCTGTTGATTTCCTAATTTAGAACACTTCTAATTTTAGATAACAAAAATTTTCTAATTTAGGTTCCTTCAAAAATAGGTTAATTACCCAAACGAAAAGTTTTCCTAATTTAGAACACTTCTAAAATAGATTACTTACCATAAACACTTTTAGAGAGCTAATGTAATCAATTTCCTTATTTAATATGATCATAAAAATTCCGTATAAAAAATTTTAAATTGTTAACTCTATCAATCACATTAAATATTACCAAAAATAATTTTTGATTTGTGGAAGCAATTACAATATTTGACATGATTAGAAAATTTCATGTAAAAAATTTATATGAATTAAACATATCATATCAAAACTTACCATAAACAATTTATAATAGTAACTTTACATAACATATTAATATTTAACAATCTAATTAATAATTTCTATAATCAAAATCAAACTTTATTTATAAAACTAAGAATTAGATTTTTATTTATTGATTTCAAATACCCTAGAACTCTAGTCGAACTTGGGATACACCACATTGTTGCCACCATCAAGGCAATCTGCCCACGTGCGACTATATCATTAGTGTAGCTTATGCCACGTGTTTCTACCGTAATATGTGTCCAAATGGTGATCCATTTATTAGGTTTTCTTGGCAATTTTTTCTTATCTACTAGTTCTAAGAATTGTAAAATGACCTAATGATTAGAACTTCAGATATTTGAAATTTTGTGCCGCTACGCATCAAAAATCTGCCTAATGCCACAACAACGACGACGTTGCTTGCGCTGCCCACAAGATATATCTGCCTGATGCATCAAGATGGGTTTACTAGGAAATTATCATATCTACCATTTCTAAAAATTTCAAAATGTTCCAATAGTTGGAACTCAAGATATATCAAATATCATGTCGCTACATAGTGAGTCAAACTCACTGTACAACAATCTTAAAATGGTTCATTGCTGCAAACAGTGCCCTTTTATAGATCTAATTGAGTGAATAAGTTCAAAATTTCTTCATTTGATTTATGATCATAAAAATATTCAAGAATCACCCAAAGGCATCAAAGAAAAATGACATCAAATATTAAATTAAAATAATAATTTCTACGCTTACCGACATGATCTAAGCTCTAATACAACTGTTAGTCTACAAGTAATTCGTAAGCATAAGTGATAATTTAACAATTTTTAAGATCTAATCCGAAATATGGATTAAGCTCATAGACATATACTAAGATGAATAATGCAAACATATATCAAATATATATTTAAAGAAAAGTACAGAAAAGTTTCGAGAAACTAAAAAAATTAAGATTTAAGAAATTATCAATCTTAATACAGAATCGAACAAATCTCCTTACTCCTTCATCATGGCCAAATTTTATATGATGAATAAGGTGCCCAAGTGTTTACCCTCTAATCGTAATTCATATAGTTCAGTTCAATTGATTGATTTTATATTCTAAGATTCATAACATGATTCGTAGAGCTCATGGAAAAGAAATGGAAAGTTTCACTCTTGTAACTATAAGATTTTGTCCAAGAGGCAATAAGAGAATCCATATTCGGTTAACCATATTAGAGTGCTTATATAATACTCTCTTATGTTTTAGGTTAGTATAAATTAACCCACAACTTTTAACTACGGATTTAGTCAAAGGTTCTCTTAATCTAATTAAGTGAATAATAAGTCAATTATCCATCACTATAGTCGGCCATACATTGGGTTTGTAGCCCAAATTATTTAATCAATACTTCGGTTAATTTATTCTATGAAATTCAATACTACCTTGCAAGTATTTCATTATTCAATAAAATATACAACTCATATACCTAATTTCTAAATATCGAAGTGATGAATTCAATCTTTATCACTCATAACTTTCATGTATAGCATTTTATACTCAATGTTTCACCATTGGCTAGGGTTTATTGAAATGATGTCAAAGTATAAAACCCGATACATAAGATATTATAATAATCTAAGGTCTAAGGACCAAATGTAAGTTAGTCACTAAATAATTCTCATTAACAGTTAATAAGATTACCATCGAGAATTGTGAAAGTGTCATGTTCGATACCCTTAGTCTCTACTAACCACTAACATACTTATCATGATGTTCCACTAACATTAATGGTCATGAGAACAATCTTCCTAAGCATTTTAAGAGCTAACCTATGTGATAATCTATCTGATTGTTAATGTCTTTCTTGAAAATCCTATGACTATGAATAATTTGTTTCTTAGGCTTTAAATAGTTTATATCTCAATTGACATGATCTTCATCATGGTCTCAAGCACATAACCTATACTTATCATGATATGGAATAAATAAACATATAATATTAATTCCAACCTAATTAATAAACAAGATAAATTGTTGAATGCTTTTACTATTAATTAAACAAATAAAATCGTTACTATTTACAAATAAGATTGTATCTTACAAAATATATACCCATAAAGTCTAACCCGATTGAGTTGACATGCATATATTTTTAATCTTATCACTCTACAGTTTGTACGTATAAGAACACTTGCCTAATGGTTCACCCATTTAGTGACTCATTGTAAGGGTCACTTTGAATGATATCAAAATATTATATCTCATATGCCAATATTGTGGTGATCTTAGATTTGAGAATCACAAATACAATAGTCACTTGACAAGTCTCATCAACAGTTATTTTTATTACTATTAAGACTTGTGTAATAATCACGTCAGTGATTAATCTTTTATCAATCACCTACATGTCTAACCTGGTACTCTTCAATACCGATTATTATGAGAACATCACTTTTCGAAAAAAAAAAAAAAACAAATGTAGTAGTCTTTTCGGATTGTTATTATCTCATCATGATAATCTTATGAATACGAACAATTTGGGTCTTAGGCTTGTAGCCACTTGGTTCTCGACGAGCGTGATCACAATCACAGTTCTAAGTGCATTGCTTAAGATCTAAAAATCTATCATACAAGTAATACATAATAAATACAAGCATTACTATATCCAATAGTACAACAATTAAATTATATATTTCGTTGCTCAAATCCATACAAAATATTAATATTATTATTGAGTTTTTATATGTAAAATTAAATCTCATAAAATATATTATCCAATTAAATATATTCAAATAATTTGATTGACATACGCTTCCAGCGGACAGGTTCAATGGAGATTGATGCTGCATGTTGGCGAAGATAGGTTGGAGAGTGAAATTTTCACGTGAGGGATTTTTTTTCGTGAGAGAGATGGTTTTGCTAAGATTTTAGGGTTTTTATTTTTTTTATTTTTGGGATAATTAATTAATGTTCCCGAACGGTTTTTATACTCGCATATTTATATTTATTTTTATTTTAAAATTAATCAATAATATTCTTATAGGTCATACACGTGTATTCAGATTTCATATTAAAATAAAATATTTAATTTTTCACTCAACACTCGTAGTCACATATACGCGTCGATCGAGTCACATGCAACGTGCTGCATGAGCGATCAATCAACTCCTTTCAACGCGCGGGAAATTTACCACCTCTTGCCAAACATTAAAATATTATATAATTATAGAATAATCCGTCAACTAGTCTTTTCCATTTTCCAAGACTATCAAACACGACCGACCGGCCTATAGAATTATTGCAAATATTGCCCCAATGACAATAGGCCAGTTTGGTTGTAGTGCAAACTGATAAACATCGACCTGACCGACCAATCATTGAATGTAGGTGATTGGGCCTTTACGAAATTGCAGCCGTATCGTCAATTATCAACGGGAGTTAGACCATTCTCTATTTGGCCATTTCTTAAGAACAAAGAAAATTGGTTTCGTAGCTTGTCAACTCAAGTTGCAAAAAGATTCGAAAAATTCATCCGGTGTTTCACTTATCAAATTTAAAGCAATTTTTAAAGAAAACTCTAACTCAGTCGCAGCTAACCCTATAATTCAACCTTAAATTGACAGAATAATTCACCAATTTTTGCAGTAGAAACAATTTTGCAGATTCGAATGATAATGAGGAATAATATTGAAGTGCGGCAAGTATTAATTGGATGGAAAAATTTTCATGAGAGTGAAGCTTCATGAGAAGATTGCGAATCCATCCAATCAACATTGTTTCCAGACTTCCACCTTTGAGGACAATGTGAATCTCATCAGGATGGCAATTGATAAGGATTCAAACAATCAAAATGTTGAATCAAACGACATGACACGGACTAGGGAGGACGACATGTGGAATAGAAGGCACAGTCCAGCCTGGTGGTATAATCATGTGGTGACGGGCCAAAGTTGTAATTCAGTTAGAATAACAAAGTATATAACATCAATTGTAATTTAGTTGAGAATTAAAAGTAAGACTTTGACCCAACTCAAATCAACCCCCTATCAACTTTCAAAACCTTACATATATACACGTCTACGTCTAATTTTTTAACACTTTGACCAGTTACATAGGCTTAAAAGCTTCGACAGGCTTAAAATATACTAATCCTTAAGAGATGATAAATTCTAAAACGTTTTTTAAAATTATTTGAAAAATTAGTTTTGACGTTTCTCTTTCGTCCATAGCATTTTATGTTACTGGTATTATAATATCAAAAATACCTTATTTTATAAACAGTATATAAATAGAAATATTATTTATTGATCTTACAGTAAAAAACTTAGGTTAATTACTCTGACCACATACGTTATAGGTGTAATTAGAATACTTGGATCAAAACTGGTGATTATTACTGATCAAGAATTTGCTAAAGCTCCAACTTCAAATGAGTAGTTGATCATCATTATACATGTTATTGAAGTATTCTTAAGGACTTAAAATTCCTACCCTGTAATCGGTGAGAAAAGAGCAAACTCATGGTAACTATGATAGTTGAAAATCGAGTTATAGGTGCATGTGAATGTTTAGAATTATATATATGAAACATATCTACTACCTATCAATTTGACTAATAATTAAAGTTTCTTGACATGCTAATTAAAAAGTTTGTGAATCCTAGCAAAGCTCAATCTGCAGTTTTATTATTCCTTATTAATCAATGTCATATTGGATGGTCTTCCATACACCAACTCACGTGCTCTCTCTCTCTCTCTCTCTCTCATGACCGATAGTATAAATTACTTCTGGTCGACTTCTGCTAATCAGCACGTGATTGGATCAGTTGGTCTCTCCACTCAAGTATTGACTTATTGCCACCACCATATCTCTCAAAACGTACACCTACTGCCCTTACTCAGAAACACAAGGTCGACGTCATTTATTCCTAACAAAATAGTTGATGGGTACTCCTCATCTCAGATTTCAATATATGACATATCCCTCTATCTATTTATTTATTTACTTTATTTCTCCACCACTCATTAATATACTGAAATTACTCATTTAATTAATTAATTAATTAATTATGATATGAATTCAAATATTTTTATTTTATTTAAAATTTATCCCGTCCATATTTCATTACTCTAGCACTATTATAAAATTGGACGAGACAATTAGACAAATATTAATAATAATGGACCCAATAAGATCCAAAGATTAAGTCTTAACTCAATCTCAAGCGCTATAAAAGTTTTCCTATATATACATGCATCCCGTTTTCATAGTCTAGACATTTCAAAATAGTGTTTACTGTATTGCTGTATCACTCTAGTTATCTTATAAGCTTAATTTAGCTAGAGAGATATTATACATACACGACACAAATGTGGCTTTTATGGTGGCCGGAAAAGACTAGCACCTCCACCGCCAGGTCCACCACCACAAGTGATGGAGAAACTGACCGTGCCGCAAACATAGGTAGCTTGGCTGCTTCCCTTGATGATCCTAGGGTACAAGTTCCGGCCACTTCCTTTTCCTCCAGTAATTATCATTGCTACGCATGTCTTTCTAAGCTAATGAGGAAGTTGACGATGAAGAAATGTAGAACCCGAACCAGAACACTTCTTAGTGGTCCGAGTAAACAGAGCTCATTCCAATGCCGATATGATCCGGTCAGCTACTTAATGAACTTCGACGACACAAGTAATGGATGTGGAACCTTATCGTTAGATGAAGATAATTACTCTCACTTTTATGCCTTTTCTTCAAGGTTTGTGGCTAATAATACTACTACAACACCAAGAGCTGCTTCTCCTGGAGTAGCAAGCCAATACCCACTAGCAAATGAATGGTTTTAGTTTTCATATCGAATATTATGAAATTCTTTTTACTGATTTCTTTTTGTTGAGGCTGTATCTTCATTAGATGATAACTTCAATGAGAACTACACAGATTGACAGAGTTTATATAGATCTAGAAGTAGCAGCAGTTATATATATACATATAATTTTTATTTTTTTTTCAAATTAAGCTACCAACTTATAGAAATCTAAACCAAGTATGAAACAATGTAACCAGAGATTAAAGAAGAATTAATGCAGGTAGAGATCTAGAGATTTGGAAAGCGGTGGTAAGCATTCTGGAAATGCATGAGTTTCTTGAATTTGGTTCAACTAGTGAACTTTCAGCCTTTCCCTGCCAAGCGTAATGTATTTGACTCCAAAGTTTGAGCAAAGAAAATAAACCGAGTTCTCAGATTTATTATAACCTAAGGTTCTAAATTATCCCTAGAAATTCGTATAATGAACAGAGGTCAAGAGTTCGAACCTCGTTAGTTACTAATACAAAAATTAGATGCTAATTAGAAAAACTTTTTGAAAAATACTTACATGTGAAACCAATTAACTAAGTGTGTTTTTTGTTTTGTGCAAGACAAAAATTCTCTTAATTAACTGTTAATTAGAGGAATTATGAGGGTTTCGGTAGGATAGGTATGTGTGCCATGGTTACGAATCGGATACTTAGGATTTTACGTAGAATGTCAAACTCGTTGTAGGCAGTTTTGGATGCATTAAGCCACGTGACATGGATTCACGATGTTCGAATAAGAAAACGACGTTGTATGAAAAGTCAACTTGAAGCTATTCTGGTCAAACTGATCCAAGAAGTCTTCAGTGTTCAGACTAACGTACTCGCTTTCGAATATTTTGATTTTGTGATTGACTTACTTTCAAGCATTTCGGGATTGCTGACATGGACAATTAATGAATGACGTAATCAGACGTGAAGTTGACTAGTGTCGAGGGAGTGGGAGCCCGTAACTGATCAAAAGTTAAGATCACTTGATTCTAGAAAATTAGTTCAACTAATTAGTTAGAAAAGAGGATAGTCCGCTACAAAATAGGAGAGTGGCTAAAGAGTTGGAGTTTGCAGCTCAAGCTGCGTAGAAACATGGAGGAACGGATTCTTTAGTCCCTACCTCTTTTTCCATGTCTGTCCCTGCCATTTAATCCAACTGAGGACTAGTGCCACGTTAATTCCACTTAAAGAAATTTTTTTATTTTGGAAATTAGAAAAAATTTTCCACACGCTTTCGATAAGAATTGCAAATTTTAAAAAAACAGCTAAACTCACAACATCATCAAATAAGTCTAGAATATAATTTAAAACGTTATATAAGAGATTTGAACGGTTTTTAATCCAAGTGAAATTCAAGAAATTATTTCTGCCCAACTACTTTGGGCAATCCGTATGACTTCCACTTCAAGATTGACCGGGTATATTATATGGTTTTTGTACGGCTCCGTATTGAGCCGTATAATTCCATATTATACCTCTGCCTCGACATTTTATTCTCCTTCTTCACATTCGAACAGACCAATGTCCCTGTCCATTTTCCCTTCTCCATTTTTCTTTCCTTCTCCATTTTCCATTTCTTTTTTATTTCCGTTTCTCCATTTCGAAATCTGAAACCCTTAAACCCTGTTATTTTTCTACTCTAAATCATCCGCCATTGAAGAGACGAGCGCCAGTTTGCTTCAGTATGCAAGGGTATAAATCCAGTTTTGCTTCAGTTTCTACTGTCAAAATGATTCTAAAATTCCTATTTAGATTGTATTGTTGAACAAAATGATTCTATGATAGGTATGTAATATGTCAATAAACGATGGATGATCTTTGTAGTTTTAACTAGTTCTAAATAATGAAATTGACTGAAAATTCACAAGTTATCATCCTTTTCAGTTGATTTCTAATGTAGCCATTTTAGAATTTGCATCACTTTTGGTGGCATTTAGGTATGAATGACATGAAGTTTTTCCTAATACTTGCGATGGAATTTTAGAATTTGTATCACTTTTGATGGCATTATGTTTTATTTTTCTTCTTAGTAATACAATGATTGTGCAGTGGGGATGGAGAAGATGATTAGATGATTATTTTTCTGTAAGTTAGTTTCTTGAAGTATAATTTTTTTTTTCAAATTTAAAACTTGTTTTAAAGTTACACCTTATCTTATGTAGTTGAATGTACTTCCAGATCTAAAAACTTTAAAATATAATATTCAGCGGGTGAATTGCATGAAAGCATATGGGACCACGTAGCTGGTCATGCTAGCACCTTCGATGAAATCAAAGAACACAATCAGGTGAATTGTATGAAAGCGTATGGGACCAGGTGGCCGGTCATGCTAGTACCTTCGATGAAATCAAAGAACTCAATTTTGACCTCTAAATTATTAGATACATAATTTTAGAGAAAAAGATGTGCAATTTTTTTCTTATGTAATATTGTTTTTGATGTATTAAGAAAATATCCATCTTGATATGCTTTTATATATATATATATATATATATATATATATAACTCAACTAAATTTCCATTTTTAATTTCTTACATTGCGGTCTTATTTAATATATTGAAAGTTTAATATCACAATAACTTTAGTACATAAAATAACAACACAATATCTTATATTTACTATATGAAATTGAAAATTACAATACCAACACCACATCAACATGATATATTTACTACATGAAATTGAAAATAATCGGATGATTGAAAAAAGAAAACACTGATTTAAAGTTGATATTTTATGCATCCCCTTGACATGATATCCAAATTGAGGATCCTCATGCTATTTAAATTGAGAGTAGTATATATTGTAAGGATAGATGCTCTCATACTATCCAACCGGTGAGTAAGGATATTCCTCGTTAGTTGGCCACTGTGACGGAGTATAATACTACAAATAAAGAATATAAAATAATAAAACGTCGATGATTGATGATCTCGATAGAAAATTACATAGTTCATCAGTTAAAGTATTTAGGATGGTTGTTTTCATAACTTCTGAATAATGTGTAGTAATTGGCTAACAATTATACACTTTGTGTAGTAATGCATTTTTTGGTCCATGTGACTCACTTCATAGGCTAGCAGTTATGATACTTGATGGGTCGATAAAGCCTTCAACCCATAGAATTTTATAACTTCTAATTTAATCGACATGTCGATAAAGCCTTCAACCCATCGAGTATCATAACTTATAGTTATCTCGATAGGTTGATGGGGCCTTCCTTCAACCATTCGAGTAGCATAACTTCTAATATACTCAACGGGTCGATGGGGAATTCAACAAGTCAGGTACCATAACTTTTAGTTTACTTGATGGGTCGATAGGGCTTTTGACCCATTGAGTAGCATAACTTATAGTTTACTCGATGGGTCGATGATGCTTTCGACCTATCAAGTAGCATAACTTATAGTTTACTCGACCGGTTGATGGGCTCTTCGACCTATCGAGTAAATTAGCATATAATATTTATATTGATTACTTTTATGATTGATTTTTGAATTTATATAAAGGATTTGCTAACCAAATTTCATCCACTGAAATTGTCGTCACACTCAATCCATGACCATGAAGATGCTCATGGAAGTAGTCCTATCGATGGAACCACGAGAAATAAAAAGACACGAGGATCTAAGTTCTATGATTCCTACAAAGAAGCAAAGAACAATGAGTATAGTATGGAAAACTTTCAAATGAGATCGTGTAAATGGACGGGCATTTTGTCAGCGGTGTCCATTCTCTACTTCGTATACGAGTGCTAAGTTTGGGACTATGTAGATGATGAAACAGTTGGATGAGTGCCTGAGTAGGTCACTGGACCAATCAATAAATACCTAATGTGTAAGAATAATGATGATGCAAGTAATGTATTGGTCAACTATAGGTAATTTAACTTATTCTTATAGTTTTAAGTTTATGAATATGAATGCTAATTAGTTTTGAAACACATTCGTTTAAGTTTGATCTTGTCGCCATGAGAGTTGCCATTGTGCGGTGGGTGATTGGGACGGAGCAGTCCTTCAACATAGTTGAACACCCTTTGTTCAAATAGATAATTTACCTGGCAAATCCTAGTGTTCCGATATCGTCATGTTTTATGATTGCATGGGATGCCATAAAAATGTTTGAAGATGACAAAATGAAGATGAAAAATGCTTTTCACAAGTTCACTAGTCTAGTCTCCTTCACCACTGATACATGGACATCGATGCAGACAGTGGATTACATGTGTCATGGCTCATTATATCGATGACTTATGGCATATGCAGAAGAAGGTTATCTGTTTTAAGCCTCTATAAAAAACCATAAGGGTGCGACAGTTAGGAGAATGTTGGAGAATGTTAGACGACACTATTACTGAGATGGGTATACGCTATGTCAGTTGTGTTACTATTAACAATGCACCAATAAATGACGTAGGCCTTGATTACTTGAAAGGCGTAATTTCAAATACGCATTTATTACTTGATAGAGATTTCATGCATTTCAGGTATATGTTTGGTAATTAATCATTTTTATTTAGATGTTAATATTCATATAACCCTGTTATTTAATGTTTTTTTTTTGGTTTAATAATAGGTGTGCTTGTTATATCATCATAGTGAAGGAAGGTTTGTCAGCAGTGACAGAGTCAATTTAAAAGATTTGAAAAACTGTAAAATATATCATAATATCACAAGCACGAGTGAAAACTTTCATAATATGTTGTGAAAAGGAATGTCTTACTTATGACACGAAGTTGTGGATGGATATGCCTACTCATTGAAACTCTACGTACCTAATGCTTCACAAGGCTTATCCATTTCAGAAGGTTGCAAGGTACTTTTATTCCTATTTACAATATTATTTAACTTTTAAATATTATTATACATTTATTTATTATGAAGAACTAAAGATTATATCTTTTAAAACTAATGCAGGATGCATAGGGAAGATACAAACTTCCCGAGCATTCTTACGATGTAGATTGGGAAGTGGAAGAGGCGTATGTATCATTTTTGAAACCCTTTTTAGTAGAAACGGAGAAGTTATCTAGTACTTCGTATCCTACTATCCACCCCTATTGGCAACACATGTTCTATATCACGAAGTTGGTAAGAAAATGCAGCATGTAGTGAACAACCTCATTTGGTTAAAGCATCAAGGCTAATGCTAACTAAGATTAGGAAGTATTGGCAAAATTGGAAGTTTACGAATTTAATAACTTGTGTGGCAATGTTATTGGATCTTCCAAGCAAGATGGTGGGAACTGCCTCTGTCATCAAAATTATTTATGAGGATAGCGAGTTAGAGGGAGAAGGCGAAACAATGATAAAAGAGATGCGGTGGTTGTTAGAGCATTTATATGATATACATTCAGCTCCGTCTTGTGCACAATTACAATCACATTCCATACCGACACGATCACAAATAGAGTTTTCTTACCAGCCGATGCATCCATCTTCTTTGAGGGACCCAGAGGTGGATTTATTTTAGCGTTTGTTCCGATCCGGTGATGACATTCGACAGGCTATAGAAGAGGAGCAATACCTAGATAATAATAGTCATATTTCAATTTTTTCAGGATTCGATATTCTAGGGTGGTGGAAGTTGAATGAGTATAATTACCCGACACTAGTGCTGATTACTCGAGATATTCTCGTCATTCTAGTATCTACAGTTGCTTTAGAATCACCTTCAAGTAAGTTTGAAATGGTTGTTTAGACATTTGACTTCCATTTCAAGCATGTTGAGGTCCATCAATTCAGAGTAGATGGTTTTTAGCTCAGAATGAAAAATTATTTTCTGCAGAAAAAGTTTTTGTATTAGTTGTTGTTAGTTGTTGTTCTTGTGTACTTAATTGTGCTAAGTACTATTTTTGTGTCTATTCGTACTTGTTCCCTTTCATCTATATTGATTAGAGATGTTGTCAGTTTATTTTACTTTAGTTGTAAGTTTTTTAATTTATACTCATTACTTTAGTAATATTAATAGAAGTCAAAGGCTTGCCTTTTAGGCAAGTAAGCAAACTTCTAGAAATCAATTAGTATTTCTTCTTTTAAGGTGGAACATTTGCTCTTTATTCGCTACTTAAGCCAAATAACTGCAGTATGTCTGAAACATCGATCCAAATGTTAAATATTTATTTTTACTTCTGTTTTTGTTAATTGAAATTACAGTTTCAAAAACCAAAAAAGGTTGATGAATCATGTGCTATAACCATTCACATCATATGACTGTCATTGATTTCCTTCTTAATTCAGCAGTTTTATCAACGATGGTAATTATCCTTCCCCTCCACATAACTATGTCCTTTCACTTACTCCTTCAAACAAGTTTACCAAATGTTTTTTTTTTTTTTTGGTGGGGAAGATATAGTTGTTCTTGTTGCAGCTGTAATACTGGTACTTTTATTTAGCATTCAACTATTTGGTACAAATAAAGTTAGTTGGCTCTTTGCTCCAATCCTGCCTCTTTGGCTTCTCCTAATTGGGGGTACATATTTAATATATGTCAATATTGTAGCAGCGTTTTGGAAGCCTTTTCGCCCGTCTATGTTTATCACTATTTCAAAAGGGAAGGGACAGATGGTTGGACCAACAAAGGAGGTGTATTATGCTGAGTATAACAGGTAGAGATTATACGTGTTAGAATATTGAAGTTCTTGAGAGCAAACAAATTTCCATCAAATTAGTATCTAACTATTTGATCCAAACTGAGCTAAGATCATTTCTATGAAGAGAAAACATACATACTATGATATTAAATTTCAAGTGAAAAGAGTAGTTTTAAAAATGGGAGGAAAATTTTACCTTGACCACTGTCATTGGCTCTACAGACCATGAAAACAGACTTAATAAGTGGAAGAAGGGTGAGAGAGTAAATAGTCAATGATAGAGCTGTTAGTCGATATAGTAATGCAGAATGAAAGATCAAATAGTGATTATATAAACAATATACATATATTAATTGTAAATATATACGATCAGAATAGAATACCAGAAAATTAAATAGAGACAGATCAGTGAATAGAATCTGTAATGCTAAACAATCGAAGAACAAGATTGAAAAGTAAAATAGAATATAAAATATCAAACAAGATTGTGAAAGAAGAGATTTTGAGGCTCGTGAGATTCCAGTATTTTTAAAATAGATTCAATCCGTATTACTGTTTGTCTCTTAGGATATAACAAAATATAAATAACTTGGTTAAAAAACTAAATAGTTCCGAGCAAATTCTGAAGTTATCGAGCACTATCATATTGAAAATTTAAAAAACTCTAGAGATGATTTTGCAAAATAGATAAATTCTTTTTCTGGATGATATTTTCCAATGCAAAAAAGCCAATTTATAGTACTCGAGGGGTACGAAGAAATAAGTTGGTTTAGCCTCCTTATCCATGGGCTTGTCAAGCCTCTTATCCAAGTTAAAAAAACACTTTGTTATTGACGGAGTCATAATCGGACCTCATTCTCGAAGCCCTTGTTTTTATGCAAATTGAAAGAGGGGCGGAGAGTGGGGAAAACTCGCTAGCTTAACCTTTCTACGAAGTGAGGAGTGTAGATTATGTAAACATTCCCTCACAACATCTCCTTCATCATTAACTGTAAAATATTAATTGTAATAAAAAAATTAACATTTTTAGTAGAACTTTGTAAAAATGAAAGAAAAGAGAGAAAGAAAAACGAGAGTCAAGAATGGATTATGGATCAATGAATTAATGAAAGTCTAGTTTTAGGCTTGACGAAACTTTCAAAAGTATTTCTTTCCTTGAGAAGTTTTTTGTTTTTTATTTTTACTTCACTTCCTTAAAAAGGAGTGACTTGCAAGTTGCCATCGCAATTTGAACATCAAAGCCCACGTTTTCTGCATATTATTTTGCGCTTTCCAATTGTTCTAGAAAAGAACCGAGCGGATTGCTTGGAATCTCAAATAATACGGTATACTTTTAAGGAATCAGAGCCAAGGAAAAAGGGGAACTCCCACAGGGCCACAACCCCATTCTCATTTGGTATACTTTTTCAACTAAATGTACATACGAGTTGTTGAAGTGAAGCGGACCACATGATACCTTGATTTTATAACCATGAGATAAGTGATGCTCGTTTAAAACAAGTCATGATTATGACTCCAACCCAACTTATCACACAGTTTGTCAGGATTACGTTGTTCATACAGCATTAGTAGTGTTTTAAGATATCAAAATAAAATAAAAAAGTATTTTGCTTACTAGGTCAACAAAATCATGGTTTGCAGTTTAAACTTAAGTATCTTAGATTAATGTATAGAGAGGTACATAATATGTACTGCTTGAAATCAATTGTGTGCATTTTAAGTTCCAAAACTAAAATAAAATAAAATAAAAAATAAAAGAAGAAGAAGAACCCCACTTGCTTAGAAAATTGAACTTTTACAACCAAGGTTCAAGTTCAAGGACATGATTCGACCTTTTTTATTTAACCAAAGAGAAAAAAAGGAGGGAAAAAAAAAGGGGGGGGGGGGGGGGGGCTATACATAGAAAACTTGTCCAACGTTTAATAAACTCTCATGAGGAACATTGAAGATGACACTATTTTCCCTGCAAATCTTTCTCAGAAAAGCATATATATAATCAACAGCTATTTTCTTGAAAAATCTCGAATCCCTCCTTGCTCTTACTACAGTATTCCCTAGTATATGCACCACTCCTGCATCTCTACTATTATTCATGAATTCCAGCTCATCAGTCTCGGTCTGATAACTCCCCTGACCAGACGATGTGACTGTAAGATTCTGACGCAAAGGAGACCTGATCGGCCGAATAAAGTCGTTGCCCGATGACATAGTCGAGTCCGTATTAGACAGTGAATCACCTACTCCTCCATTGCTCGTGTTAATTACCAAAACACCGTCCCTCGCCTGGTCAGTTTGTTGACCATATATACTATATTCATCTGAATCTGAACAACCTTCCATCATTGACTCTAACCGAACGAACAAGAAGAGGTTATCAAACAACTTCTTCTCGAAATCATCGTCTTTCTTATGAAGATCTTTATAGCCATACCTTGCAACACAACGGAACATGTGGAAATTCTTGGGCCCAATTCTCTTGACAAGGAATCTCTCTTCTTCCGGGACTGTATATACCGGAAGGTACTTCATACAGACAAACACCACAACGGAATGAATGGCAGGAAGATTCGTAATGAAGTGGGAAAATATGTGTGGGACCCCACTTGCTAGCTCGGTGTACACAAGCCCAATTCCTGGGACCCGGACAAGCCCTAAACTAGGCCCAAGCCCAAGAACCCACGCCATCGAAACCTTACTATGAATTTCGAATTCATATCGTTTAACAGTACCATAGTGCCAGACATACATGACGAGAAGAAAGGCAGCTGCTATTACGAGTGGGACCCACCCGCCTTGGTCAATTTTGAAGAGCACAGCGGAAAAGTAAGTGCACTCCACAACAAGAGATAATCCGGAAAAGATTAGGACAAGGATCCAGTGGCAACGCCAGACCAAAATCATGATTAGGATCATAAGGAATGTTGTAACAAGCATGACTATAACAACAGCTGTCCCATAAGCATTTCCGATTTGACTTTGGTTATTAAATCCAGCTGTAACGGCGATACAAAGAACCATTAGGATCCAGTTAATATCCGGAACGTATATTTGGCCAAGGAACTTCTTTGATGTATGGACTACTTTGACCCTTGGAAAGCAACCAAGAGCATGGGCTTGCTTGATTATTGAAAAGGTTGCGGATATTGTGGCCTGACTAGCAACAATAGCTGCTAATGTTGCTACAACAAAAACGGGCCAGTATATGCTCTCTGCATGATAATAAAACTCATTACCATCACTGTAATAAATGAATCTTTCACTCGGACGAGAGATCGAAGCAAACTAACGTATTGCGGGTCCAAATAAGAATTTTTAGACTTTAATTGACATGCCAAACTGTGAATCAAATGAACCCATTACAAGGCACTAAATTGACAGAGAGAGGGAAAAAGAAAAACACCTGGGATTGAGCGATAAAAAGCATCAATATAATGGTCTTTATTCTGGACAAGGTAAGCAGCTTGTCCGGAATATGCTAAGAGGAGGCAAGGAAACACAACTACAGTAAAAGCAATCTGTATAGCTGATACCGGAAAATGAGCTAGATCAGCAAAAAGTGCCTCTGTCCCTGTAACATTTATATTTTTTCTTTAATAATGTTGAGATAAACTTAAAATTGGAATTAATCTTCTCTTAAGAGAAATGAAAATAATACCTGTTATACTTAGCATTATGCCTCCAAGGGAGGTAAAACCATCTCTCCCTCCCCTTTTAAAATAGCGATATATATAGACAGGCGAAAAGGCTTTTAGAACGCTGCTATCGTATTTCCAGATATTAAAGATGCCTATACCTCCAATCAAGAGAAACCATAGGAGCACAATAGGAGCAAAGAGCCAACCGACTTTGTCAGTTCCATAATGTTGCAAGCTGAATAGACATACTAGTATCACTACTGCAACAACCACCACTACATCTATTCCATACAGAAAAAGAAAAGGAAAAAGAGAAGCTTTTTACATACAGAAACTAAGAAAAAGAACAGAAGACGGAAGGCGCTGGATTTATGAGAGATATGATACCATTGTTCAAACTGGGGTGGTCCACCTTGATGCCACCAGCTGCTGAAAGAACTGTTGAAAATAACAATGGATTAATTATATAATAAATCAATATAACAGGTTATTTAGTAAGGCTGTGTTATGTTCTTTGAAGATGGGAAGAAAGTTAAGACCTGAAATTGCAGGAGTGAGAATACCATCTCCTATGACCATACAAGTTCCAACAAGGACAAGTAAAAGCAGAAGATTTTTTTTTAAGACGTGTCCCTCTAGCCATCTCTTTGTCTTCGCAGCAAAAGATCTTTCATGGAATGTGGACCGGCTATACGTCGTTAGCTCCTCATCAGTCCTATGTTCATTCGGAATAGTGTTGACTTTTGCATGGCGACATAGCAATGAATAGAGAGCAAATGTTCCCCCTTCACAAAAGAAACAATTTAAAGACTCATATTGGACAAAAATAGCTCTTACTGACTAAGGCTTCATTAAGTAGACTTATTTAAGTAATGTTTATAATAGTAGACTGTAATTATATAAGGGGGGGCTTAACTCGAAATTGGGGGCCTAAACTGGACAAAAGTACTTCCAAATGAAACCTAACCCTATTTAGTTTAGAACATGAATTTTTATGGAGAAGCAAGCCATACCTTGACCACTGTCATTGGCTCTGCAGACTATGAAGACATACTTGAGGAGAGGGACAAGAGTGAGAGAGTATATGATTAAGGAAAGAGCTCCTATTACATCCTCAGGATCATCAATTCCACGAGGAAATGTGTTGTAGAAAACATACAAAGGAGAAGTCCCCAGATCGCCATAAACCACTCCAAGGCTTTGGTATGCAAGCCGGAGAAGCAATAAGGCAGAGAATTTCTGAAAGTTTTTAAGATCATGTAACCAGACACCAATTCAAAAGTAACATCTAGTTTACCTGAAATCAAATTTCGAAGGCTAAACCAAATGAGCACATAAGGGATAGAGAAAGACTTGTTACCTTTTCTCTGCACATACTTCTAAGCCTACTGGCTTCCTCATCCATAGGCTGATCTAGCTTCTGGTCCAAAACCCACATACTGCCTTTGGTTTCATTGTCCTCATCAACTTCTACTCTTGAAGCCATTTTAGACCCAATTCAGAAGATTAAGCAACTTCCCTTGTTTATCTTCCTTTCACTTCCTTTCTCAGAAATTTCCCCCTCAAAATGAAACATAAACCCAGATATCCTAAATACAAATCCGATAAGAGCACGACATAAAACAACTAAAACCCAGCAACTCAATCTGATCTTCACTTGAAATCCATGCCCAACATAAACTAGCACTCGAAATCTCCTTGATAGAATCTGAAAAAAAATAAAATTAATTAATAAATAAAAAACCCATTTAGGGATTATCGTATATTTGACAACAGATATCTCAGGATAATCTCCCACAATTCGTAAATATATGTAAATCTATCCCTAATTCTCACTTCAAATTTTTTGCACTTTTGAAACAGTAAAAGACAAATCAAATCAATTCTATTAACCAGAATTATAGAGACACCAGGACCAAATAATCGAACGCTAACACTAAAACAGGCTATGAATAATTTAATATAAATCTTATTACATAACCTGAATCCCAACAAGGCCATATCACCAACAAACAAAAAACAAAAAACAAAAAACCCCAATACTATCTATAGCCGAAACAAGAGAAAACTGCAAGAGCAACAAAGAGAGACACAATAAAGGGAAAGGGGAGACAAGAAATCCTATTTATTGCTTTGATACGAACTCTTTCACTGGGTCAATCTCAACCACAGAAAGAAAGAGCTGAATAAAATAGTAGTTATAATAATAATAATAATAACAATCACACATACTCAAGGACAAAAACAGAGAGATGGACCAGACCCAGGTGGTTTTGAGGGCAACTGTGAAGGACGAAACTGGGAAGGGCTGCCCTGCTTCTTTTCATTCACTCTGGATAAAACCGACTCCTCCTCTGTTGACTGAGTTCTACTTGAATAAGCAGAGAGAGAGAGAGAGAGAGAGAGAATCCACGTAGAAATGAGGGAAGTTGGAAGATTGAGATTTAGATTATTTGTTTTAATCAAACTTCCACCTGACACGTCTGCTGCCTAAAAAATACATGTCTGAAGATTGAGATTGGATTAACAGTATCGTATTATTCTAATTTCTATGGAGTATTTTGACAGTTTTACTAAGAAGTCTCAGGTTGGCATCTAAATCTAACGGCTGCCAGAAGAACAGAAATTAAAGAACAATATGTGTGTTATAGGATCTGTCGCTTTCAATAATTAATGTTTTAAATCACCATCCTGATTTTATTTTTCTTTTGTCTTTTCATAAAAAATTCTAACATTTTTCAGAATTATTTTCTTATTTTATTTTTTGACTTAAGAGCTTTAAGATGATAAATTAGGATGACACAAATATCCCAACTCCCTAAATAGTGACCGATTAGATCAAATGTAAAGAGACTTGGGGTTTGGAAAAAATTTAATAGTGGAAATTCATGTACAACGTTTATTTACTATTTAGTTTAATTTAAGAATTGAGATTAACAGTTAATAAATTAGGAGGCTTATGATGCTCTCTTTAAATTTAATACAACTATGATAAATACTCCAAATTTGTCAATTTATAATGAATATTATATTTTGAATTTTTTATTATAATAAATCTCCTTATTTTAAATAAATAAAAATTTTCAAAATTTATATTTTTTTTATTAAATTCATTAATTAAAAATAAATTTTCCATCTTCTATATCCCTTTCCTATCATCTCCATTAATCTCTTCGCCATTGTTATCAGAAATATTTTAAATTTTTAAGTTTATCCAATTTAAAATTTTATATTCATTTATTAACCACTAATATTTATTTTTATATTTTCAATTCACTTTAATTATTTCCCATTTCTCAATCATAATATAATTTCCTCCACCCTCCTCCGCCGCTAGTGCCATCACCCTCTATCGCCAAAGTTACAAATTTCATAGACGGAGGGCAGCGATGAAAGCTATGAAAATGAAATCTTTAAATTTGGTCGTGAAGGGCGGCGGCAGTAAAGAAGGGTGGAGAAGGTTGTGTTTGGATGTAAAAATGTAAAGCTAAAAGTCAATGATTTAAAATAATTTCGTAGAGGTGGGAACTTTATGATATTTCCGCTGGCAGTGGCAAAAAGGTTGGTGGAGATAGTGATGAAAGGGTATAGAGTTGGAAAAATCAATTTAAAATAATGAAGTTTGTTAAAAAATATTAAAATAAAATCTTGGGGGAAAAAATATGAAAATATTTAATATGGGGTAAATTTTAGAATCATTTATAGAAAATCATGGGTTTATTATAGTTTTAAAAGTTTAGAGTATTCATCATATTTATATCAAAGTTTGATTGAAAGTGAAATGACCATCAAACCAATTAGATTTAATTGATCAGGCTATTTGCTTATTTGAATCAATCTTTTATGTAAAAGATATCAACTGAATTAAATACTTTAGTTATGTAATTAATGAGTATTTTGTCTACCATTGAGTTATTATGTTAAAAATGATGGTGTATGTCATATTTGTTTATATCATACATGATAGATTCTCGAGACTTAAGTTATGCACTTGAAACTATGATGTTGATCATGTTGGATGAAATTGAAGTTGCTTCAGCCTAAGGCTTAGATAGTTCCTAATTGTAGGATTCTCACATTGGGATACTGATAATCTAGTAAGATTTTTACATGTACTATTCTCTTAAATGTTAGTATGGTGGTTCTCATAACTATTGATAATAGAGAATATCGAGAGAGACATGTAGGTGATTAGTGGAGACTTAATCACTAAATGTAATCACAAGGATAAAATTTCAATAACAATTATATTGACTGCTAGTGAAATTTATTTGCTAACTTATTATACTTATGATTCTCATACTAGAAATCACCATAGTACTTATGTATGAGATATTATGCTTTGTTATTATGCAAATGATCCTAGCCAAGGGTTTCAATGAGTAAACCATTGGGCATGACTTCTTATATAGAAGTATGTGGGTGGTCAATAGAGGATCCATCACCTCAATATTAGAGAAATAGTCCTATGAGTGATGTACCTTTATGCAACAAATAAACGTTTTAAGGAAGTACGGTTTGAAAAGAGTTTTTGTAAAACTATCGTTTAGTGACTAAAGGTCGCACATGATTCATATGGTTGGTCAATTATGATTTAACATTTAAACCATGCCAGGACTAACTAGGATATTGACATAGATGAAATGATCATTCTAGTACGGTAATAGTCCCAACGAGCTTTTTAGAAAGGTTTTGGACTTCTCATCACTCGGATGGTCTACACACCTTGCTAGATGTTAATGTAGGTCTAGTGGTTTGACTTAAACAATCATGGAGATGATCGAGTTCAGTATTTAACTTTAAAATAGTTTAGTTCAATCTCAAAGTGGATAAGACTCATAAGGTGTTATGGGGCCCACCTACTAGCGTGATATAAAATTTAATTGGTCACAAATATTACGAACAAAGTAATTTGGTTGAAAGGATTCATGGAGAATCAGACCTGTTATAAGAGAACTTGATTTAAAGAGTTAAATAATTTATTAGTTTAATTTATTAAATCTTTGTCATACTGCACTACTAGCATAACTAAAGTATGATATTGATTTTAATTAGAAATTAAATAATTTATTATGAAATATTTAATTGACTACTAATTAAGTTTATTAAATGTCCATTTAGTTAAGTTAAAGTCAAAGAAATATTTCTAAGAGCAAAGGAGAATCTGGTTAGCCATTAAAGAGTTAATGGGTCGAATCAGGATATTGGGTAAGGCCTAAATTATATCTAAATTTTATCGGATAAAATTAGATGAATCATTTGGATATTATTAGACATTAAATATTTTTTCTAAAAATAAAAACATAAATGGACCTAATTTAATTCCCAAATGTTCATTAACTATATAACCATTCGATTATAGGATCAAGCAACAAAAATAGTATTTTAAAATTGTTTGTCAGATCTTATTATAACTACCGTGCAAGAATGCCAAGAACAAGTTATACTAGTTGAAATAGCAAACCATGGAATCAAAGAAGGAAATAATTACATAAACTGAAGAATAAATACTTGAAATTGTATGTCCATCAAGCCAATCGGATTTTAAACCGATATGACAAATATTTTATGTGATGCTATCTTTATGCGGATATTACCAAGAGATTATTTATTGTCATTACCAAGATAATATCTTTATGCAAATATTGTCAGTTACTATTTATCATGTTTATTAATTTTGTTGAAATTAATACTATATGTTCTATATATGCATATCATGATAAACTCCAGTATCTTGAGTTATACACTTTATAGACCATGATAGAGACCATGATAGAGATCATGCTAGTAGAGACTCGAGTTGCTAAAAGCTTTTAAGATACAAACGGTTTATTGTTATAGGATCTCAAGAATAGACATCGATTGATCTAGATAGATAATTATATAGTTCATCACCTAATTTTTAGGATGGCTGATTTCACAACTACTGGTGTTAGTAGAATACCATGATAATTGCGTGGGAGCTTAGTAGAGACTAATAGTGATGAATATGATACTTAGATAATTATCAACGATAATTAATACTGACAAAATAAAAATTATCTAGTGCCTATTTTACATGTGATCCTCCGACTTGAGACACCATGGTTTTCTAGTGTACCGAACTTCATCTTTTGACATCATTCCTATTAGCCCTAGCCATGGGTGAACACAAGGTAAACCATTGGGTATGACAAGTTGTGCGAGAAGGATCATAAGTGGTCGAGAGGGAATCCATTGCTTCTATATTTAGAATAAGATCTTATGGATTGTATACTTTATTAAACAAAGAATCTTTGCAAAGTAGTAAGGTTTGAAAGGAGTTTTTGTAAATACATTGTCGATCTTCAATAAAAGTACGTTGGTCCATATGATTTGTCTGTTAGGGTTTAACAGCTAAACCATGCCCTAGGACGAATTGAGATATTGGTAAGATGGAATGATTGTTATTGTAACTATACAATGGTCACAAACTGGTTCTTTTAGAAGATGGTACTTATCATCTCCCTGGTAGTTTTGATACTTGCTAGAAGTCAATCTTGACTTGGATGTTTAAATAAGCCAACTGTTTAATTTAAAACATTGTTTTAAATTAAATGAATTTAATTTAGAATTAAATAAAATTATAAAAGGTGTTTATGAAATCCTCCTAACAGTGTGATGTAGAACATAATCAACCACACATATAAGGTTCAGAGTAACATAGTTAAACTTTCGTCAGAGAAAAAGGAAAAATGAACCAAAACCATTTTGGAAGTAAACTGATAATTTGACTTATAGTTTAACTATAAGAACAAAATTGTAATTATTAATTTATTAATTTAATGTCATGCAACTCTGATAGCACAACTAAGTGTGGCATTAAATTAATTAGAAATTAAATAAGTTACATATGAACTTTTATTTAATTATAAAATATTTCTAAAGGTTTATAATTAATAATCAGACATTATAGGGTTAATACGATGGATTATTAATTAGATTTTCATAGGTAAAAATTAATTAATGGATTGATTAAATAACTCATAAGTGGCCAACCATTGAATGGGCTTTAGCCCATCTCACTTTTGTGTTTTAAGACAATTAGGATTCCTAATAAGATTAGGAAAGTGTAACCTAGCTTTTGCTTATAAATACAAGGCATATGATGTCTGAAATCAAGAAGTACTCGTATGCCTCTTGGCCAAAAATTAAAGAGAGAAAAAAGAGTCTTTTCCATTCTTTTTTCCCGAGCTTATTATTTCATGAATTGATATCTTAAGTAAAAACTTAACCGTGCGAAATGAATTGTGTGGATAATGGTTAGAGAGTGAACACATGCCCCCCCCCCCCCCCAATCTTATTCAAGAAGATTTATGTAAATCAAAAGAGGTATTCGCTTGCCCTAAACCTTGATTTATGATCGATATGAATAGAAACAGTGAGTATATAATCCAAATAAAATTTTAAATATTTCTTTCACTGCATTTATTTTATATTATATGCGTTCATCCATTTCCTAACAGTAGTATCAGAGCCTGGGTCATATCAGAAAGTATAACAGTTTTATACTTTTGATGCATTTTCACGATTTGTTCATCGATTTTATAGTTGCCTAAAGTGAATCGGAATAATTTTTGTAAAAATCAAAATGAGGCTGTTGTTTTGGGACAACAGTTGATGGGATAATAGTTGGTGGATTGGGGAAAGACCTAAATTCGCATCAACGAACCAATACAGGGTTCCTATATAGTAAGTTGAACTCACAGCGTATCAACATGAAATTTGGTATATCTCGAGTACGAACCATTGAAACATTATGAAAGTTTTAAAATATGTAAATAAAATAATTGCAAAGAAAACCACTGAACATATTGTCGGTCGGAGAGCCAAGGCACCAGCGACGGGTGGCGCAAGCAGCGTCGTTCCTTTTATAGCACTCATACAGAATCCTACTATGCAGAGGCACAAAATGTGTCATATCTATGGTTCCAATTGTTGAATCGTTATGAAGTTTTCATAATAGATAAATAAGACAATTTTGAAGTAAACATTGAATAGATCACCAATCAGACACACGATTGGCGGTGCATGATGTGCGGTGGCTCTGCACAAGCTGCTGCAGCGATATGTGAAAGTGGCGGCAAATTGTTGTCGTGGAAAACCCTAGTTAGATTAGGTTTCATTTTTAGTTACTTTCCATAAATCTAATCTTTTAAATTAATTGAATGAAATTTGATTTTAATTGGACAATTATGATTATATATGTTTGATGATAATGTATGATTATATAAATTGTTTATATATGTTTTTGTATTTATCAAACTTGGAAAATTAAAAATACATTAAATTATTTTTGATAAATTTAATAGGAAAATCATTTCGGCATGTTTCCTTAAGTTTAGAAGAGGATCTAAAATAGGAAACTTTCCAATATAATAAATATCATTTTAGAAACGACTTGATTAAATTTACCAACATTTATATCATATATAATCAATTTGTAGAAAGCACAGTAAATCCAATTAATATTAAAATAAATTTTAGGTTAAAGGGATACCTTAAACTTATTACATAACTCTTCTATAAAGGATTGATGAGATGGTGAGGTGGCCATGTGTTCACCCTCCAATCCTGATCCACATTATTCATTTCATATAATGAATTTCTACTTAAAGTCTCAACACATGAAACAACAAGTTCGGGAAAAGAATGAGAGAAAACTCTCCTTTTTTTCTCTTACAATTCCGGGCAAGATAGGCTCAGGAGGCATTATGATTTTTGGCCATACTAGGTGATATTTATAAGGCACCATTAGGTTTAAGATTTCCTAATCCTTTTGGTTTCTTTTTACCTTAAGTCTCTTTTATTTAATCAAGAAAACAAATGGGTTAAACCCAATGCATATGGTCGGCCACTAAATGGGTCATACCCATGGATATTTTAACCGATCCTTTGATTAATTTGTCCTATAAAAATCTAATTAATAATTTGGTTTATTAACCCTTCAATGTCCGACAATTAATACGCACCTTTAGGACACTTTGATAATTAAATAAAAGTTTAGTTGTAACTTATTAATTTCTAATTAAATTAATATCACACTTAATTATTCTAATAGAGCTGCATAACATCAAATTTAATAAATTACTAATTATAATTTTCCCTTATAGTCAAACTATAAGTTAAATTACTAGTTTACCCATAAAATGAAAATGGTATGTTTTTCATTTTCTTTGATAAATATTTAATTGAGTTACTTCGAATCTTATATGTATGACCGATTATATTCTATATTAAGCCAGTAGGATAACCTTTCAAATTAAGCAGTCACCTTAATAATCCCATGATTAAATCACTTTAAAGTTTTAAGTCAAGATTAATTTCTAACAAAGTATCAAGACTACCGGGAAATTAGAAGTACCATCTTCCAAAAAAACCTATTGTGATTGTGGTAAACTTACAATACTTGATTCTTCCATCTTGCTAATATCCTAATTCGTCTTAGGACATGACTTAACTATTAAATTCTAAACCCTAAAACACAAATCATATGCACCATTATATCTTTATTGAATATCGACAATCGATTTACAAAAACTCATTTCATACCATACTACTTACAAAGATTCCTTAGTTCAATAAAGCATAAAATCCATAGGGTCTATTTCCAAATACGAAAGTACCATCCCGTGTTCACCCTTGGCTAGGGCTTATTGAAATGATGTCAAAGTACGAAACCCGACACACAAGGCACCATGGTGATCTCAAGTCTGAGTACCACATGTAATATAATTAGTCGATAATTATCATTATCTATCAGTATTAATTACCATTAAGAATTATCTAAGTATCACATTCGATACCCTTAGTCTCCACTAAGTATGCACGTAATCATTATGATATTTCACTAACATAAATAGCCATGAGCTCCGTCATCCTAAAGAATTTAAGTATTAAACCACATGGTTGTCCTTCCGGATCATTGGTATGCATTCTCGAGATCATATGACAACAAATAGTGTGTGTTTTAAGCTTTAAGCAACTTGAGTCTCAATTAGCTTGATTACTATCATAGTCTCCAAAGCGCATAACTTAAGACACTTGACTTTATCATGATGTGCATTTCAAGAACATATAATTTTAAATAAAGACTTTCATAAATGAAAATTAATAACAATAACATTAATTATCTTGCTAATATCTGTATATATCTAGAATCACATAAGTAGTTTGCCCCATCTCACCAAAACTCAATTATGTTTACGAGCATACCCTTTTAGCATGGCCTTCCAATTACAAATAACAACATTTCTAGGAATGCCAAAACAGATAGAGTAACCCAAATTTAGAAGGAAGGATCTCTCACCAGCTGATTTAGAAGGGCTCCTGACTAAGTAGAAGTTCACTTCTTTAATCCACTTGGAAACTTTAGCAATAATTCTATTAACTTTCATGACTATGTCCTTATTAATGTGTTTGTTTCTACCAAGCCAAATTTCCCAATAAATAACAGAGGGAATGAAAGCCATTAGAGAACCAAGCTGACTATAAACATGATGAGCTGACCACCGTAAGTGAAATTTTTCAATAAGAGACTGTCTTAGAAAAATAATCCTACAGCTAGCACTGAAGTGACAACAAACTCGAGTAGCAATAAGACTATCAATGAACAAATGTTGTTCATTTTCTTCATGTTTATTGATGCAACAACTACAACCAGAAGTAAAATTCACCCCTTTCTTCTTGATGTTACTATCCACTATTGGGCATGGTGCTCTAAAAACATGTAATAAGTGCATTTTTATGAAATTAATAAATAATGTGTATTAATATCAGAAAATTCCAAATTCATTCATGTACCTATAATCTTATATTAGTACAAGAGGATTAAAATTATAAATGATGAATTAAATTGTCCGTAACATATTAAAGTATGGAATCATTAATATATTGTTGCTAGTACGGTCCATTAGTATTATGAATGCAAATGATCTAGATCCGGATTACTGATGTAGATAGACATCATAGTGGAGGTTCTTTATATAATTGGATTATATAGAACATGACTCGATATGAATTAATTCTTTATTAATATACCCTTTGCCATAAATCATTTTATTCATATCAATAGATGATCATATACAGATCAATAGTCATGAACTTATATTTATGTCAAATGGATCTTTTAATTCACTCATCATGGTTTGTTTGTAAAATATGCTAAAGCATATTATTTTGGAGGTTCATTGAGATAAACGGCTAGAAACATGATTTACAGATAAGGAGTCCATACCTTCTTTATAGAAGATTGTATATTGGTTTCCTTTAGGGTAAATTCTAGAATTGAATGGTTTTGAGCTCAAATTTATAATTAAGTTATAAATTGACCATTCACTAGTGGATTAATGATACTTAAGAATAAATAGATAATTATAGGGGTAAAATAGTAATTTTGACTAGCTATAATTATGAATCAATTATTGGAAGATTGAATTGCATGTAATGACATCATCAATGGACTACTAGATATTGCTCAATAATTTTTTCTATAATTGTAAGAGTGCAATCACACATTTTTAGTGAAATAATATTATGATTAATAAATAAAATTTATTAGATTAAGGAACTTAATTAATAATCTAATTTATTGGAGCTTGAAATTATAGGTTCATAGTCCTTACGTCGCTTCTGTAAAGTAAGGTATAGGGTAAGAGTGACAAAAGTTGAAAAATGACTTATTTGCAAAAAAAAAATAGTTTTCTGAGGTAAATATATAATTATGAGATAATTAGTATTAATTAGTTAATTAAAATATGTATTTAAATATAATGATGAACTTTGAAATTCATTTTATAAAAAAATATTTAGTTTTGAATTAAATATGTTATATATAATATTAAATTGATATGAGATATTAATATTAAATTGCTGAAAATATGTTATATATATATATAATATATATGAGATTAGGTAAGTCAAATTTAAATTATTTGAGAAACTAATTTAAAATTCAGATAAGATTATATTTTAAATTAGATTTGAAAAGATTTGACCAAATCAAAGATATCATTAAAGATAATGATATGATTTCAAATAGATAAAATTTTATTTTAAATTAGATTTGAAAAAATTTGATCTTATGAAATATATCACTAAAAGATATCTCATGATTATCTTATCATTTAATATTATGATTGAATTATCAATTCAATTAATTTAAAATGTTTAAATTAAAAATAATATAAAATAGAAAACCTAAAGAATCCTATTAATACATCATATTCTAATTATTTCAGAATGTAAAAAAATTAGAGAGGTTTTTTCACAAAAAGAAAAAGAGAGAAAATTTAGTCATCTTTACATGTCCACACACGTTCTACTGTGTTGAGAATTAACTTAGAAGATTATGGTGTGAGTCTCGATAATCGATTCGCGTAAGCTAAGGTATGAACTCTTCATATAGATGTAGGATTAATATATATATATATATATATATATATATAAAAGATCGCAAAAATTTTTCAGAAAATATTTGTTATAAACTAGGACCAACAATCATTTCTACTGTGAATTTTAAACTCGTTTTCCAATAATTAGTATCAGAGCAACCTTTATATATATATATATATATTAATTGTTGTGTGAGATTATTAAATTATCATATATATGTGATATGTATATTGAATGGATGTTTATATTTTTTGAATGTATGATTGATATAATTGATCGTTAAATATATGATGATTTTGGGTTAGGAATTTGTTTAAATTTCTTTCTTTAGATTTTGTGTAAGCCAATTTGTGGCATAGGATTTTTTGTACAATAATTTTTTTTTTTGTAAAATTATGTGCGACAATGAGGAAGAAGAAACCACATGGGCAAGGCTCCATGGACCTCAACCATGTGGCGGTGGTGAGGCCACCCCTTGTTGCGCTGCACGGCCAACGACAGCCCAACCATGATATTGTCCCACAATAGCCCAGCCTCGAGACTGTCCCACATCATAGCCTAGCCACAGGACCATCTCGCTGCATTGCCTAGCCACGAGACCATCTCGCTGCATAGCCTAGCCACGAGACCATCCTGTGGCACAAGGCCGTTGGTCGAGCCAGCATACACAGCTGTAGGCAGCAGTAGTTGCTCCAAGCAGGCCCAATATGTTTGACATGTTGATTTCGAGCTTAGATTTTACCATGCATTAAATGGGACATTAAATTCCAGAAACACAAAATATCTAGAAACTTTGTTTACGGAATTTAAATATTTTGGGTTAATTACATGAAGTTTGATTGACATGAAGTTTAAAGTGTTACAAAAGCCGCAAAGCACTAAATTTCACATCAATTAATGATGGGCCCAAGCCATTGGCATTTAAAGTATTCAACTTGAAAAAGTAAATGTAGTAATAAAAGTTGTAAGGTTTTAAAGAAAAATTGAAATACTTTAAAATGCTTGAATAAAACACTAAATAATGGACTATAAGAAATTTTAATGATAGAGCTCTTCAAATTAAATGATTCTTAAGAAATTTTATCTTCTTGAATTAGAAAGAGTTCTATTGTTAAGAGGAAGTTTTTCCAACAACCATGAACATTCTTATTTTTATTTTGAAAGAGTTCAAAATTAATAGACTTAATAACTTTGTAGATAACCTTAAAGTATTAAGGCTATATATATGTTGAAAGTTATTTAATCTTAAGAAAGTTGATAACTTTATAGATAGCCTTAAAGTATTAAGGCAATGTCAAAATTGAAAGTTATACTTGCTTAAGAAAAATAATAACTATAAAGATAACCTTAAGATGTTAAGGTAATATTTAATTTGATAGTTGTACTAGTTTGATCAAATAATCTATAGACATGATTTGTTTGATTAAAGAATTAACCACACAAGTCAATAATTGAATTTTTATTTAAATATACCCAAAAGTTGCATGATAAAACATTGAAGATAAATATTTGATGGATATTATGCATGAATGATATAATGTGTCCATGAATGTTTCTATGTAGATTCTCTTTATATTGAATAGAATGCATGCATAGAGATATCTTGATGAGACCACATATCACTTCTTGATTATATTAAGCTATGTAAGAAAGTCTTACACCTTTCAAAATATAATGAATTTAATATTAATCACTCACTTAATCAGCTATAGACACATATGGGTTAGTGATTAATTTGTGAGTTCATTTGTTATTTAAATGTATTTATATCCATGTGATCGCAATATTCCAATTACATTCAGTTGTAAACACATAAGGGATATTATTTCCAATAATTATTATGTCACACGAAAGTTTTGGGTTAAGCTTAACTAGAAAATATGGTTCGTTGCGGACACGTGGGACCATGTTCTTCTAAAGGCAAGAAAGAAGTTGTATGAAGTAAATTACAAAAGTTATTTCTTTACCTTGCATGATTATTATGGCTGGTTACATACACATGGGACCATAATATCTATGCAAGGATCCTTTACCTACAAGAAGAAAAGATTTTTCTCGGCCTAACTAAAAGGGTAAAGTTGGATTTTAATTAAATAGTGGGAGACTAACTAAGATTAAATAGTTTGTTGATTTTCGTAGTTAATGTAAATTTCTAAGTAACTTATGTTATTTTGTTCATTGTTTCAAAACAGTCATGACAAATAATTTGTTACATTCAATCTTGGAACAAAACAAGTTAGTTCGAGCTAACTATATAGATTGGCATAGGCAATTGAGAATAGGTCTTAGACATAAAAAATTTTTGTTTTGAATTTCTTACCAAGGTGTCATAAGTGCTCCCTTGGAGGGAGCAAGTGCTGATGAGAAAGCCACTTAGGAGAAATACTTGGCCCAAGATGATGAGGGGCAATGCATTACGATTGTAACCATGCCGAACAAGCTTCAGAGATAATATGAAAAGTACCATGCCATCGAGATTATCGATAATTTAAATACGATTGGGGGTGAAGATAGTCTTACTGAAAAGAATGAGACCTCGAATGAGCTATTTTGAATGAAGATGGTCGAGGGAACTCCCATTGGAGACCATGTTTTTATGATGATTGGACTTATAGAGAAACTAGATGGTTTAGGCTTCAAAATGGACTGTGAGCTATCAAACAATTTAATCATTCTATCACTTATGAATTCCTTTTGGTTCTTTATTTTGAACTACCATCATGAGTTGCAAACAGCTTATGGATCTCTCCAATCTAAGGACAAGACCATGTTGGTCACGGGAAATAACCATGCCCGGAAAGGCAAAGCCAAATTTAAAAAATGTGGCAAGTATGTACCTCTCAATGGAAAGAAGGTTATAACTAAGAACAACAAAAATAAGGAAGGACTAACATTGTCTCAAATTTAAGACTAAGCCCGAAGGCAAAGCTAAATTATAAGTGCATACAGCTAAAGCACAAACTCTTGCTTATTTCCAGCTTGTAAGTCTACCTCACCTTTCTTTAGAATTCATCTACTTTTTAGATTATGTATATTATTACAATATAAGAACAACAACCAGTATCTCGCACCCAAGTAGATAAATCAATGCAAAAAATGTTAACCTCAATCATGAACATACCTAAAGTAGAATCAGTATGCCTTTTCATATTTGCAAGATAGACCATGCAATTCTGCTTCTAATGTATAGTTTCTCCACAGTGGAAACACTTTCTATCTTTTTCGTTCTTTGTCTTTCCATCACCCTTTCTTGCTTTTCGAATCCCTTTCTTGCCTCACTTCTTAAGCTTGGCATTGTCTTTTCTTCTAGAAGAACCTCCTATAAGCAACATGAGTTTATCCTTCTTGATAGATTTCTCGGCAATTTGCAGCATCTCATGCAAATCATGTAGCTCAGATTCCATTTTATTCATATGAAATTTGAGCACAAACGGTGAGAATGAATTAGGAAGAGATTGCAGCAGAAATTTATTGATCAACTTAAAATCCATAACAAGTCCGAGATTCTTAATTTATTCGATGTAAGTGATCATCTTCAGTACATGTTTACTAACAAAGGTGCTCTCAGTCATCTTGATCTGAAACAATGCCTTAGATATCTCATATCTTTTGTTTTGAGTATCCACACAATAAATAAGTTTAAAGTTTTCGATAATCTCACAAGTATGAAACTTTTCATAATGCTTTTAGAGCTCATTACTCATAGATGTAATCATAATGCATTACACCTCATTATCTTGCTTCAACCACTTGTTACATGCGACCATTATTTTGGTATTTGATCCCTCAGGCGAGACCGCCATGACTTGTTGATTCAATACATCAGACAAATGTTCATACCTGAGAATAATTTTCAAGTTTCTCTACCAGTCTATAAAATTGGCTCCAAAAAATTTATTTTGTTCAAAAATCAATTTCAATTTTCAGGTATTGCAAACAACAAAACAAATAGAAATAAAAAACAACAACATAAGTAAATATGCAAAAATTACTGGCTACCAAAAATTTCAAAAGTCACATAAGATTTTCAGTATCTCCTACTATTTTATTACGAATTATATTCACCTTGTTAATATAAGACGAGAAAATAATTTTCCATAGAGGTTATTATAACTCCTACATGTTTGTAGCCAATCATAACAAAATGAAAGGTAGCAAACACCTTTGCAATTATATATCATGTAATTCATTTATCTTACCTCTAAGCAAATATGATCTCACGTGTCTGCAACCAATTATATTTCCTTAGTTGAGCTTAACTCAAACATTCTTGTGAAATGTAAAGTGTTAAACCAATACATGCATGTGTCCATCCACGCCTAGAATGACTGCATTACTCATTCACGCATCTTATGCAATAATAATATACATGCAGACTTACAAAAATATAAGTCCCCACATGTTCGTAGCTTTCCTATATCCATGCAAATATCACCTATATTATAATGTTTGAAAGGTAAGCCATGAAACAATTTCACAATCAATTTCAGCTCAATATAAACAGTCTCATCATAACAAACATATATATATCATGCTCTATCTCATAGTCTTTAAATATGAAGTGATAACATATTTAACTAGGCACATATATATATCATGATGCATGTACATTTTAACACCTTAGATTATATATATCTAATGCATGAACATGTTAAAATAATTTTAGTTATTCATACATTATTTATTGTTTTATCTCTTGATGCATGTTCATTGAATTCAAACTAAGCAACTCTTCTTTAGTTCATTTTAATCATTTAATAACACAAGAAAATAATCAAAATTTCATTTCCTTGACTATTTAAGGATACTTGCCAAAAAATGACAAATTTTCATATTTGGAAAGTTTCCTAATCGGATTGTTTCCAAAATGATATTTATTATTTCAGAAAGTTTCATATTTTAGATCTACTTCTAAACTTAAGTAAATATGTCAAAATAATCTTCCAATTAAATCTACTAAAAATTATTTAAGGTAATTTTAATTTTCCAAGTTTGATAAATACAATATATATATATATATATATAAACAAATTATATAATCATGCATTATCATCAAACATATATCTAATCACAATTATCTAATTAAAAACAAATTTATTATCTAAAGAATTAGATTTTTAGGAAAGTAACCAAAAACGGTGCCTAATCCAATTGGAGTTTCCACGATGATAGCTCTCCGCCACCACCGCTTAGTGTCGTAGTAGCCCACGGGGAGCCACCAATTATTGTCAAGCGTCGCCGCCCAACAGCACGTGTCAAGGGCAACAGTGCTGCCACACGAGGCATTGTTCGGCGGTAGAGGCTGACCTGAGTAACATCCCATTATTTTTCATTGCTTCTAAACTTGTTTTCTGATTCGCTTTAAGCAACTTTAAAATTCACTAACAAACTATTAAACGCATCAAAATATAAAACAACAATATTTTCCTGTATGACTTAGGCTCTAATACCATTTTTAGGAAACAAATGCACGTATATAACATAATAAATGCAGAGGAAAAAATATTTAAAATTGTATTTGAATCATATCCTAGCATGCACAGTTTCTATCTAGACCGATCATATAACAATTATATCACAAATAATCTATTTTACAGAAAGCATAATAAATCTCATTGAATTAAATCAAGATTAAAAAAAGGGGAATACCCTGTATTATTAATTACAGAACTCTTTTTATTAAAATAGGGAGATTCCCACGTGTTCGTGTTCTAACTATTGTTTACACGATTCGTTTCGCACATCTAACTTTTTACTTAAGATCTCAACACATGAGATAATAAGCTTGAGAAAAATGAATAGAAAATACTTTTTTTTCTTTCTTTGATTTTTGGCCAAGAGGCTTATGGAGAGCACGATTTCAGCCAACGATTTCAGCCAAAGCCTTAAGGTGTATTTATAGGCACAACTAAGTCATATCTTCCTAATCATATTAGGTTTTCCAGTTGCCTTAAAACTCTTATCATCTTAAGCTGTCTTTAATCTTAAAACTCTTAAAAAATAAAATTGGGTCAAACCCATCCTATATGGCCAACCATTATAATAAGTATAGCTGTTGGATACTTAATCAACCCTTTAACTAATTTGGCCTATAAAAATCCAATTAATAATTCAACCACTAACCCTATAATATTTGATTATTAATACGAACTTTTAAGATATTTTTATAATTAAATAAATGTTCCTATGCGACTTACTAATTTTTAATTAAATTAATGTGATATTTTTAACTATGCTAATAGAGTTGCATAATATTAAATTAATAAATTAATAATTATTATTTTACCCTTATAAGCAAATTTAAGTTAAATTACCATTTTACCCCTAAAATGATTTTCGTCTATTTTTCTTTTTTGTTTGACAAAATTTTAACTAGGTTACTAATAATTTTATGTGTATGACTAATTAGATTCTACATCACGCTGGCAGGAAGATTTCATAAACACTTTTATGATTTTATTTAATTACAAATGAAATTCGTTTAATTTAAAATAATCTTTTAAATTAAACAGTTAACTTAATCATCTCATTATTAAATAACTTTAAACCTTCAAGTTAAGATTAACTTCTGGCAAAGTGTTAAAATACTCCGGAGATGAGAAGTATCATCTTCTGAAATAACCTGTTTATGACTATCGTATGCTTACAATAACAATCCTTCCATGTCACCAATATCTCAATTCGTTCTAAGACATGGTTTAATTGTTAAATTCTAATAGACAAATCATATGAATTATCATATGAATCATCATATCTTTATTCAACATTGACAATGAATTTATAGAAACTCCTTTCAAACCATACTACTTTGCAAAAATTCATTATTCAATAAAGTATATAATCCATATGACTTTATCCTAAATACGAAATCATGGATTCCCTCTTGACTACTCACAATTCTTCTCGCATAATATTTCATACTCAATAGTTCACCCCGTGTTCACCTATAACTAGGGCTAATAGGAATGATGTCAAAGTATGAAGTTCGGTAATCAAAGAAATCATAATGTCTCAGGTTGGAGGATCAGATGTAAAATAGTCACTAAATAATTCTCATTAACCACTAGTATTAATTACAATAAAAAATTATCTAAGTGTTATATTCAGCACCCTTAATCTCTACTAACCGCTTACACAATCATCATGGTATTCCCCTAACGCGACCATCTTAACAATTAAGTGATAAACTAACTATATGTTTGTCTATCTGAATCAATTGATATCTATTCTCGAGATTTTATAAAAATAATATTAATCCTAACCAAATCGATATACTAGCGACTCGAGTCTCTACCAGTATGATCTCTACCATGGTCTCAGAGTATATAACTCAATATATTAGATTTTATCATGATATGCGTATATAGAACATATAATATTAATCCTAACCAAATCAATAAATATGATAAATAATAACTTGTTTTCATTAATAATAATAAATAATATCTTGTTAATATCTACATTGTTAAGTTACTGATTGTTCTAAAAATTCGAACTCATAGGAGATGGACCTAACTATGTTATATATTATTATTGAGATTCTTAACACTATTCTTCACGGGCAAGTCCATAACAATATGAGCCTTACATGTACAAACAAATGGCAAACAAAGTCCAAAAAGTATATCATATGTAGAATAACAAAGGGAGATGCAATCGTGGCTCGATCTCGAGACCTCAGTTATGATATCGTATTAAATTATTGATTATCCTAAAAATTCGAACTGATAGAAAATAACTCCAACTATATAACATATTATCAAGACTTTTAACACACATAAAAATAATATAACATAAAATATTTATTTCATCATATAAAAATCTAACTAACTTAACGAATATATATTTTCTAAAACATCATATGCTCTGATAGATTACTCCCACCGTATGAGATGCATGTGAAAGAGATAGGGTGAGACCCACCCACAAAAAGGTGGTGGATTTAGTGGATTTTGTGGGTGGGTCTTTCTTTCCCATTTGTCTTATACATGGGGCGTACATGATCATTTTTCTGAGAACGTTTATGCCAAAAGTTGACCACACGAGTTGTAGTTGGCGGAAGCTGCTGCGAAAGGGTCGGTAAAAGTGGTGGTGAAATTATGTAGAGGGAAAATTAATATAAAATATAAGTGGGTAAAAAGTGTTAAAAAATTAATTTACAATAAATTTAAGAATTTCATATTATTTTATACATAATTAGAGTTTATTTTAATAAAAATTTCAAAATAAATTATTTATTATAACAATAAAAATTCAGAATATTCATTAAAATTATATCAAATTTTAATGGATTTATCTTAATTTATCTTTATTTTAAATTAATACTATTTTATTTTTTGTGTGGACTTAATCTAAGTGGATTGAAGTAAGTTGTTAGTTGACTTGAATTTAATGAAAATTAAAAAACGGCATGTTAAGCCAGAAATAGTAAATGCATGATAAGATCTTCGTACAGTGGGTTTTAGCCTACAGAAATTTCCATGGGTGCCCTAAAAATTCAAAACATTATATGTAGCTGGATCTCCTAATACAAATTATTTAATTCGCAGAAAATTGTACAGATATGTAGAGCGCAAAACAACATCCATCAACATACTTCTGGACAAACAGCGTGGGGCTAATCTAAACCTCATAATCTTCTTTCGCCTAATACTCCCACCCGCGTTGATACTTATCCCGTTTGCTTTTTTGTCTCTCTGGCCAGCTATACAGACATACAGTCATTTTCATGCCACCGTATACAAAATTTCCGTATATATCACAAGCTACCCCTTTGATGTTTCTACGGTTCGAATCCTGTCTATCAACTTCTCATGTCGAAACAACTTGTCGTTTAACATTACTCATCTATGCCGAATGTTAGTCAATATGCTCTAGAGTAAACTAAACAATCGCAACATAAATAAAGACAACGTGGTAGGAGCAATAAACAGCGCACTTTGTGAGAAAATATTTAATGAATAGGAAGGATATACACTCCCCTTGTGAGGGGGAGAGGCCGATGAACCCTTTGTGAACCCATTGTAATCAGCTAGCTCTACATCAATTCTCTCACAAGCAACTGCATACACGCGATTCACTAAATGTTCCAATTTCTATCTTCTTTATAACAATAATTAATATTTCACTCGCATTACAGTTTAAAATTTCTTATTTTAAATATGAAAATTGAAAGAGAGGGTGAGGTCGTTAGAAGAAGAAAGAGATAATGGAATAAATCTCTGTCGTCTAGTAATCAATCAATCAGTGATGAACACGTCGCTGGAGGGTCACTTTCTATCTCTAAGTGCTTTGGCACTGTTCTTCTGCTGCCATCCTCTCATCCAAGTGGGTTTCAGGAATTCCAAGGATATTCCATCGGGGGTGACTGCCTATAAATATTCAAATTCTTCTAATGGCAGAACCCCCCCCCCCCCCCCCCTCTATAAGGTACTTCCCAAGCTTTTGGATTCTCATCGCTCTCTTTCTAGATTTTATAATTGTATTTTGTTATTACCTACTCTGGCAGGTCTGAACTCTCTTGTATTTCATTGGCTTTTGCCTATCAATCTATATGGCGTTGCCTTTCTATAAAAAAAAAAAAAAAGAAGAGAAAACCCCAATCTACAAATTGAAAAAGTGTTCACATTTTTTCAAAGATGTCTCAGTTTGTGAAAAAAAAAGACTCAAAGACTTATGAGATACTAATTTATCCATCTATATCCAAATAGGCTCTATTTGGCGTTATACTCCTATCACAAGCCTGTAAACAACTCACTTTGATTATATCATCATTTTGCTTAAACACCTCCCATCTTCAATCCAAGTAACACACAATGGAGAAGAGACCCGTCTTAGGATTCTCAGTACTCTTTACATTATAACCAATTCAATTCCAATCTCTCTTAAAATTCCACCGGACCCAAATGTCGTAGCGTCTTTAATGGAAAACATCTTTCCATTGAGGTGTGTCTTACAAAACCTACACAAACAAGGAAACTGGAATTGAAACATCTTTCCACTTGTGAGCCTAAACTGATATTTAATAAATCAGACACCTTTAAGCAGTATAGTAATAAATATATCACTCATCAATCATCTCTTTTTAAATTAGTCGCAGCATTTGTATCACAGATTTACTTAATAAGCTGTACCAATTTAATTCCAAATTGGGTATTAAAAAATTAAAATATATTCAGAGTTTCCGGTTCTAAATAAGTCCACTTTACAAAACTGCTTTGAAATGCAAAATTCAATTCACCTCACAATCTATAACCAGAATACAGCTAACCAAACTCCAATTTCAAAAAGATTTTCCTCAAGACCATCATCATTACATCCACCCAGAAGACGCATTTAAAAAGCATGAAGGTCAGTCAATATGTAGCATCATAACTTCAAACTGAAGACTTTTCCGAGCCAAGTCAAAAAGTAAGACCTACTCGATCTTTGTACGAAACTACCCAAGTGTGCAAAGATCATCACAAAATAAAAGTACCCAGGTGTGCAATGATAATTAACAAAAGGAACACGAACCTCAAAAGAGTAGCACTTTGATCTAAACAATTTCCTTCACAAGAGTAAACCATATTCCATAAGCTAACTCCAAAACAAGAATGATGTCCTCAACTTATTATCAACGTTCAGGAAAAGAAAAATTATAGTTCCCAACACAAACAAGTCTCCGAAAGGAAAAACAAAAAATTAAAAAAAGGATTTATTTTTACACCAATTTTTCACCCATCTTTAATGACATTCTACACAACAATCATTAATGTATCAGTAAATTAAGGTTTGTCCAGTTTCCCTTACCTCAAGCATCCAAACTCTCCATCTGAACGCTGCTTTTGAGAGGCACATACTCTCCAAGATACCCGCCGAGATGATCGTTCAACGCAATCTTATCGATCCCTTGATGATGATAGCTCTTGCAAACATAATAAAACACACTTTGCACTAACAATCCGACCAGATTTACAATCACCAAAACGCCCACTAAAAACCCACCAACCACAATCCTCAAAAACACTCCATGATTATCCCCACCGTGAACCACCACCGCCCCAAAAAGGCCGCCTATAATGGCACATAAACTCAAGTACCCAAAAACAAGCCCGACTGCAAAACGGGTCCTACCCTTTAACAGCTCATAGCTCTTTTTCATGGCTGCCAAGCCGTAGACTGGTTCGAGAACGGATACGACACTAGCTAGGTGCCATAAGGCGGTGATATAAACATGCACGACGAGAAACATGACGGAGATGGCGACAATGGAGAAGAAGAGTAAGAACCCATTGTGGGTATCGATAGCGAGGATAAGCAAGACTAAGAAGCCGATAAAAACAGAGTTGTAGACGATCATGAGGAGAGAAACCCATAAGAAGGTGATGAATAGGCGTTTGAAAACCTTAGGAATGGCGGAAATGGTGGAGGAGAAGGAGACAGGCTTGGAGGTGTAGAGGGAGGCAACGGTGAAAACGACGGCGGCTGTGGAGAGGAGAGAGAAGGCGAAGAGGAAGATGATGTAGAAGAACTGAATGGTGAGGAGGACGGTCCATCTATGGTGGGTCTGAGACGGATCGGAGAATGGGTTTTGGAGCTGGACAAGAAGTGGGTGTGTGAAGAGGGAGTGGGCTAAGATGGCGAAGGAGAGAGGGAAGATTAGGGTGAGAGTGATGAGGTAGAAGGTTTTAGGAGACTGCTTAGGGATTGAGATTGATTCTCTCAGAATGTCTGGAATTTTAAGGAACTGGAGCTCTTCTGGAGCTAGATCCATGGCGGATCTTAGGCGAGTGAATTCAATAGAATCGCTTCGAGAAATAAGAAAAGATGGAAGAATTACTTTCCAAGGAGTTTTAACCGGATCTTAATCTAAAGAGATGACAGAGTCGGTGGGTATAGAAACCTTGATTTCCGCGGAGGAGAGGCGGATGAGAGAGGAAGAAGCTGCAAAACGTTGAACGAAAGAAAAATGGAGAAAGTAAACGCGCTTTCGATTGGGCCATTACTGGGCCATTTATGCAAATTCTGTTGGGCTTTGAGTCCACTTTACTCGAGTACTCTGAGGGAGGAAAGTGACGTGGGCAGAACAAGGCCTGTTTGTTTGGCTGCAATTTAGAAGTCATATACTATAGAAAAATGTTCATATAATTTAATATAATTTATGGTTGAAATTTAATTTAAATTAATAAAATTAATTATGACCGTCATTTTTCGTTAAATATATTAAAATAGTATAATCAATTTAAAATATAATTTTAATAAAAATAAAAAAAATTAAAATTATTCTTATTTTTTCAAATTAAATATTAATTATAAATTATATTTAATTATAAAAACTTAAATTTTATGAAATATTTACTCATATGTACCTCATAAGAAGTCGAGGCCCATCAGGTTCATTAGTGTACTTTTTTTTCCCAATTCTTTAAAAATTCATTGATAAATATAATTCATTAAATTATTATTTTTGGTTCCTCTATTTATATATTTTTCTTATTTTTCTATATTTAAATTTTCATTTAATTAATTAAGTCATTAAACTTTCATTTATATCCATTTTAAATACTTCACTTAACTTTTATTAAACTAAATTATACCCATTCTTTGTAGTAATTTTTATTTTCATTCTATGCGCCCCACCTCTATTGTCGCTACCATCCCACCTTCTTTGTCATCTTTACTACCACCCGTTGCTCCACCTTCATTACGTCACTGTCATTGTTGCTTTATCTTTTCTATTTAAATAATTAAAATATAATAAAAAATTAAAATTAAAAAAAAAATGTAAATAAGAGAATAAAAATAATAATTTAACTTATATATAATAAACACGCATTAATTAATTGGCAGGTGTGATTCAAGCATGTGTAAGGCGCTTTAGATGTATGAACTAAATAAGAAAATACTATTTGGCCAAAAAAATAATAGTAATTGAAGTTGACTAATTATAATCTATAAATATGCATTTAATGTGCATGAACTTTAAACACCTTTTACGAATTATAATTTTATAGAAATGAGGGGTCTAATCTCTATATTTTTATAGATTTATTATATATGTAATTTTTAAAATCTAAATATCTAGAGTATAATTTTATCTAAGAGAAATAATTTATTTTTAATATATTAAATTTTTTTAAATAAAAAAAAAGATTAAAAATATTAATTTTCTTTTTCTTTTTTGTGCTGTTATTATTATGATTTTTATTAATTAGATTGAAAAATCCGGAACTTAATTTAAAAAAAAAAATCATTTTTATTTGTATGAATAAATTATTTCTCCTTGGAACTAAAATTTTAAAAGCACCTATATAAATCAATAGAAAATTACAGATTAGCCCCCATAGTCACAATTATATAATGGAATAAAATTGGTAAAATTGGAGTATAAATACACCACTCGGTGAGAAGGCAATTACTTTAAAGGTCTTGAAAATTACAAGATTAGAAAAAAAAGAAAAAAAAAATGTATTACCCACTTGATTCATTGCCTTGGTAATATAGATTGCGTGCATAGTATGTAAAACCCTCCCTCGAAAAAAAAAAAAAAAGGAAGATGAATGAATCAAATTCTATATTCCCATTTTCCGAAAACTGAAGATACTTATCTAAACAGCACAAGTTTAGAATATATCAAGCCAACCCCAAGTACTATTCCGTCTACAACTAGATAGAATTGATTCAATAACTGTTCTTTTTTCTAGTCAACATGACCAGCTTCCTAGTCCAACCACACCAAATCTAAAATCATGATCATGTGATCAAGCAAGCATATAGAATCGTGCAAAGATAACCCACTCACTCCCCCTCCTTTCCTTTATAGAATGTCAGTAAATGCATTAAAAAATGGAAAAAAATCAATTAATGCTACATATTAATTAATTAAATGAAGATATGTTACATATAATAGTCGAGTAGCAATACAAAAAAGAAGAGACGTGAATGCATGCAATTCATTCGAGCTCCATATATATATATATATATATATATATGTATCATTATATTCCGCATGTGTTTACTTTGGAAAGTCGTAAATCAATCCCAAATTGTCGCAATAATCAAAGCTATTAGCCGACAGTCTATGCGTAAGAATGGAAGCATTAAATTCTTCATTTCTACCTCTTTTTCTTGTGCTTCTCTTTGTCCGCTTCTAATATTCTAATCTTAGTAAAAAAATATCATCCCATTTTTCTGCTTAATTCCAGTACTATTAGTTAGTGTATAAGCGCTTACTAACAACTAGCTGGAAAGTAGAAACTAAAACGCCTTCTTGTTTTCTTCCTCCGAAATGGTTTTCTCACAAATTTCACATCTTCACTCCTCTTCAAAACGCTTCAAGAAAGCCTCTTCAGCCATGGCTAATGGCTTCCTCTTTGTTGGAGGAGCATCCTTAGCTCTTTCTCTACTTTACGCTGTCTTCTCCTTCCTAAACCCCAGCGCTCTTTTCAACGTTAAATCCCTCAACTTCTGCTACGACACCCGTCTCCCCCAACCGCCGTTTGAGAATCACGATCCCATCCCCAACTACCCCATCGAAAAGCCGTTGAAAAACTGGGACGCTAAAAGAAGAGAATGGCTAAAGCGTCACCCATCATACGCCATCGGTGCTCCTGAGCGTATCCTAATCGTCACCGGCTCACAGCCGACCACGTGTTCGAATCGGGTAGGAGATCATTTGCTTTTAAGGTTGTTTAAGAACAAGGTTGATTACTGTCGGATCCACGGTCACGATATCTTCTACAACAACGCGCTGTTACATCCTAAGATGACAGGCTTTTGGGCCAAGTACCCTGTCGTTCGGGCTGCCATGCTGGCCCATCCTGAGACGGAATGGATCTGGTGGGTCGATTCTGACGCGATTTTCACCGACATGAATTTTACCGTGCCGTTTGAAAAATACAAAAATTACAACCTTGTTGTAGATGGGTATCCCGATTTGATCTATGAGAAGAAAAGTTGGACCAGTCTCAACGCCGGAATCTTTTTGATCCGGAATTGTCAATGGTCCATAACTTTCATGGAGGTTTGGGCCAGGATGGGCCCACAAAGCCCAGATTTTGAGAGTTGGGGCCGGATCCAGAAGTCAACATTTAAGGACAAGACGTTTCCCGCGTCAGACGATCAGTCAGCTCTCGTTTATCTTCTGCTAAAACAGAAGAATAAATGGGCGGACAAGATTTACTTGGAACACACATACGATTTGCATGGTTATTGGCTAGGTATAGTGGATAATTTGGAGAATGGGTATACCGGCAACCGGACGAAACCATTTATAACGCATTTTACTGGATGCGTGCCATGTAGTGGAAGGCATAATCCGTCGTACACGTGGCGTGATTGTTGGGAAGGTATGGAGAAAGCTTTGAATTTTGCGGATAATCAGGTGCTTCGCAGACTAGGTTATGTGCATCCGGATATACTCAATACGTCGTCGCTTTCTCCTCTACGGCTTGGGGATTTTGAAGGGACCGTGGTTTGAGCAAGTAACACTGTAACACTCATATTTAGACCATAAATAGCCTTCATTAATAATTACCCATCTTAATTTTATTGTCATGTTTAGCTTATTGTAAGATGAGAAAGATTTGAATAGTCTTAACTAATCTTAGTCCACTAATTAAAATATTACGTATTTAATTCACTCGTCTATTTTATTTTAAATAATATGGTACCATTTTTTTTAGTATTGTGCCAAACTGGATGCAAATCATGTGGCAAAAATTTTAATGAGTTAAAATTTAGATAAAGTTATTGAAATAATATTTTGTTTTCTTAAACCAGATTACGTAGATATTAACTTAATTTTGTAGCTAAACATATCAATGAAAGAATTTTGACCGCATTAATTTTTATAACGAACTTAATTAGTTGTCTTTAATCTAAATTAGTTTAGATGGCCCATCTAGTAGCTTGTATTCGTAAACTAGTAATTTAGAATTGTATATTCTACTAGCTTGCTCAAATAGAATAATATAACTTCATCTCACAGTTCATTCCTTTGTCCATGGAATCAACCTGATTAAAAGATCAAGTAACGTAGAACAGAGTATGAATGAGAACTGGATTTATTGAATGTCACACCTTGTTCGAGTCAAGGGAATGAAAATGAATGATACATGGTTGAGCCTATTTACTCGGTAACTTCCTAACAGAATAGAGCAGTTACAGTTAGTTGAGGAAACTAACTGAACGAAGAATCCATCTCTCGGTTAACAGAAATCCAGCTCATAAGGCACGTGCCCTGCATGTGATTTTTATTAAAGAAACCAACGGTCACGATTAGATTGTACGAAGTGATCTTGCTCCTTCCTGAACTAGCCACAGGATGCCCAAAGGTTAGGAAATTTCTGGCGAAGCTGGAAGAGATTCTCCCAAGTAGCTTCTTCAGCTGATTGATCACCCCAGTGGGTTAAAACTTCAGTCATGGCCCTATTGTTCAACTTTTTCATGCGGCGTTCGAAGATTGCAACATGATCAAGATGGAAGCAGTCCTGCTCTGTAATAGGAGGGAGTGTGGGAAATGGGGTAACACCAGACCCCAATTTCTTCTACAACAAATAAACATGGAACACGGGATGAACCCGAGCTGATTCCGGAAGTTGCAGTTTATAAGCCACCACTCCAACACGGGAAACAATCTGAAATGGACCATAGAAGCGGGGAGAAAGCTTCTGGAAATTGTGCATAACCATTGATTTTTGGCGGTAGGGCTGTAGGCGTAGGTACACCCAATCACCTACTTCAAATTAGCTCTCTGAACGACGAGGATCAGCATATTTCTTCTTATTAAGCGTGGATTAAATTGTCCTTCAGATCAGACATCACTTGTTCCTTTGTCTTCAAAATTTAATCATTTGCCGCAACTCTCGCTGTGCCCGGAATATAATTCAAGAGTCTGGGAGGAGGCAGATGGTACAATACCTCGAAGGGAGTCATCTTGGTAGAACAATGATAGTTCGTCTTGTGCCAGAACTCAGCAAAAGCAATCCATTTTGACCTTTCTTTCGGGCGCTCGCTGCAGAAACAACGTTAGTACGTTTCCACACACTTATTAACGACTTCTGCTTGACTATCTGATTATGAGTAACACCAAGGAAAAATTTACGAAAACACCCATAATGTAAAAATGTTGGAAAATTAGTATTTTAATATATTATGTTTATACTTTATTTTGAGTGAGGTCTATTTCGTATAAATGAAATGTCTAAGTTGATTTGAGTTCTCATCCGTAAGAGTTTTAAATTGGTATATGTTACAATCAAAATGATTAATGGATAAATGAGAAATTGAATCTCAAAGTATAATCAATGAAATAATTTGAAGTAAAAAAAAAATAAAAGAGAAAAATTTCGTCTTATATTGGAAATTGGAATAAGTTGGAGAATGTTTATATAAAATTGAATATTTGTTAATAAGTAATAAAATATAAATGAGAATGCTCTCTTGCGCCCCATTACAGGAAAGTGTAAATTCGGCCTAGATCTAGCTTGGCTCATATGGGCCCGAACCAGAGCGCACAGAATGTTGGCCCTAAAATGACCCGAATCGCCTTGATGGATGTGTTAAGTCTATATTAAATATATACTAAATTCTCATTAATCTCATTTTTCTTTATAAGCTTATGAATTGACAACATTCTTTATACTAAATTCTCTATTTGAAAACACATCAAAAAAATGAAATCTCTTTTATTTTTCCTATCCTCTAGTTCTAAATTTTTTCTAGTGTAGTAGAGTTCGAACCAATAACCACCAGAACAATATAACCATTAGAGGGGAGAGGAGCAAGTCCATAAAGATCTCCAGCCAAAACTACCATAGTAATTGGAAGAGGCTGTAATAGCCCAGGTGGTAGCATGGCCTCGTTTTTCATGCGTTGGCAAAAGTCACATGCTTTGATATGGGCTTTTATATCCTTCTAGTAAAAATTCCTGTTCGCTCGATGTAGGGTCTCGTCATATCCAGCGTGTCCACCCAAACCCGAGTCATGAACATAAGTACCTTGGCTTTCAATGGTGATTCTCTAACAATCACAATTCTATCCTTATAGAGCAAATTTGATTCCAGATCTCACTTAATTCAGGGTAAGTGGAATATGAGCTTTAATTCAATCAGCCAATGAATATGAGAGCTTTAATTCAGTCATCTAATCAACAACAAGGAAGGTAATCTCCCTCTAAATGCAAACTTGATTTTCTGGACAAGGCATGAACTACCTTATTTTTAACCTCTTTTTTATATTCAACCACAAATTTGTATCCCAACAGTTTAGATAGCCATTTCTGTTTATTTGTTATGCCCATCCTTTGTTTTAACAGTTACTTTAAACTTGTGTTGATTGGTTTTTATAACAAATTGTTGGCCCACTAAATATGGTCTCCACCTCTTTACTGCTGAGACTGATGCAAGGCATTCTTTTTCATAGGTTGATATAGTTGTGTAGTGGGAGCATAAAATCCAACTAACTGTGTAAGAACTTTGTTAGTCAAGTGCATAATGAAAAATAAAGTTCAAACTCAAGGAAAATAAAGAGGCAATCCAACATATTCTGTTTTGCAAATTCTAGAACATGTATTCATTAACAAATAAGATTACTTAAATATTACAATCAACAATCAAACAAGTACAATAACGGACAAGTATTTAAAGCATCCTTAAACTATTAGACTAATACTTATGGAATGACCTTCTTAACACTTACAATTAACAAGCATGGTTGTTGTACAAAAAAAAAAAGAAAAATAGTAACCTTTACCAACTCAGTGTATTTGTACTGCTTTTGGACTAAAACAACCAAAATACATTTTGATCCTTCTTCTTCATCACTTGCACCTAGGTCTAGATAGACCTAATAAACTTGCTTTCAACTTGAATTTGCCTCCAAAATGTCAGCAGCCACAAAACACCCGTGTTGTTACGGCATACACCAACTGCAATAAGAATCAAGCATAACTTAATCAATGTCTGTCTGATCGATTTGATTTCAATTCCCACGTGTTCTAAATGTTGAGGACCAAAAAGTCAACTCTGATGCTAAAAATGAGAATTAACTTGATGTCAAACAAACTGATGAGACTGTTTGGAACATGAGAACTTCATTGTCAAAGTGTTAAGATCCCACATTATTTGTCCTAGTGATTTCAACCCCGTCACCCCTAAAACCATGTCACATCCTCCAAGTGGCAAAGCATATAGATCAACATAAACCTTCGCTCGTCAATCATGCCCCGTCTTCCACCTTAACTTTTAACTCCTTATCTAGTGAAGGCATGATGCCACATTTCCTTATCAGCGTAGGATCTAGGAAATTATGCGTGCTGCCCGAATCTATTAATATCACCACCTTATGTTTCCCTATCCAACCCTCCAAAAGCATAGTGTTAGCATTGGATGATCCTGTGATCGCGTGAAGTGAGATTTCAACTCTCGATTCAAGTAACTCGCCATCGTAGATGTTTTCTTCTATGAGAAACAATTTCAGAGTTTTACACTTATGGCCTGGATTCCATTGTCGTCGCATGAAAAATAAAGTCATGTTTTCTTACGCTTCTCTAGTTCCTTCCTCGTAATTTTGCCAACTGTATGAGTTGTTGTTTTTGATTGGCCAGGTGGATCAACAGTGGGCGAAAGAATAGTGGTGGAAGAGTTACTAGAACTTGCATTGCTTATGGAGCTAATCGCAGATTTATCAGTGGTTTTAGGGCTGACACTACTAGTATTTCCAATTCCATATGCTTTAGTGAAAGCAGTATTAGGTTTAATATAGAGAAGTGACAAAAATGTCTCTTGTTGTTTCGCGAGCTCGTAAGCCTCAAAAGTACTCGTAGGTTTCAACATCCTTACATAGATTTGTAATTCGTCATTGCAAACAGCTCAAAAAACATTCCAATTTCAGGTCGGGGCTGAGATTAGGTACCTTATTGGCTAGATGCTCGAATTGACTTCGTAATTCCTCAACCGATCCTGCTTGCTTCAATTTGCAAAGTTAACAGAAATAGGAATGCACAACAGCTAGTGTGAAGCGAGATTTAAGAGCCTGATAGAACGAGTTCCAAGAACAACTGTAAGCTTTTTCAGGTATATCCTCATCCCATTCCGTTGCCTCTCCTTCCGGGTAGAACTGTGCCAGACGAACTTTGAAGTCCTCTGGAATTTTGTACAATTCAAAGTACTGAATTGCTTTGCGAGCCAAAGGTTCAGAAAGTCCACCTTTACATTTTTCCAGTGAGGTCCTCTGAAATCGTCCGTGTTGCAGCCTGATTTGCATTGCTAGATTCAGAATTAAGTCTCTGATTATTTTGAAGTCCATTGTGTTGTTCATCTTCTCATCGGATCGTCAGCAACGCCATCATTTCATCGATGCGTCTGTCAATCTCAGAAAACTTGGTGTTGAAATGAGCTTCATACCGTGTAATCAATCTCTGTTCCATTGCTGCATTTTGTCTTTCTTTCCCTTTGCTCTTTTCTTTTGTTTTAATTTTAAATTTTGCATGTTTTCTTCTTCTTTACACTTGATCTTCTTATTGGAAGAATCAATTTTACGTTGAGGATAATGTAAAGATTAAAAGATTAAATGTGGGGGGAATGATTTAGATTTTAAAATTTGTTTACTCTAAAAAAAAAAGCCTAAGAAGTTGAAAAACTAAAATTTTTTGCATTTTCTATTAGCTTTGTCTAAGTTTTATTAGTTTGTTTTGTTTTGAGTCTTCTGATGCTTTCCAACACCCATGATAAAGGCTAGACTTTATTATTATAGTTTTGATTGATTACAAATATTAATTTAAATCTTAGTATTATTATTTCGTTAATATATCTTTATGATAATTACACTCAAATCTTTATGTACCATAGTTTTATTTTTCAATATTTAACAAAATGCTTGTCAAGATGATTGAAATGCTTATATTTCACTATTTTGAATATTACTTGAGTTTAATAGGCATGGTTAAATGCTTGAATTTTATTAGAGGATTGTCAAAGCGAATGACTAATCGAGCCCCACTTAGAAAATGATAAAGGCACTAGGGTTTACTACCATTTACAAATTAGTCAGTGTCCCCCGCTAGGGTTTTCATTATTAACCGCATCTCCTTACCTTTTTAGCCATAGTTTAGTTATATATTTACTCTTGATCTAAAGATAAAATTAAGTTAACATTGAAGAAACTTACTTCTACCTTGAGGAATATTCAATAGGGATTTGTGATTGTTGTCTTTAAAAATAAATAAATAAATAAAAATTGAAGACTGAAATTGGATGGTAAAATGAATCTCCAAAGCGCTCGACAATCCGTATAAAGGTCTTGAATATATGTTTGAATTACCACAAATTTGCAAGTATGAAAATAAATTGGTTTCAATTATAGGATGTTATAAGGTTGGCGAAGATGAAGAAAATAACCCAATACAATAATATTGATCAATGGTAGTTACTTTGAGTTTTCGGAAGTTCCCTTGATGACCTAGTGTCTTGTACAATTATGTTCATAAGTCCTGAAGATCTTTGTTATATCATATCCGTCATTTCATTTAATCACTATCCCTAGCCTCATTACAATCTAAATAAAAAACTTTTTGATTTTTGAGTGATCTTCTTAACGTGTATTATATTAAGTGTATATAGATTTTTAAATATTATTTTAATTTAAATCAATTTAAAACCTTATTTTAAATAAATCGATAGCTCATAAATTAAAAATAATTTTATATAAAAATAGCTCTTATTTATCATTATAATTAATAAAGTTATTATTTTATACATTTAATTAGTACGATTTTTATCCCCAAATACTAATAGTTTCTCTTATATGGATGTCCCCTTCATATGATGAGTCGCTAATTTGGGTGGAGATAATCATATGCCCCACATGCTCATTCAACTCAGTTGTACAAGTTAGGGTCTCCACATTCACCCTCCCTCCTAAAACACTGCACCACCAATCTCTACATATTTCTATCTAGGGAACAAAATATTATAACATTTTTTATAAGCTTTGCAATTTACAAAGAGCAACTCGTTGCGTAAGATAGATCCATAAGGAACGAAGTTTGAGGTATGTGACAGCTTAGCTAGACTGCTTCTTTGGGTACTCCCTCACGCCAAAAATGGTAGATCCGATCCTCACATTTGTACTACTCATTTCAATCTGCACAGACATCAATCTCATTATAGTAGACGAAGAAAGGCAATAGGCAGAAGCATTTAGCATGACCGTAGAGTTTTTGTTAACTATAGTTTTACTCGAGGTTCAGTACACGGTGACATTTTTGACATTTTTAGAAAGTGTTATGTTAAAAATGACAGGAAAATAGTCCTTACAGCTTGCTCAAAGTCTGCAGACATGCCCATTGACAGTTCGCATTGATCTTCTGTTATTCCTAGTGCCTCGCAAATCTCACTTCTGCAGTTTGATAATGTCTGAAAGAATCATAGATTGGTTGGAACAATTAAACAAGAGAAGAATTACAGAAATCAGCTCTAAGTCGAGGACAAGCTAACCTTGAAGTTTTCTGGTGTAGAAGAATAATCTAGCATCCCAATAGTCATTAGACCACTAAACTGAAGATTAGGGCAGTTTGACATAACATGTTTCGCAAGTTCAACACACCCAGAGGGCTCAACACCATATTTTGCTGTATAGCAGTAGGAGAGGTCATAAAATTAAGGAGTAAAACAGATGGTCCACACAACGGTTTAGTGCATGCAGTAAGACTGAATTTCTATAAAAGAACCAAAGAAGAGAAAAGAGGAGGAAAAGAACCGATTAGATTGTTGTGTAAATAACTAACCAAGTCTTCTAGTTCTAAAAAGCATGTTTCCAGTAGGTGGCTTAAATTATCAACCATCAGGGAATACACTGGTCAATTTAATGAAGTATATGGGATACCTATTAAACATTAGCCATCTTCAGCTTAATTTAAAAACTTGTCTGAAAAAAAATTGTCCACGTTAATGGTCTTAATTGCCTGTTAGTAGGCTATGACAAAAAAAAAAAAAAAAAAATAGAGAGAGAGAAAAACCAACAAGCAAATAATTGCCTTGACATGATCTAACTAAACTTACATGCTTCACCACTGGTATTCACTTGAATAAAAACCTTAAGAGGGCTTCTTCCAATAGTTGCAACAAAGCGATCAAGATGATTTGCAATCTGAGAGAGAGTAATAAGTAGTAAAGTAGCGATCAACTAGAGGGTTCTGCTTTTGCTCGTGAACCCTTTAGAAGGTCTGAGTCTCAATTTTAAGTTTCTATTACATCAAAATCAATTCCATGGAGAAAATGTAAGAGTGGGAATGATGAGACATCCATAAGATAATCTTAGTGGGAAATATCAATCTCGGAAAAACCTGTAGTTCAGGAATCTTTGTTTTTTCTTTGTTGATGACTACAAATCTTAAAATCTTAACTTACGTCAAACAAACAGAAAAGAAACTAATTCGACTTCCATGAAGCATTAAAACAACCCTGAATGAAACTTTTATAACATTACCATGTAATATCTTTACCTTCTCGTCATCTACACTCTCAACCATTGCCAAATTTGGAACAGCGGCTGCACGGAATTTCCAGAGGAAAATTATCAACAAATAACATAGCAATTAAAGAACTTTAATCTCATAATAACAATCAAATCAATCCTTTTTGCAGTACAGAAGATAAAATTATAACAAGCTCAATGCAAATACTTTAGCCTGAAATTCAAGAGGAAAAGAGAGAAAAGGAAGAGAGGTTATCATACTTAAAAGAGGTTTCACTTTATTGCTCTGCAAATTCCCAATGAAATGCCACTCGATATCCTCAGGAAGCTGCAGCCTCGAAAAATCACACCCCCCCCCCCAAAAAAAAACAAAAACCACATCACACTTGCACACAGAACTGCAATTTGAATAATCGAAAGAAGAGAAATCTCTTGCAACAACGAAGTATCACAGAGGATTGATTCGCAATGGAAGAAAGGTGGATAGACGTACCTGAGGGGCTTTTTCGACAAGTTCTTGAACGTAATTTTCACCAAAGCAGCGATGACCAGCATCGTAGACTTGGCGTATGATAGAAACAGGCTTGGTTTTGCTCACGGCCACAATTCGGATCTGGTGGGATCCACGACCGGATCGCTCCGCAGCTTGACGAGCACGCTGGATTACAGACTGGAGTGCCGCAGCAGCGACACCGTCCATGGAAGCTGAGGTGGACATGCCCGTAAATGAGCTCGATTGCTCTACTTCGACCGCCTCTCCTTCCTTTCCCGTCTTTCTTTCTCTTCCAGCTCTATATTCTTCATTCATCTCATTCACAGTGACAGATTGGAAACGATGCGCATTAGGCCAGCAAAGTTGTTTGGATGAAACGACATGTAGGTTATAGGATTGAAGGATTTGTTGTCAGCAAAAAGAACGATTTGTCGCTATAGAGACAAAACAACTTATCTCAATTTGGGTAAGAAGAATTTTGAAAATTGGATCTATAGAAAATCAATTAGTTATAATAGTAAATATTATTTTTATTTATTATATTAATTATTATATCAGATTTATATGCGATTATAATCACTTGTACTTTTAGGATTTGTATTAAGTGTACTTCAAAATTATACTTTTAGATAAATTAGTATCGTTAAAAGTTTTCAAATTCAATAAGTCGGTAGACTTTGAATAAAATAAATTCTATTTTATCTTCATTATTATCTTTACAAGGCCATAAATTCAAATCAATTGGGAAAAATATTTACGAGAGCGAACCTCAATAATATAATTATCTAATTAGTCTTTAAATAAAAAAAATTTATAATCTCAAAATTTAATCGAATAGAACTGAACAAAATCAATTAATCGGATAGAATTGAACAACTGTCTCATTTATACCCAAAACCACAATATCATGTTTCATGCAAGAAAAAAATAAAAAAAATTAAATATCATCAAGCAATGAATTCTATTTACTATCTCTAGGATACCCCTCTTCAACTACTTTCCTTAATGAGACTCATTTTGTATGTTAATATTATGAAATAAATACACATTCAATTGTTATTTAAGTAAAGTATACACACTATAAGGATTGAGATAGAAAGTTTACACTCTAGGATACCATATTTTTATTATTATTATTACTCTTACTACTACTACTACTATTATTATTATTAACTTCTAATAAACTCAATAGATTAAGACTAGGTTTATACTTTAATCATTTTAGAAAGTTTGATTAGAAACTAATGTTGGCTCCGTAAGATTTTAACCTTTATACATACAAGACTTCTATCTTAATTTTTATTGTGTGTAAAAATGTTACTTGAATAAAAACTTAAATATACACTCAATGAAATTTAAGAGATAAAAATTTATATGATTAGGAAAAGCAGCTAGAAAGGATATTATATATTTTCCTCCACTTACAAAAAAGTCTTGCACTCCAAACTTAGAATAATTTTAGGAATTTAACTTGCATATCGTCATCTTTTTTTCCAAATAGTTTCTTTAGAATTTTAACTTTGGCACATAACTTTAACAAAATGAATAATTTTATTCTTTAACACTTTACTCCTTCTATCTAATATTTGCATCAATTTTTCTTCGTATGAAACACAATTAATATTTAACATATCGTTTTCGCTATTGGGTCCCATAAGAACTTACAATTTTTAGCTCGGTTGTTAAATTTTGTAGAAAGACCATTTTTTAGAAGTGTTCTTCAATTTTTTACATTTTGACCAATGACATTTCTGCCACGACTTCAATGTTTCAAGGTTAACTTCAATTGTTTGGGGGCTTTTTAATATTTTATTATTTTTCAAGAATTTAGGAGTATTTTGTGCCTTGAAAAAAAAAAAGTTGTTTCCGGGACATTTTTATTCGATTCCATAAAGGGAATGAGAATGAGATTACGAATCAAATGGTATGGAAATGGATTTAGAGATTGTTTGATCTTACAAGAAATGGATAAATAAATAATTATTTTGATTCCATATTTTTACAATTCATGCATTTTGTTATTCAAATAAATTTAAAGAATTAATTATGTTGTGTGAAATATAAAATATAAAATATATTTCAACCCATTCTAGATTAACAAAACTATGAAAATTAACTTTACAAAAATCATCGTCTTTTCTTCATCTTCCTCATTTTCATTGAAAAAATCATGAAATTTGATTTACTGAATAAAACTTAGAAATATAGAAACTGTTAATCGAAATCGAAATGAGAATGAAGACATAAATTTTAAGCTTGTTTCTTCTTCAAAAGTGCGCCTTAACTCCACCTGGTAAGAAGGGGAAGAACGAAGATGGGAAGAGAACAAAAAATGACTTTTTTTTTTTAACGGTTGAAGAGAAATAAGTTTGAAATCTTATAGGAGAGACCTAACAAAATTTAAATACTACATGAGGGATCCCCATATAAATGAATGGTTTAATCAATTCTGCTTGAAAGATAGTTAATTTGAAAATAATTTAGTGATTCTTATTTTTGAAAATTAAGTAGAATTGAGCAATTTTTATTCTATCTATTCAATCTAATAAAGCGAGGCCTAAATTTTTCCAAAATAGAACAATTTTTAACTTTTGTCTTTTGAAGGAGGCTAGGGCCCGTTTCTTTGTATTTTCTAACCTATAAAGAGTATGTAATATTAGAAATTTCTTAAAGTGCTCTAATCATGACCCAAAACTCACATCTAGCAGCACCCATTTGGACCCACCGACATAGCACCAAACTGTATAGAAAACGATAGTACCATATCAGGAACTGTCCTTTACCATTGAAGCAAACTTGGCTAGCAATGATCTTAACAAATTGCTAGTTATAAAGTCTGTCTAAAGTAGACTTTATTTTCTGAAATTCTTCTTTATTCTTTGTTGATAGAGGAAGCTAATTTAATTAAACTAACCAGAGTCCCTCTTAAAGGGGAAAAACTGTCCCCTCTCATGAGCACATGGTAACTTGATCATATTCTTAATCAAGCAATTCTCAGAAACTTGATCACATTTGAAACCCGGTAACAAAATTACTGATTACTTCAAAGTCTCCTGTACTATCTTAGTATCCAATCAAACTATCGTACTTATCAATTACTAGTAGCTAGTGATGTCATTGATGAATGGAGAAATTTAGCGTTAAATTATTATTTTGTATTATTATTTTCATCATACCACTTTCAACTCTCTTCTTCATTAACGTTTTTCAAATTAATGCCACTTTTCCTTGTGAATTCAGTTACCTTATGTCAACTCTTTCACCCCTCATTACCTATAAAAACCCATTTCTGCAGTGCCAAGAGCCTCGCCCAAATAAAAGTCATTTTTATGACAATATCTTAAAACAGTTTTCAAGATGTTTTGGCCAAAACTACTGTTAGTCATTGTGGCAGCAATAGCGACAATTCTTCTTGTGGCAAAAATACCTAAGAGCCATGTCTATTATGCTACATCAGATGATTTACAAGACGATGTGAATGAAAGCCAATTATCTGTCTCATCGTCAAAAACTGAGGAAGAGCCGGATGAATTCTATTCTTTCGGTGCTACTGGGAAGGGCCGGTTTCTTGTGCAGAAGAGCGCACCTCCATCTCTACTGAAGAATATGACATGTGATAAGTATCCAAGGGTTTGTCGTCAGAAGGGTAGTCCGGGAAAAGATTGCTGCAAGAAGAAATGTACGAATGTCAATACGGATTCGCATAACTGTGGAAAATGTGGGAAGAAGTGTAAGTACCATGAGATGTGTTGCAAAGGGAAGTGCAAGGATATAAGGAATGACAAGAAGAACTGTGGTGGGTGCAAGATAAAATGCAAGAAAGGGGTTGGTTGTAATTATGGAATGTGCAATAATTATGCATGAAAACTACTGCGTGCTAGTTCCATCTCTATCAATATTAATTAATAATGAATTTATCATGATTTTCTTTTCATGCCCCTGTCTACTTAATAAGCAATGAATTTATCATCGCATTTGTCAAACAAATCCTCTAATAAAAAGGGATCTTAGAATCTTACCCGGATCAACTTAATAATTAAACGTCTGAATTGGTATAATTTGAATTGCCACATCTAATATACTTAATGAATTTACCTACTTCCCTTTAATTATCGACTGGTGCATCATGAGATGGACTATCGGCATTCATGCAAAAGTAGGCACATTGTTCATTTACTAATAAGAAGGTTGGTCAAGAAACATATATATGTTTTTTACTCAAATAAGTGCATGCATTTACTGTAGTGGTTATTACTGTCGACAATGGCGTATTAGTAGACCCAAAGGAGCGTAACACTTTTCTTAAGTGTTATTCGAACCGAGTACTGCGACTTAGGGCTGGGAAAATTTAGTGTATAGATTAGATAAATGATAATATCAAGTTGTTAATTCAAACACTTTGAAAATCCTTGCTGTGGGATTATTCGTCATTTGGAAATGCAAGTTACTTCGTGTGCAAGTTAATTCCCACTTTTAGTTAACTTAACTTTTACTCCTAATTTATCCCTTTTATTAATTTATTTTTAGGTCTTATGTCTTATGTCTTGTTTTGTTATTAAGGACACAAGTACTACTACTTTAAGAATTGGCAAGTTGATATGAGAGATTTTAAAGAGTTCATCCAAAGGGAATAAATACTACTAGTACTTTATGAATTGGCAAGTTGATATGACACTTTTGTTTGGCCAAAACAAATAAAAAAAAAACGATATGAGAGTCTTGGAAAAGACAACGGCTAACACCCTCGTAATCTCACTAGCAAAAAGGATGTGCATGAAATGCCGCTACTGTGTCTGCCATTGGCGGCACAATTTTGAAGTTAATACTAGTGTATAATGGAACTAATTGAGAATGCCGCTAAATTTTTTTTTTTTTTACCGGTAGCACTAAGGGAGATACTGCTAACTTTCCCTTGATGTTAAACTGATAATTTTGGTAAGTATCGAATTATGTAAAATACTTCTTTCTTTTTAAATAAGAAAATCAATTTAGAAAAAAATTAAATAGATTAAAGTAGACTATGGCGACTCGTAGTTGACCATATCTTGAGTTACTAGTCATTTGGTCATGTAGCCATATTTTTTTCTTGTTTTTCAATTATTTTAAAAAATATATATTTTTATGAGTTTTCCAATAAAATAGAAAAATATTTTAATGGATGAAAGGTCATTTAGTAAATTCAAAAGGTACTCTCACTAAGCCTAAGAATATCTTGCCAAAAGTGAAGAGTTTCTCCGCAAATGAGAAAGAAAGTTTGACTAATTCAAGTAAGTTTTCAAACAATCCAAGAGTCAATTTGCAAAGAGAATAGTTTGATTGACTTATTTCAAGGGCTTTCAATCAAAATAGTTATTACTTAGTGGTCGAAGTGGATAAATTGGAATTTTGAAAGAGTTTTTCTAGTAGTTGGAAGCTTTACCGGCCATGTAAAGTGACTTGCCACTCAAGTATTCAATGCCTATAATTTGAAGCCTCTGCCGAAGGAAAAAAGTTACATAACAACAACAAAACCACCACCAAATCAACCAAACACCAGTTAATTTCTTTTGGCCCAAAACCTTAAAAATAATCATCTAATTGATTTTCTTTTTGCTCGTTAGGCTTCCAGCTTACCAATTCATTGAGCATTCTTTATGTTCAAACCCTCGACTCACTGAACAAAATTCATAATCTTCTTTTCAGGTCATCATTAAGTTGACTTAATATCCAAAATTAATATAATCTGTTAAACATTTTATTTATTTCTTTCATCTTATAATACAAGTAAGAAACTTTTTCATTACAGTACAATCTTTAATTTAATACAATAATTTTGTGCTATTTAATTATTTAAATTATTATACCTTCAAATATCTTACTTTTAATTTATGTGCACCTTATCTTTTATGTCATTATTTTTTCTATATTTTATTTTATTGAAATTTAAATTACCATTTTTTAATCTTCAAAATATCTTTATTTCTACCACATCTGCCCTCTACACTTTTTATTATTGAGATGGAACAATTGTATTTTATAATACTAATTCAATATTCACCATGCATTTATAGAATTTACACATCAATCCGTAGCATAGTATTTAGTAGGTAGTCAGTGGCCGCTAAATTCTACCCGTAAGCTTAAATATAATTTTTTTTTTATAATTATTATTTTGCGGCATCTTTGTGTCATTAATATTTTTAAGCTAAGTTTTAGCTTGTTATAAAATAAAGGAATGCGATGCCTTATTCCAAGTGGCAGAATTACAGGTTAAAATTCACTGAAATAAATCACCATTGTAACAATTGTAGGTTTCTTGGTTCTTTAATTTTACTTTTTTGTTTTTTAATTTGGGAACAAATGGAAAAGCTACCGAAGGCCCTTCCCGATTCCTGGCATCTCTCCCTCTTAACTCTTACCAATGAGAAATTTGTAAACTGAAGCTTCCATATTCCAAGATTCTTAGTGTTGTTAATCTTCCATTGTTTTCTCTCTGTCCAAGGAAGCAACTACATTTTACTTCCAGTTTGTTTTTCTTTTCCAAATTTTTCTTCGAGAAGGAAGGACCTTGGAGAAATTTTTTTAATTTGATGTTGAAATCGACATTGTTGTCTCTTGCTCTATTTTAAATTTTAATTGTGAGATCGACATTCTTGATTTTGAAGTCTGTTATGGTTTGGAGCTGAATTTTGGTCTTTACTGTAATGGTTAATAGTTACCTACTTTAGCAAATAGCATCAATTCTTAATGCTCTCGTAATGGTTAATAGTTAGCTATTGTAAGGGTTAATAGTTACCTACTTTAGCTAATAGCTTCAATTCTTAATGATCCTGTAATGATTAATAGTTAGCTATTGTAATGGTTTGGAGCAGAATTTTTATGTTTGGTCGCAGAATGTTTGCAATGAACGAAAGGTGAAGTGTTTGGCGAAGATCTTTTCTGTTTAACTCGGTGTTTTAGGTTTGCTTAGAGTATCACTGAACATGTTGGATTTGCATTCGTTTGTAAAGTTTGAGCTTGTTGAGATTGCTATAATAGAAGGTAATTTCTGATAATAATAATAATAGTAGCTTAGTTGTCAAGCTATCTCAGCTAATAATAAGTTTTGACTAATTCGAATATTGTTTAATTGTCAAGCTATCTCAAGTAACAAGGGCCACTCTGTGTACATGTTTCAAAATATGTTTTGAAAAAATTACCATTTGGGGAGACATAATTTGATAGCATAGTATAATAATTATAAATATACCTCTAGAAATAAAAAATAAAAAATAAAAAATTCATTTTCTTCTACAATTTTTGGTCGCCGCCCCGCTGTACCTCATTGCTCCTACTCTGTTTTTTTTTCTTCTGGCGGCTGCAAGGTGGCGAGGCAGCGACAAGATTATATTTCCCTGTGTGAAATATTATTTAAGGAAAGCCTTTAAAGTAAAGAATGTATATGATCAGTTGTAAAATTTAGAATAAGTAACGTTCGTATAATTAATCTAGAATCTCTATTTATAGTGAGGAGTCTAGCTCTCAAATTTTTCTAAACAAGGTGGCAGTCGATCTCAGTGTGTTTTTGTATGTTCATGGAAAACAGGATTCTAAGCAATATGGAAGGCGGATTAATTATCGCAAAAAAGAGTCATAGGTGCTTGATGGAAAACACTGAGATCAAGGAAAAGTTGTTTAAGCTAGATGAGCTCACAAGTAGTAACAACCATAGCGTGATATTCGGCTTGGGTGCGATATTGATGTTTGCTATGAATGGATTTAGATAGTGTGGATTACATGAATGATGAAACAACTCTTTACTTAGCTGCTTTAAAGGACAATTATCTATGCATACGCCTTCTTTGGCTGATTATATTCCAAGCGTACCAGATTTTTGGAACATGTTGACCAAAAAATCAGGCAGTGACAAGAAAAATTTATCTAAGTATGAGAACCATCAATCCTCTTACATTAATGCTTTTGTGCTTTACCCCTACTACTTTAATCGACAAAACTTACTGTTATTTGGATGCATGTTGGATTTGGAACTAGGAAGTTGGATTTTTATGAGTGAACTGATAACATTGGCTTATGTAATTTTAACTTGGATTCTGATCGGTGAACAATGGATTTGTATTTTGATTTGCTACAAGTATATGTTTATTTTGATAGTCTAGTATTTGTAACATATGTATTTTGCTCTCAAACAGGTGCATTAATATGTATTTGCTACAAATAATAAAAGTTTTAAATTGCAATAGAAAAAAATTAAAATAAAGTAAAACTACCCGTATTTTATTTTGAAGAATGTACCTCTAAAACTAAAGTAGTGGGTAATTTTATTGGTAGACTTAGACAAATGTTGCCACTATAACAATTGCAAAAGGCAAACATACCACTAAATCTAGCCGTACAAAAAAAACCACAACAGACTTCCATAAGTTAGTGGTAGACTTTAGTGGAAACAAGAGAGCATGCCACTAAATTTAGCGGCCATCAGCCAATGAAACAATGTGACAATTTTTGCTGATAATATTGAAAGACACATTAGGTAGAGAATACAATCTATTTTAGTGCCATCCACCTGACTCAAAAAAGTGCCACGATGTGAATAACTACATCTCGATATGCCACAGTGTGCCGCTAACTGTGCAATTGCAGCATGTTCACAATGACATCAGTCGTGTGCCACCATGTGCGCCACTAAGTTCTTTTTACTATTACATTTCACCATTTTGTAACACTATCATATACAGTGAAAGTGTATATTTATAAAAGAAGAGGAATATAAACTATGAAAGGAATATTAAAACCAGAAGGTTGGTAGAAGTGAAATAGTATTCATAATATTGTATGTTGATAACATAATATATTGAAAATGATATCGGTATGTTAAAGATGGTAAAATTATGGTTATCGAAGAATATCTCTATGAAAGTTTTGAATGAAGCATGATTTATCGTAAGAATAAAAATCTATAGAGATTAATCTATAGAATTGTTAAGCTTGATTCAATCAAAGTACACAAACCAAATACTATATAAATTTATTATGGAAGATTTTAAGAGCGAACACTTACTAATGCGTCATATAATACTTCTTTTCAAATTGATCTCTCCAAAGATACAACATGAAATAGATGAAATGATTTTTGTACCATATGCTTCTGCTATTGATTCAATCAAATATGTCATTTTACGTACGAGACTGAGTGTTGTCTACGTTCTATGTGATACAAATAGTTTGTTGGAAATCATGTTTTAAATTTAGCTGTTAAAGCAATTATTCGTCCCGGTACATAACAAAATTTTTTTAAAAACATTTAGCGATCCTTTATATATATATATATATATATATATATATATATATAATTAACCTTAAAAGTTAGGAGGAGGAATCATATATTTGTCCACGCATATCGACTGTTAAGACTCACATACGATCTTTCAAATTGATCCTCAACATATTAGGACGTGTATGAGCACGTAGTGATAACAATATTTTCTTTTAGGTGATCTCTACTCATTATCCACCTCTGTACTAAAGTAATTAAAATATGAAATATTTATAGAATTCTATTAGAATTTCTATTTAATATTATTTTTAATTTAAACACTTGAAATTAATTTGAATTAATAATTCAAAAATAATTTTTAATAATTCAAAAATAATTTTTAATAATAAAAAAATCATGAGATATCTTTTAGTGATCTCTTTGATTTGGTCAATTATTTTGAAATCTAATTAAAAATATAATCTTATCTATTTTAAACCAAATCCTATTTTATTTGAATATTAAATTAGTTTTTCAAACCAATTTAAATTTCCTAATCTTATTATTAAATTAATATCTCATAACAACTTAATATTATACAATATATTTAATTCAAAATTAAATATATTATTATTTATATAGGAAATTTTGAAATTCACTATATTAAAATAATATTTAAATACATGTTTTAATTAATTAATTATCTAATTAACTAATTAACTAATTAACACCAATTATCTCATCATTATATATTTACCCCATAAAACTATTTTATTTGCAAATAAACTATTTCTCTACCTTTTTGTCACTCTTACCCTATATAATGTTTATAGAGGCGACCTGTGGACCATGAACCTATAATTCTAAACTCCAATAAATTAGATTATTAATTAAACTCTTTAATCTAATAAATTTTATTTATTAATCACAATATTATTCCACTAAAAATATGAAATTGTACTCTCACATTTATAAAAAAAATTAATGAGCAATCTTTAGTAATCTATTGATATTATCATTACATGCAATTTAATACTCCAATAAATAGAGCTAGTCAAATACCGTTTTACCTCTCTAATTATCATTTTATCCTTAAGTGTCATTAATCTACCAATGAATGGTCAATTTATAACTTAATTATAAATTTGAGCTCAAAACCATTTAGTATCAGAATTAATTCTTAAGGGAATCAATACATAATCTTCTATGAAAAAGGTTTGGATTCCATATCTCTAAATCATGTTTTCAGCCGCTTATCCCAATGAACCCCCAAAATAAAAGTCTTTATAGCATGTTCTACAAACAAACCATGACGAGTGAATCAAAAGACCTAGTTGACATAAACAAGAGTTCATGACTACTCAAGATTCAGATTGATCTGCATATGATCATCTATTGATACAAATAAAATTCTTTATGGCAAACCGTATGCTGATATATAATTGATTAATATTGGGTCCAGTCCTATATAATCCAATTATATAAGACACATCTACTATGATGTCTATCTACATCAGTGATCTGAATCTAGATCACTAGCATTCATAATGCTAGTGGACTATATAGTAGCAACCATTAATTGAAGATTATGTACTTTAATATGTTGCAGATAATTTAATTCATTATCTATAATTTTAATCATATCGTACTAATACAATATTATAGTTACATAAATGAACTTGGAATTTTATGATAACATACATATTATTCAATAAATAACACATTCAAACAATTATATAGAAAAAATGTTAGTTTTATTAATTTCATAAAATTATACTTATTACATGTTTTTAGGACACTATGCCCAACAATCTCCCACTTTCCTTAAAGCAAGTAAGCCATCTCCATTGTCCCTAAATTACGTATAAGGTCCTTAAAAGACTTCATTAGAAGTGTCTTGGTAAACGGATCCACAAAGTTTTGTTCTGAAGCTATCTTTATAACTCTCACATCACCTCAGTATCTTATCTCTCTGATTAGATAATATTTCCTCCCTATGTGGTTGCCCCTCTTATGACTCATCGGTTCCTTCGAATTAGCCATTGCACCACTGTTATCACAGTACATGATTTGTGGCTTATCCATATCTGGAATAACTTCTAAATCAATTAGATCTTCCTGAGCCAAACAACCTCTTTCACTACTTCATAGGCCGCTATATATTCAGCTTCCATGATAGAATCTACAAAACTGGATTGTTTGATACTTCTCCTGACTAGAGCTCCTCTACCATGTGTGAGCACTGATCGATAAGTTTAGTTTTGACAATCTCTATTTGATTAAAAATCAGAATCAGTGTATCTAGTGGGGTTTAGGTCTCCTCCTGAATAAACAAGCATATAGTCTCTCATTCTCCAAAGATACTTGAGAATATGCTTTACCGCTATCCAGTGTTCTAAACCAGGATTTGATTAATAACGACTGAGTATCTCGATTACATAACAAATTTTAGGTCTTGTACATAATATGGAATTCATAAGGACTGCCTATAACTGAGGCATAGGGAATCTATCTCATCTCTTCTTCTTCCCGAGGTGTCTTTGGACATTGCTCTTTAGAAAGAACTACTACATGCCTGGTCAGTAATCAACCCTTCTTGGAGTTTTACATTCACAATCAAGCCATCATCTTATCTATATAAGAGGCTTGAGGCAGTTTCAAGTGGTTGTTCTTCCTATCCCTTAGGATTTCGATTCCTAGAACATAGCTTGCTTCTCCCAAATTTTTCATTTGAAATTGCTCGGCTAGCCATTTTTTCAAGTTTGATAATATTTCTACATCATTCCCAATGAGTAAAATAACATTTACATAAAGAACTAAGAAGACCACCTTCTTATCTTTGATGTGTTTATAGATACATCATTCGTCTACATTTTGTTCGAACCCATATGTCTTGATAGTCTCATCAAACCTTAGGTTCCAAGGCCTAGAGGCTAGATTCAATCCTTAAATAGATCTAAGCAACTTGAAAACCTCTTACTTTTTTCCCTTTTGCACAAAACCTTTTGGTTGCATCATATAAATGCTCTCTTAAAGATAGCCATTCAAAAAAAATGTCTTGATATCCATTTGCCATATCTCATAGTCCGAACTAGTGGCTATGGATAAAAGAATTCATATAAACTTTAGCATGTCAACGAGAGAGAAAATCTCTTCAAAATTGAGTCATTCCCTTTAGGTATAACCCTTTGCTACAAGTTGTATTTTTAAAGTCTCTACTTTCTTATTTACGCCCCTTCTCTTCTTGAAGATCCATTTACATCAAATGGGCCTAACATCTTCAGGTGGATTTACAAGTTCTTAGATAAAATTAGAATACATGGATTCCTTTTCTTGGTTCATTGAATCTTGTCATTTATCCTTGTTGGAATCGTCCATTGCTTCCTTAAGAGTTAATGGATCATCCAAGTTTGTGTCTAACACTAGAACCTATGCTTCATGTTTATAACAAAGGGGTTGTCTCACAATCCTCCCACTACGACAAGGTACTAAGGTGTTTCGACTAGGATCAATGGTCTCTTAATATTTTCATTTATCATATGGTGATTGAAATGGTCCATTCTGATCATAATTCAATTCCTCTAGTACTACCTTACTACAAGGTTTGTAATTTGTCTATAGTCATGTTCGAGAAAGGTTACATTTGCCGATACAAACACTTTTTTCTCACCAGGACTATAAAAGTAACCTCCCATTGTTTTGAGAGCATAGCCAACGAATATGCAAATTCAGATTGCAAGTTCAACTTCCCAGTCTTATATTTCACCACGTGTGTTGGACACCCCCCCCCCCCCCATGCAAAATTGGTGTAAATTAGGTTTAGTATCATTCCATACCTCTAAAGGTGTCTTTTGTACAGGCTTAAAAGGAACTACATTCAAAATGTATATTGTGGTTTTAAATGCATAGCTTTAGAATGTAAGTGGTAGGAATGAGTAGCTTAACATTGATATAACCATATCTAATGAGGTTCTATTTCTCCTTTTTGTAACACTATTTTGTTGTGGTGTTCTAGGTGCTTTGAGTTGGGATAGAATACCATGCGCCAACAAATGATCATTGAACTCAAAATCAAGGTATTCACCTCCTCGATCTTATCAAAGTGTTTCAAGTGATTTTCCTAACTGCTTTTTAGCTTCTGCTCGAAATTCTTTGAACTCTCCAAAAGTTTTAGATTTCCTTTTCATTATGTATATGTATTTGTGTCTTGAATAGTCATAAATGAATGTGAAAAAATATTCATAACCTCCTCTTGCTTGTACATTTATAGGACTACATACATCGTTATGTACTAACTGAAGTGGTTCTTTAACTCTTTAGATCTTTTCAGAGAAAGGTCACTTAGTCATCTTTCCTTCTAGACATGATTCACAAACAAAAAGAGTATCAACAGTTAGTTCTCTTAGAGGACCATCCTTTACTAACCTATTCATCCAATCGAGATTGATCTGTCATAACCTAAAATGCCAATGATATGTATAATCACTTTGAGAAGCTTTTTGTCACTTGTTGGAATTAGGATTTGCTACTATAAATAATTCTGAATTATTTAGCGATCGTTTATTTGGTTTAAACAGATAGAGTTCGTTAGTTTATTTTTCATGACAAATATAGAAACCGTTCTTAGAAACAACGATCTCATTATTAATAAAATAAATATCAAAATATTTTTCATGCAACATAGATAAAGAAATCAAATTTCTAAAATATCTAGGAATAAAATAAATATTGTTCAAAATAAGATAATTATTGCTAAAAACTAAACGAACTCCTCCTATTATTTTGGCCGAAACAATCGCACCATAATGAACGCTCATCATCACTTTGCCAATTGCAAGCTCCCTCGAAGAATTAAGAATCTGCAAAGAAGAACAACATGATTAGTGGCTCCCAAATCTACTATCCAAGATGATAAATCATCTTCCACTAAACAAGCTTCTAAAAGAAGTAAATCAAATTTCCTTTCTTTTCCAGTGGCCATGAACTCCATAGTGGAAACACTTTCTCTTTGATTCCATTTTCTTAGAGTTGTCGTTCTTCTTTTTCTCCTTACCTTTAAGTGACGTCTTGGATTTCTTTCCCTTCTTGTCCTTCCAATTGGTGTTCCTCCTCTTATTGTTCTTATATAAGAGGAAAAGGGCTTTTGTTCAGCAATATTTGCTTCATCCTCTTGGAACCTAGCCTTGTTAAGGGTCTCAAAAGTCTACAATTCATTCAATAGCTGAGTCATGTTGTATTGCAGCTTGTTCATAATATAGTTAGTATTGGATGCAGCAAAAGCTAATGAGACCGACTCAAGTGTGATTCTGACTTGAGTGCACTCATCAATGGTAGCTCCGTGAATTTTCACCTCATGCAATCGTGTTGATAATGTTTAAAACATATTCTCTTACAAAAACTCCTTTCTTCATTTTGGCGTTCGTGTAGGTTCTAGTAGCCTCATGATGACTTTGGTCAGATTGTTGCCCAAATAAAGCTAGAGAGAGTCCAATATCTTACATGCAGTCTCCACGTTTTTATGTTTCTTCCTAAGAACATCAATCATGCTCATCAACATATAACATTTGGCCTTGTTAGGATTAGATCCAATGGTCATATTTTTTCTGTACATTACGGGCATCAATAGCAAGGGGCTCTCCAAGATAATCCTTGGTTAAGACAAATTTATGGTTTTCACAAATTAATACCATATTCAAGTTCGATTATCATCTCATAAAATTGTCATTAGTTAATTTATATTTGTTTAGTAAAGCGGTAACAAGATTATTGATTGAAAACATGATGATTGCTGAAATTAAATAAGACATATATGATTCATTATAATTGATGTACATATCAAAGTTTCGGAATGGTAATATAATGCATGAATGCAACAAATAAAAAATAAAAAAAAAATTATTTATTACTAAATCATGATAAATTAAATCAACAATTAATATGCCACCTTAGAGTCGGTAATATTAGTGTCAAATTAATTTTAAGACATTCCCAAACTATAAGTAAAATTAAAAATATCTCATATTTTCTATTTTACTCATAAATTACTGTTTATTTAGTCAATACACAATTAACCGCTTAAAACTTAATTAGGTTTTTGTGAGTTTAACCTATTATTTCAGAATTCATGACTTCACTAAAAGTTGCCACCCTAGGGTCGGTCAAGTTCGAAATACATCACTTTTCCTTATCATCTTAAGAATCCAACCTTGGTATTGATATGGTCCGAAAATTTCTTAAAGGGGAAGAAAACAAAGCTGTCTCAAGACATTTTCCATATCTCATGGTGTTGTACTAATAATGGAGACCATATGTTCTATTATCATATCAACCTTCTCCCACTCACTGTTTTAAAACATATATTTTCATAAAATATCCAATGTTTTCAAATAGTACTAATTAATTCTAATTTAATTAATAGTTAATTAATCAATTAATGTAATCCTAATAATTATAAATACAAATCCTATTGGGTCTATGTTCATTTTAAACTTTTTAATTCATATTTTAATATGAACCTAATTTATAACTAATAGGCTAGTTATATTAATAAAACTTTAATAAAACTCTTGATAACAAGGTTAATTATTGGAGCCTTAACTTAAACTTGTGCCTTTGTTAGTTGTGATTATCAAGTTTAACTCTTTAAAACTTAATCCATATGTGTAACTAATTTCGCCAATTAAATCACTTAAATATATATGACAATCCTAATAAATCATATTTCTACTCATGAGATGCATAATTTAAAATAAAACCATGTGGGTATTCATGTATGATATATAATTGACTAATTCATGAATATGTTATCAATCAAATCAATCAAGATAAATAAATTGATATAATTGACTAGGTAATTTTGGGTATTTATAAAAATTACATCATTTCAAAAAATACAAATAAAGAAATAAAAATTACATAAGGCTTCAAATATTAAAATCTTCCCTAAGCTTTCTCCATCTTAAATCCAGGTCCAGCTGGTAGTTCTTCAAATCAAGCACACTCTCATAATCCCTAAGAAAACAATTTTTATAACCCCAATTAAATTTTTAACTCAATTATTCTTATTTAGGCCTAAACTCTTTTGATGTTGACTTAGGCGATGCAGGCCACCTAGAGTACTCGACCTTATGTACACAATCTCATAATCCCTGAGAAATTAGGCCTAAGGCCTAGCTCATACCGACACATAATGTGTTTGGATTTTTTAACGAGATCGTTTCCTTTTTCTTGTGCAATCATTCCATCATTATCGCAATACACTACTACGAGATTAACAATGCTATGAACCACACCGAGTTCACTAATGAACGTTTTATCCAAACTACTTCTTTAGCATGAAAATGAATCCTGATGTGGATTTATTATCGTCTATATTTGACTAAAAACTGGAGTCTACATAACCCTCAATTTCTAAATTAGTTCCATTAATCAAGTACATATCATTAGCCCATTTGAAGTACTTATGAATGCTCTTGAGCACCTTCCAATTGTTTTCACCCAGATTGCCTTGAAATCTACTCATAACACTTAGAGTGTAGGCTACATCCAGTCTTGTATACAACATGACATACAAGATAAAACAAATAGTTGAAGCATATGGTACTCTACTCATGCATTCTCTTTCCTTTGGTGTCTTAGGTGACATCCTCTTGGAGAATGAGTTTTCACGACATATTGGCAATAGTCCTTTCTTAGAATCTTCCATACTAAATCTTTTTAGTATTTTTCTTATGTACATGAATTGGTTCAAGCTAAGAAATCCCTTACATCTATCTCCATAGATTCTTATGCTTAAGATAAAAGATGTTTCACCCAGATCTTCGATGGAGAAGTTTTATGACAACTATATGTTTACTTATCTAACATATTCACATCATTTCTAATGAGTAGTATGTCATCAACATATAAGATAATGAATATTACTTTACTCTCATTGACCTTTTTATACAAATACAGATCATTCTCATTCTTAATAAAATCAAAAGTTTTGATTGTTCGATCAAAATGAATGTTCTAAGTCCAAGAAGCTTGCTTCAATCTATAAATTGACTTATGCACAACTTCTTTGCACAATTATTATCTGTGAAACCCTTAGGTTGTGTATATATATCTCCCTTTCCAAATCTCCATTTAAGATGGTGGTTTTAACATCCATTTTCCAAATTTCATAATACTAGTATGTGGCAATCGCTAGCAAAATCCGAATAGATTTCGTCATGGCTACAGGCGAGAAGATTTCTTTATAATTGATCCAATCTCTTTTCCTATTTCATTTTTTAACCAATCGAGCCTTGTAGGTCTCGAGTTTTCCATCTGCCACATCCTTTTCTTAAAGATCCATTTGCACCTTATTGGAGGAATTGAACAATTCCTTCATGTGCATCCTCCAAAGTTCAAACTTGGTTGGCATACATTAAATTCATTTTAGACTTCAGGTCTTCAAGCCATTTCTCAGAGTCCGAGCCTTGTATAGCTTCTTCATAAGTCCTAGGGTCATGCTTTAATGACAATCCATATGATAGACTAAATACTCATTTAAATACAAAGTATTTATTTAGTTGATAACTTATATAGATCAAGACTGTTCACATAAGTAAATGACCCTATTAGGTCAAACCCGATTGGCTTGATGAGCATTATTCTTTCAAGTACAATTTCTCCTTTCTACCTCACCTCTTCTTTATCTAGTTTATTTCTTGGATTAGGTAGTTAAATCAAATTTCTAGTTTGAAAAAAAGTTCATTAAATACATAACACATAGGTCTTGGTGGTAGTAGTTTGAATTAGATACCCAAAAGCTATATACGAATATAGCATTCCGCTTCGTTAGTGCAGATTGAACTACGTCCCTCCTATTTTTTCCTTTATTAATGCGCTATCATTTCTTGGGAACTTTGGATGCGAAGTAATAAGATGGTGTATGATGATATAGTTATGGATGATAAAGTGATTAATTGTAAGATCATGCTTTGAGTTAAAGAGGTGCATGGTTGCTGCACCAAGATATGTTTCCCTTCAAATATGGAGAGGTACATGAGATTTGGGTTGTGTGCAAAGGAATATGTCTGTAAGGGTACCTAAGTTATGTAGTTAGACTTTTCCTTCTAGTGTGAGTTTTAAACTCAATTTAGATGGGTCCTTCAATTTAGCTAATGGTAGGGCCTCTTGTGGAGGAGTTAATAGAGATGTTTGGGGTGGTGTGTGTTGTGCCTTTTTCTAGCTTCTAAATTGTTCTAACAATTACCAAGCTGAATTCATGGATCTCTATTTTGGCTTACAACTTGCTCTTTCAAAAGGTGTTTCGAACCTCCAGGTTGAGAGTGATTCCCAGGCTATGGTGCAAGGAATTCACAAAGCCTGTTTAGATTGGAAGCTTAGAGGAGTATGAACCATAATTCAATTTTTGCTTGTTTCTTTTTTCATAAATATTTCTCATGTTAATAGAGAATGTAACCAAGTTGCTGATGCTCTATCTGGTTTAACTTCTAGGTTTTCCATTAGATTTGGTAATGAGGATTCTCTTCCTTGCTCTTTAAAGTTATGTTTATAGAGTGATAGAAATCGTATACCTTGCGTTAACGGCTATAACATCTCTTTTTCCTCTAATTAATTTGGTTAGGGTCTACCAAACCCTAATTAATTTATAAAAAAATAAAGTGGAGATTGAACAACTTACAAGATTCGCCAAAGTTCGAACACTTACCCTCCTTGCCTTTCTTGTTCTTCGAAATGACCTCCTTTCACTTAAGGGAACTACTCTTACCTCATTTCTTAAACTTGGACTTTCCTTTCTTGGCATAGTCAATTGCCACACGTAACATAGTCATTCCTTCTTGAGGGATTGTTTGGCCATTTGTAGCATTTTGAGCAACTTATGAGAGTGTATGTCCATCAAGTCAATCAGGTTAGACCCGATAGGTACATTTAATGAGAATCAATATTATTTGTAAATATTAATGATATCATTGTTTGTTTAATAATAATATAGGCATTCCAATATTTATCATGTTTATTAATTATGTTGGAATTAATATTATATGTTTATTTATTACATGTCCTGATAAAGTCTAGTTCTTAGGTTATGCGCTTGAGACAATGATAGAGATCATGTTAGTTAAGATACAAGCTGCTTAAAGCCTAAGGTAGGAATTGTTCATAGTCATAGGATTATCAAAAGGGGCATTGATAATATCGATAGACTATCACGTAGGTTATCTCTTAAAATATTTAAGATGGTTGTTCTCATAACCATTGATATTAGTGGAACATCATGATAAGTATGTGAGTTGTTAGTAGAGATTAAGAGTATCAAACATGACACTTATATAATTGTCAATGGTAATAATATTAACCGCTCATGAGAATTATATAGTTACTATATTTCATGTAGTCCTTAGACATGACATCACCATGGTATAATATGTGCCGAGTTTAATACTTTGACCTCTTTCTAATATTCCCTAAACTAGGGTGAAATGGGGGTAAAATGTTAGGTATAAAAAATTTTACATGAAGGTTGTGAATGATCAAAATTGAATCCATCACTTCCATATTTAGAAATTTGTCCTATGACTTGTAATCTGTATTGAACATCAAAATATTTGCAAGGTGACTCGTATGAAAAGAGTTTCAGTAAATTAATTTGTATGTGTTTATTAAAGATACAATATTTCATATGATTTGTCAATTAGGGTTAACTAGTTAAACCATACCTTAATATGTATCGGGACATTGGCTAGATGGAAGGATTGTTATTATACATTTGTTAGTCACAACATGTTATTTTGGGAAGATACTTCTCATCTCTCCGATAGTTTTAACACTTTGCTAGAAGTTAATTTTGGCATGGAGTTTTAAGTTAATTAATCATGAGATGATAAATTAATTTTTTTACTTTAAAAGGTGTTTTTAACTTAAAGGAATCTAATTATGAATTATATAAAAAAATAAGGTGTACGAGATCCTCCTACCGACATGATGTAGAACTAAATCGACCATACACATTAAAGTTCAAAATTAACTCAGTTAAATTTTGTACGAGGATAAGAAAAATATATTACTTTTATTTTAGGGGTAAAATTATAATGTATCTTACAGTATGACTATGAGGGTAGAATGATAAATTGTTAATTTATTAAATATAATATTGTGCACCTCTATTAGCATAACTAAACATGATATTAATTTAATTAAAAATTAATGAGTTACATCGGGACTACTTATTTAATCATAATAGTTTAATAGGATTCCATAGGCTAAATTAATCAAAGTATTAATTAAAAAACTTTGACCTATAAGTCTAATGTATGGTTGGCCATAGGTGATGGATAATGACCCATTGTTTACTTAATTAGATTAAGAGAGCCCTTGACTAAGTCCACAATTGACTGGATTAAAGTTGTGGGTTAATTTTTGATAATCTAAACCCTACAAGAGTACTATAAAAGTATTTTAATAGGGCTAGATAAAATCGAGGTTCTCTTATTACCTTTTGACTGAAATCACTATAGTGAGGAAAGTGTTACTTTGTATTTTCCTTTGCACGAGCTATTTAAATCATGTGATGAATTTTACAGTAGAATATAAATCGAGCAAATTTAATATCGAGCAAATTTAGTTGTGTAGATAACAATTGGTGGGTGTACATTTGAACATCTCATTCTTCCCATTGAAATTCAACCATGATGAAAGAGCAAGGAGATCAATTCAGTTCTATATTAAAGTAAGTGATTTCTTATATCTTAATCCTTTTAATTATCTGAAACTTTTATGTGCTTTCCTTTAAATATATATTTAATATATAAAATTATGATCGATCTTGGTGTATGTTTATGAGCTTAATCCATGTTTTCAATCAAATTCGAGAAAAAGTTTAAATTACAGCTTCCGCATACAAATTACTCGTTGACTAATAGTGCTATCAGAACCTTAATCGTACCGGTAAGTGTAGAAATTATTTTTCTAATTTGATGTTTGATATGTCATTGTTCTTTAAGTTTCTTGAGTGATTCTTGAATTGTTTTGAGCCCAGAAACCAAATGAATGAAATCTAAAATTATTTGCTCGATTTGATCGATGAAAGGGTGTGATTTCGGTGGTGAACCGTTTAGGGCCTACTATATAGTGAGTTTAACTCAGTGTACAATGACACGACATTTCATATATCTGAAGTTCCAACCGTTGGATCGTTTTGAAGTTTTTAGTATAGGTAGATAAGACTATTGCCTATAAAACACAATAATGGGTGTCAATTAGATTCCTGAGGTTGCAGCGATGGGTGGCATAAGTAGCGCCAACACTTGTGGCTCTTGGGCAGATTCCTGATGCATAGCGACATGACATTTGAAATATCTAGAGTTTCAACAACTGGATCGTTTTGAAATTTTCGGAGCTAATAGAGAAGATAATTTCATAAAAAAACCCATTAAACAAATCACCGATCAGACACCTCAGGTAGCGACGATATGTGACACAAGTATGGTTGATGCTACAACCGCTTCCAGACAAATTACCCCAGCGGTGGCAGACACCGCAGTGGAACCCTAGTTCAACTAAGGTTCTTGTTTTTTTTTTAAATAAATAAATAAATATCTACATTTTAATTTCATAATTAAAATTTGATTTTGATTATGGAAATTATTATATATATTGTTATTTTGTAAGTATTATAAATATCTAAATTGGAATGAGTTATAAATTATAAAATATTTTCGGTTTTAAATTATAAAAAAAAATGAAGATAACACCTTCCTGGGAAACTTTCCTAATAAGGAAACTAGCCAAATTTAGAAAGTTAATATTCTTGGAAACTTTCCTTAAATTATTATGGAAAATATTTTAATTGTTCGATTTTTCTTTTCCTTAATGAAAGTATACTCAATGAATGTAATTAAATTAGATAACCAAGAATAAAAACTAATTAAATCTAAAACTTCTTTGGATTTCTATGAACGTATTATATTATCATGTATTAAAAGATAAAATAATGTAATGTATGAAAATTAAATTATTTTAACATGTTCATGCATTATATGTATGCGATTTAAGTTGTTAAATATATATACATCATGTTTCACATATATACCATGTTTAAAAACTATGATTATAGTATATGCGTAACATATATCTGTGTAATGATTGATGAATGATTGATGAGGCATGCTTGTTTCAAATCCCTCCTTTGATAAGATTAAGCTAAAATTGATAATAAAATTATTTTATAGCTTGCCTTCTAAACATTATAATATATATGATCTTTATATTAATTATGAGTTGGTTATGCACACGTGGGACTTATAATTAGTCGAAGTATATGCATTTATTATCTTAGCATATCAAGTGTAACTGAGTAGTGTTATCATCCTAGATGTGGACACGGACACGGACACATGCATGACCTAGTTTAGCATAACTACATTCCCTAAGAATGTTTGGGTTACACTTAACTAAGATAACATAATTGGATACACATACCTGAGGTTATGTTTTCTTGGACGCAAGATAAAGGAATTATAGGGGATCTAATTACAAAGGTGTTTCTATCTTTCATGCTTATTATAATTTGTTACTGACAAGTGAGATTATAATATTCGATGATTGTATTATATAAGAGAGTAATATAAATTCGTAAGAAAATAGTGGGAGATAGCGAGATTGTTAAGACTTTTGATTTTGTTAGAAAGCAAATTTACGTATGAATTTTTATATTTACATTTATATAATGTACAACAATGAACCATGTTTTAAAAGTCCATTCATAAGTTGAACAAATTGGTTAGACCAAATTTTCAAAAAGAATGGCATTAGGATTTAACAATCGTTCATAGAGATGAACATGTTACTGTTATCTCAAATCGAGCACAGAAGACATTTGGCTTACTCTTAAAGAGTACTTGGCAGAATAATGATCACTTAGTTAAAGTGATGGAAGCGAATTAATGAAATGCAATGTATTATCCTTGCATTAATGAATAACTAGGTTCAAAAGCATTATGAAAAGTTAGATGTCATTGAGATTATTGATAACCTTAAATCTATTAATGGTATTAATATTCAAAATGACAGTTATGAAATCTCTAAATCATTGTTTCATTTAATGATATAAAAAACACACCTTTTTTAGAGAACAAGTGATGAAAAATGTTTTGGCATTTAGAAGTGAAGTAGAAAGAACAAGTTTTACAATTTTTAAAATTCTAAGTAGTGACTTAGTTCATTAAGGATTACTTATTTTCAAAATTATTAAATCTCTAAGTTTGACTTAGTAATCTAATAATTATTTGATTCAATTTCATAATTTGTAAAGTAGTTACAAGCTTGAAATTTCTATTAAGATGGAAGGGATAAAGAAATTGGAAAGGAGTTTCAACCATAATATCAAAAGAAATTTGAAGACAAAAATGAAAGACTATCCAAGTCTCCCTTATTATCAAAAGGAGTTTCATAATGATGTTTTATATTGCTCAAAATTTGAAGATAATTTTTCACTTAAATTATTCTACAAAAGGTATGAGATACTAGATGTGATTTCATATATGTATGGTATATGATTAATCTCAAAACTAGTACAATCTTAAGAAATATGAAATGCACCTAAAGTCAACAAATGAACAAAGAGTTGTTATATTAATCTTGATATTTTTTTGTTTCATCCTATTCGTTTGGCATAAATTTAGATATCAGTGAATTGATATCTTATATACTTGCTTTTACCTAAAATGTTATTTCTATTTTTGACAATAAAGGTTTATCTTCAAAGTCGAATAACAATATTTTTAGCATCTCATTAAATGAGATCGTTTATGGTAGCAATTAAAGTGCATATTCTAAATTTTAATAGGATAAAACTTATCTAAATATTGAAGAAATTAAGACAACAAAAGTTTGAAGTGATTCAAACAAGTCTTGGCACTATGAATTAAATCATGCCAACGAAACAAGAATTCACAAAGTTACTTTTATGGATATATTAGGTCCAATTGATTCTAAATCAATAACAACTTCTGAACAATTATTTATTAAGGATAATAATAAGATTTCTTTTAGTTGAAAAGAATATTCCGATTCTTTCTTAATGGACACCTCCTAGAATGTCGAATGGAAGTATCATAGCTTATTAGATTTGATTCTAATATAAACTCCACCAACAATTGTCACGAAACTCGATAACAATGATGGTTTGGAACCCCAAGATTGTGTAGATGAGATTTAATGAGCCAAGATCCATCACCAACCTAGATTAGAACCAAGACTATAAGGGATTGAAACGCCATACTAAGAAATTTAAGAATCTCTCAATAATCAAGGTGATAAGTTTGGTTACTTGAACGCCACAAAATTAACTTGATAAGTTTAGGAGTTCTTTCAAGAATGAAGAGGAACATAAGACCTCACAATGATAATAATTTTCCTAAAACCAAAACATTTGTCTATCAAATTCGTACAACCCATGCTATATACTTGGAAGAACCCTCCAAGAATAGTAAAAGTCATAACTCAACTTTGAAAGCCACACAAACATCAATATAAATAAGTCCCCACATTTTTAGACCTCTTGGACTTCTAAGGTAGCCAAAAAATAACTAAATGACTAGATTCAATATATTTAACATGACCAGCCAAGATCATCAAAATTCCCCTATTTAATACCCTTGAAACTCACAAATTCACACCTGTTACTGGTCAAATAACTTTGGTCATGTTTTTGCATGCTAATTTGCCTCCTCAATTGCTTTGATGACATGAACTAGGCCTTGATTATCATTTGAGCCCATTTTGGTCTTTTTAGAATCAACCCAATTCTCCTGGATTAGTCCATCTAGTGCCTCTTGGAAATGTGTGGCTCTAAGTCTTGCAATTGAGTCACTAGGAAGTGACAAAGGGCCTTGTGCAAATTCAGCTTCATTCCCACATGTACGATCATCATGTCCCACTCCTTGGTTTGCATCCTCCTGCCCCCCCCCCCCCCCCCCCTCTTTTGAGAAGGATTTGCCCTCAAATCATCACCTACATGAAAAGGAGACAAAATAAGCAATATTAAAGCTTGCATTGACACAATACTCACCTTGTGAGTCAAGCTTATATGTATTATCATTGATGCATTCCACTACTTGAAAATTTCCATCACCCCGAGGTAAGAGTTTTTAACGTCATTTCTCAGAAAGAAGGTCCTTTCTCAAGTGTAACCAAACCCAATCTCCTTGTTCAAACACTACCTTCTCGCATCCTTTGTTTGCTTGATAGACATATTATTTAGTCCTCCTTTCAATGTTAGCCGTGCCTTTTCATGAATCATCTTGACAAATTATGCCTTCTTTTTACCATCTAAGTTCACGGGTTCACTCAAAGGTAAAGAAGTTAATTCCAATGGTGGGAATGGGTTAAAGCCATAAACAATTTTAAATGGTGAAAATTTAGATGCATAATGTATACTTCTATTGTATGCAAATTCAACATAAGGCAAACAATCTTCCCATATTTTCAAGTTCTTTGTAATGATAGCACGTAACAAAGAAGACACAGTTCCATTCACTACTTCAGTTTGACCATTCATTTGTGGATGACAAGTAGTAGAAAACAAGAACTTGGTTCCCAACTTTCCCCACAAAGTCTTCCAAAAATAACGAAATTTTTTTGCATCCCCATTAGAAACAATGGTCCTAGGCAGGCCATACAACCTAACAATTTCTTTGAAGAACAAATCACCTATATATGACATGCAATGAAGTGTGTCATCTTGGAAAATCTATCTACTACCACAAAAACTAAATCTCTCTCCCTCTTAGCTCTAGGTAAACCTAAAATAAAATCTATAGAAATATCAGTCCGAGGTTCACTAAGTATTGGTAAAGGGATGCACAAACCATGGGGTTTCAACTTAGACTTAGCCTGTTTACACGTGATACACTTCTTACAGATTCTTTCCACATAATGTTTCATATGAGCCAAAAAAAATGATCATGCATAATTCCTAAAGTCTTAGCTACACCAAAGTGCCCCATCAATCCACCACCATGAGCTTCTCTCACAAGAAATTCACGCAAAGAACACATAGGCACACATAATTTATTTTTCAGAAACAGAAATCCATTATGCCTATAAAACTTACCAAACGCCACTTTTTCACCTGCATTAAACATATCACCAGAATCAAAATCTTGTGTATACATATCCTTAATGTATTCAAAGCCAATGAATTTTGTAACTAAATGGAAAGTAAAGTATACCTTCGGGATAATGCATCAACGACTACATTTTCCTTGGCTTACTTATATCTGATCACATAAGGATATGTTTCAATGAATTCCACTCACTTGGCTTAGTGTTTGTTCAACCTTTGTTGTCCTTTCAAATGGTTCAAAGATTCATGATCTTTGTGAATCATGAATTCCTTTGGCCATAGATAGTGCTGCCAATTTTCCAAATCTCTTACCAAGGCATACTCTCCTTATCATAAGTGGGGTAATTTAGGGTTGCCCTACTCAACTTTTTGCTGAAATAAGTAATTGGACAGCCTTCTAGCATTAAAATAGCTCCAATTCCTATTCCTGAAGAATCTCACTCAATTTCAAAAGTTTTTTCAAAGTTACGTAAACACAAGCAAAGGTGCATTAGTTAACTTTTTTTTTATTAGATTAAATCCCTTTTCTTGTTCTTTGCCCCTCTTAAACAATACATTTTTCTTGATGACTTCAGTAAGAGGGGCGGGTAGGCTACTAAAATCATGCACAAACATCTATAAAAATTAGCTAAGCCATGGAAACTCCTCACTTGGCTAATTGTTGTAGGCATTGGCCGCTCTTGGATTCCCTTCACTTTTTCCTCATCCACCTCAATTTATCTCTTACTAACAACAAAACCAAGAAATTAAAGCTTATCCATGCAAAAGGTGCACTTCTTGAGATTATCAAACAACTTTTCTTTCCTTAGAATTTCCAAAATAGATTTCTAATGCATTACATGTTCTTCTAAGTTTTTGCTATAAATTAGGATATCATCAAAATACACTACAAACCTGCCAATAAATGCACATAAGTCATGATTCAACAAACACATAAATGTGCTTGGAGCATTGGTTAAGCCGAAAGACATCACTAACCACTCACATGAACCATATTTAGTCTTAAAAATAGTTTTCCATTCATCACCTTCCTTCATCCTAATTTGATGATATCCACTCTTAAGATCAATTTTTGTAAAGACACAAGAACCATGAAATTCATCTAGCATATTATATAATCTAAGAATGAGATGACGATACTTTACCATTATGTTGTTGATAGCTCGGCAGTCAAAACATATCCTCCATGTTCCATCCTTCTTAGGAACTAATAGCACTGGAACTGCACAAGGACTCATGCTTTCACGCACACTCCGTTAATTCACTTACTTACCTTGGAAGCTCTTTGGTCTCCCGGGGATTGCTCTTATAACCAAGTCGGTTTAGAATTGATGAACCAGGTATGAAGTCAATTTGATGTTTAATCCCTTGGATTAGACGTAATGGATAAGGCACCTCTTCGGGAATGACATCTTCAAACTCCTACAAAAGAGAAACAATGTCACTCGACAAAGGAGTGACAAGATCATTAGTACATAAAAGGGCTATTATAAAAACAATACTCTCGTGATCTCACTTTTTTTTTTGTTGCAATGTAATTGAATTTTTCCTCTCTTGCTCTCACTATGGCCAAAATCCTCTCTCTTTCTTTTTCACTCTGATAAATATTTTTCTCTTTCTTTTTTTTTTCTTAAGCCCTTTTTCTCAATTTTAGCCTTCTTTTCTTTTTCTTTCTTTTTGTAACTTTAATTGGTCCTCCATGATTTATTTTGAAGTTAATGACACAAGAGTAATAGGTTATTTAATCCATCATGCGTAACCCTCAGATCATACTGCCATGGTCTTCCTAACAATAAATGGCATACATGCATAGGAACCACATCACAAAGCGCCTCATCCTCATATTTTCCTAATGCCACCAACACTTGCCTCGTCACCTTGATTTTTCCACATTCATTCCACCACCGAAGCCAATAAGGGTAAGGATGTCTCAAGGTGGTTAAGGCCAATTTCTCCACCAAATAAGTGTCGGCTACATTTGTGCGACTCCCTCCATCGATAATGACACTGCAAACTTTGTTATTTACAAAGCACCGAGTATGAACTAAATTCTCCCTTTGGTTACTTTCTTCCTCCTTAACCTACACATTGAGACCTTTCCTTGCTACCAATAAATCTCTAACCATAACATTTTGCTCAACCTTGGCATCCTCCAAAGATGGAATGTCATCATCATATACTTCTTCCTCATTCTCTGACTCAAGCTCTCCTTGGGCGTTTATCACCACCCTTTTGTTTACACATTGGCTGGCTATGTGTCCTTGCCTCTAACATTTAAAACACTTAATATCACATCTTTTAGAAATAGAAGCCTTAGTGTTACCTAAAGTAGTGGTGGTAATTGGTTTGGCATTCGTAAAGGGTTCCCATTTTTGCTTATTTTGTAGCTGCTCATCTCCTTTTGGAGTTGTCTTCCATGGGCTGGTCATAGTCATAGGTTGTCCCCTCCTAGCCAATCCCTTCCATTTGAGTTGTTCCTCCACCTTAATAACTTGATGCACCATATCCATTAACTTAACATAGTACTGTAACTCGACTATAGTGTTGCAAATATACATTAGCCCGGATTATAACTACCTCCATCTCCTTATAATACTCATCCACACTCTTAGAACCTTGAATTAACCTCTATAACATTTGATACAAGCTCCTGAATCCATTAAAATAATAGCGGAAATTCCAGAAATAAGAAGCTGACCTGTTATAATGGTAGATGGACTTACTTCAGCTTCATCCTGGGAGATGGTAAATACTCTGGCATTAGTCTTTCCCAGCTGCCCTTGAACCTTCTTTGAATTATTGCAAGACTTTGCAATATGCCTCGATTGTCCACAGTTATAACATTCTTTAGTTTCGGCTCTACATTCACCAATATGACCCTTGCCACACTTGCTACATTGGCTATAAGGTCTTCCCTGTGCCCACGAACCTTGAGACCTATTTTTCTTGGGTTGTCTTCCCTCTTGACCTGAGTCGACATCCCTATTGTCTAACCTTTTCTTATTATTCCATCGAGGTTTAAAACTCCCCTGGTTTTCACGAGCTACGGGTGCAGAGGATTGGACATTATTTTGGGTTCCGGGGGCTGCTCCTCTAACATGCTCTTTCTTAGAAGCTTCCTTCTGTTCCTGCTCCTGAATCGCTTGCGCTCAATCAATTCTCATTGCTTTATCTACCACCTTTGAGAAAGGCGCATCGTCTAAATCTGCAATTTCCAAGTCTTTACGAGTGTCGGAGTCAAGGACCATCTTGAAGTGTTTCACCTTTAAGGTGTTCGTAGCCACCATGTGCGGTGCATATCTGGAGAGCTCGTCGAACTTTCGTAGTAATTCTTCCATTTTCATGTTACCTCTTCGTAGATTTATGAATTCCCTTTCTTTTTCTTCCACTAAAGCCACCGTTACATATTTGTTTTCTATTAGTTTTCGAAACTCAGCCCAAGTCATGGTTCTAACATCATGAATACTTGTCATGGTGTCCCACCAGTAACTCGCGTCGTCCCGTAATAGACATGCTGCACAATGTACTTTTTCGCTATCTAGAACCTTTGCACAATTGAAGAGTCTTTCTAGAGTTCCGATCCAATTTTCAGCTATCCTTATATTATAACCACCTAAGAATTCAGGTGGTTTATACTTCATAAATTTCTCGGCCGTAGAACTTGGATTTTCCGCTCGAGGGGGTGTCGGTCGTTGTAGCATCTCCTAGAGTTGTTGTTGTTGTTGAAGTAGCGTGTCTATCATTTCTCGTTATCTTCGAGTTAGGTCTCGTAACTCGCTCATCTCTTGTTGGCTTGGGTCATCGATTGGACTAGCGCGACGTCCAATAGAGGATACACTAGCAGTACGTCCTCTTGTCATGCTTATACTTGGGCAAAGAGCGCTTGATTTCCTAGAAATATAAATTACGGAAATTTTTCTTTTTCATACAGAGATAAGTTTAACTAAAAGATATATTTCATATTTATCTATTGATCGTCATTTACATTACAAAAATTGATCATCTATTGCCCGAAACAGACTAGGCTATTTACATGTCAAACCATCATTTTTATTTATTTTTTATTTTTTTCTACAAAAGATTCTAGTCTATATTAGTCGGACTACAAAAGAAAATATAATGTTCGATACTAGTGGTTGTGGGTGAGTCAGTTACTTTTCATGGGTGGATTATCATTATCTCTAGTTCTTCTTCCGGGGTTTCGTCCAGTTCTCTCGGATTAGGAGGTGCGAAGCAAGCGAGTATTCTTACCCCGAATTCAATCAACGCGACATCTCTAGCATCTAGTTTTGTCCCGTTCCACCATGTTCTGGCCTCACCTCTTAATTAGCATGTAGCCAATCTAGCCCATACATCATCCGTCACATCCGCTCCTATACTTATATTTTCGATCTCATAAATCCAGTGGTGTAAATAGTCCCAACCTTCGTATCATTCGAAAGTAGGCGAAGCGGCCATGCAGAATGCAGCTACCAATTCCATCCCACGCTGCCCTTTCATGAGTTCTTGGCATATTTCCATATAGGTAGTGGTTAGAGTATTCATTAATTCCTCCATAGTCTTAAAGGATACGTGTCATTCATTAATTATTTCATATATATTTTAAATATAAAATTTAAGTAAATCTAACTCATACTTACAGCGACTGAAGACATTACTTCCGTGATTTGTACATATGAGGGTTGTCTACAAGACCGTTAGGCTCTGATACCAAACTGTAACGCCCGCCCTACTAGCTGTTTAGTTTATCAAATACTTTTCTAGGGAACATATACAGCTAGTAGGTGCATTACTTTCTAGTTTTTATATAAAAAATTTGTTCCTTAAAATTTAATTTACTTTCAAAAGCGGTTTGAAGGATATATGTAATAATTTGAAAATACCGCGGAAGTCTTTGTCATAGAAAAGTAATCCCAAAAATTTATATATTTTATTCTTTATTTGAATATACATATACGTACATATACATAAGAAGTGCAAATTTTCAAACTCATTGCTTACAGAGGTCGGGTCTCATATGTACAATCTCACGGACTGATAGCCTTCATTCACGTGTTCCTTAGCTTACCGCCTTACCTTTGTAATTTCCTACAATACAGAGTAGACATATAATGAGCTAGAAGCTCAGTAAGGATAGTGTCCTACTCACATCACTATTCTTTTTATGATTATCGTGAGTTAGTGCTTTTATGACCTATATCTAACATGCATAAATTCCTATCATTCTACATACTTAGGCCCTGAGGATGCTACCACCGTTATGTCAACTGATATCTAATCAGCGGTCCGCTTATGACCGTTGCAACGATCCACTTATGACCTTTTCTTTAATATCATTTAGGGTCCTTTCTGATCAACAAACGATACTTCTTTTGACCCGGCAGCACCTCACTCTAATATTATGCATACTTATGCTTCTTATTTATTTTAGCATAATATTAACTCTTGGAAATATGAACATATGCACTTAATGTTTAAAGTTTGTACTCTCCTCAAACCATCCTACTATATTATGTTCATTCTAGTTATAATCATTATTACTAGCATGGTAATCATAGTATTTCACTTCTACTTGGCATGCTATAATTATAATCTTAATGCAGACATAACCAAGTCATCATTTAATAATTAATATTATCCTCAATTATTATAATCATAATAATAAACAAATAATATCCGGGTATTGTCACGACTATACTTACAAAAAGTTAGTTGACCGGAGATCTTGACTTTCCTCTTTCTCTCTTTCCTTCCCTTTCTTTCCTTTCTCTCCTTTTCCCTTTCCTCTCTTTCATTCCTTTCCCTCTCTTTCATTCCTTTCCCTCTCTTTCCCTTCTTCTCTCCCTCACTCTCTCACGTTTTCCTTTTGATTTGTTCAACATCAACTCTCAAGCAATCTATGTATAGACAAAAGATGAGCTAAATTGTTGACACATTAGCCACTTAGGTGTCTATTTGCCTGAAATTAAATCAACATGCATGTTTCCTTTAATGGCATGTGCGTATGCATAACCATGCATTAAGCCACCTTATAGCATCTATTGATATTTTTACCGTGGCTTTATGCCATATATTTATTTGTTTTGATTAATTAAGTTTAAGCCCTCTCAAGTCTTAAAGATTCCTAAAAAGATCTCTTTAACTTATTTTAATTATAAGAAAAGTCCCCTTACATTTATATTCTCTCATTTATGTAAAGTGAGAATTTAAAAGTTTCTAATAAGCCCATTTTAAATATATTTTCCCGTTACTATGTCTGGTTTCGAAATATTGGGGGATTACATAAAAAAGCTTAAGAAATTGAATAAAGTGAGAAACAAGATTGAAAAGAATGATTTTTTTTGGAATTGGGTAGCTTTAAAAAAAAAAAAATTTGCAAGGAGAGAACAGGAAATAAAACAAATGAAATTGTGATAACAAATGATAATTACATAGACTCAAACTTACCTCAGAACAGAGGCTGTAATACCAAATGATACGAATCCCATCAATAATTGTGACGAAACTCGATAATAATGATGGTCTGGAACCCCAAGATTGTGAAGATAAGATTTGATGAGTTTGACCTGTCACCAAACTACATAAGAACCAAGATTATGAGGGATTGAAATACCACACCAAGAAATGAAAGCTCAATGGGTTGACGCACTCGACGCCTCCAATATGCAAAGTACTCGATGGGTTGTATGACAACAATGATACTTTAAAATTAAACTATATGTTTTAAGTAGAATTAGAACTTGAAAGAAGGATATGAAGTGTAGTTTAGTAATTTTAGATATTTGAATTGCATTGGATATCCCAAATGATCATGTTGTCCATCTTTGCATGTTTTGGTATATAGAACCATCGGAGGATGATCCTACCACTCCATCTGGGTTGAACTGATTAGAGCCATCAGAAGCCGAATGTGAGTTGATAATTATAGCATATTAGTTTTTAATGTTTTTAAGATGAACAAAAGATACTTACGCTATTTCATGATTTTTATTCTATATACTTATAAGTTGATAATTATAACATATTAGTTTTCAATAGTTTTAAGATAAATAAAAGATGCTTATGCTATTTCATGACTTTTATTTTATATACTTGATTTTTGGAAATTATTTCACTAAAATAAGGATTTCATGAATATATGCTTTATGTCTTGTAAACTATGTATTATATAGATTTGAAATGTATTTGAGATTTTTGTGATGGGACCATATTCCAGCATTGGATTTGATGAACTATGTGCATATAGTATTCTCTATTATTGGATTGTAATCACCTGCGTAGTAGATTACTATTATATGAAATGATTCATATATGTATCATCTCGCGAGTGGAGGAATAGCGGTGAGACATTACTAAAATGGTCCCACATATTTAACTTCTTATAAAAGTATTTTGATAGGAGCAAAGTACCACGAGAGCTATCTCTTGAATCCCTAGTGAGAGCAAAGTGCCACTAGGGCCACCACTTGAATCCTACATTTATTTGATAATATGATCCCTATATAGATTCACTGATAGTTTGGTAGTTTTGATTACGAAAACAAGTATAAGTATTGCAAAGTATATATCTTTAAAACTGATATTGAAAATGATTTTATTCAAGATCAGAACAAATTGATGTGAATATGTATTACTTTATGAAAGTATATTATTTAAGACAAATTCAATGAATTTACATCTTTACTCGGTTTTAAACTCTTAATATATTGTAGTTATTTCTCATTGAGTTTTATACTAATTCATTTCTTCATTTAAACTTTTCAGATTATAGGGGATAGAGTCCTTTAGGATGATTGCACAGTGGTTTTCCATTCGATATTTGGGTAACACTTCGTTTTAGTGGACTTTTTATTTTGGTTGTGAATATAGAAACTCCACTATATAATTTGTTAAGTGATGTAAAATATAAGAGATGTAACACATTGTATGTACAAGTCTTATTTTAGCTGATGTGTTTAGCATGAGTTTTGTACATAGTTTTGTTGATCTGTACACATTAGATATATGGTTTATAAATCATAACTTTATGATGTGCGCCAAATCTTGAGTTTAGATATATTCTATAGATTCTAAAATTTTAAAGCAAGAAATAGACTTGTGAGGATTATGTAACTCTAGATTCCTTCTGCCTGTCTCTTGATATTTTTAGTTATGTAATTCTCATGCTGGTCATGAATCCGGTAAATTAGGTCATGACATTTAGTATGGAAGATTTCAAGAAATTACTATTTACTAAAATGACATGGAATCTCACTCTCTAAAAGATGTCGCCTAAGACACAAGTGGATAGCGAATGCATGAATTTAATAATCTATTTTTGCCTGTAGGTTATATCATGTATCTTAAGTTGTGTACAAAGTCGGATGTTGCCCAATGTTGTAAATGTTATGAGCATGAGTAAAAGGCAATTGGGATTATCAACATTGAAATGTTGTCAAATAACATTATTATATTCTTAAGAAGTACGAAGGATATGTTCTTTGTTTATAGAGATTTTGAATTAAAATTAAAGTTTTCATATACTCTAATTTTCAATCGGATATAATCAATGGTAAATTCACATCATGCATTGTTGAATGATAATTGCTAAATTTGTTAGTTGGAAGAGTTTTAATCAAAAAACAATCGAGAATAAAATTAATAGAAATAAATATATTAATGCTCGTAAAGCAAAATCAAAGAATTGGATGAAAATCTTCATAACTAAACTTTAGTAATTCCTAGCATCATGAATTGCATGGTAATGTACTATGAGTACAATGGTGTTGTCAAATATATCACCCAACTGTGCCTCAGAAACCCTCATTTCTACACCATTCACGTACGAGGTCAGAATCCACTCTTCGTCCTCTTAGCCGACGGTCAAATTAGAGTAGAAATACCTGACAAGCTCTGGATATACCTTGCATTTCAGTCCACAAATCCAGGCCCAACCGTTATCATCAGCAATGTTTGGATTTCAATGTGCTCCCTCTAAAAAATCAAAATCAATCGACTTCCCATTCAACACTGGGTGTGTAGCGATGTGCTCGAAATACTTCTTGTGTGTTTCGCTTGACTTAAATAACCGTAGATCAAACTGCCTATAGTCAAACTCCAGTATTGATGTCCCCGTTAATATCCTCATGCTGCGCAGCTTCACTATTATTACCTTCCTCATGATGTGTCTCTTCACCGTTTAGACGATTCACAACTTTGTCGGCACTAGTACTGTCGTCGTCGACAACTGGTGACCGATTATCTAGTCTGACCCACTATGGCTTCCTGCCGATAACTTTTATCCTAACCATAGCTGAAACCTTTGTAATAAACTCTTGCAACCATAAATTTTAAGTAAACCATATATGAGTAAAAATTGTTAACAATGGAAAACAGACTCCAAACTAAAGTAAACAGTAGTTTCACACTTTCAAAATTAAGGAAAATAGCACGTAAATAAAACCACGAAACAGTGTCAATATTCAGTACCAAAACATAAGGACATATACAAAAATCAATGTGTACATATTGAAGGAAAAAGAACCACATAAACTAAAAACCACAAAAAGTGTCAGCATTAGAAAGAGGTTCACAAATCAAGACCTCGATTGAAAAGCAACTAAATCAGTGCTCCAAAAACTGTTAACATGGTAAAGCTGCTAACATTGAAAATTTTATTGTTAACATTGTAAAAACCACAAACAAAAAAACATTAGAAAGGGGTTCATAAATTAAGACCTCGATTGAAAATCAACCCAATCAGTACTCCAAAACTGGTAACATTGTAAGAACTGTTAAAATTAGAAACTAGACCAGTCGAAGTATATCAAAAACTGGTCGAAACATTAGAAAGGGGTTCCTAAATTTATATATTTTTTATTTCTTTAATTTTATTTTTTAATTATTTAATGAGTTGTTGAATTAAAATATACCTAAAATGATTTAAATCAACATAGTTTAATAATAATTGAGTTGAACATATATCATAATAAACTTAAAACATGATATATAATCAACTGTAGAGTCGAATGTCTCATCGACCCCATAGACAACGAAGGTTCTATCGACCTCATCGATCTGTATAGTCAAAAGCTCTATCGACCTCATAGACCTGCATAATCAAATTACTTTATGTTTAGTCACATATGCGGATGATTTCTCAAATGCAGATTTCTATGTAGTCACATGTGAGGATGATTTTTGAAGTACAACTTTCTATATGTAGTCACATGTGAGGATGATTTCTCAAAAACACTTCATCGACTCATCGACCTATCGATCCAAGTCCATCAACTCGTGAAGTAAACTAACAGTTATGCTAGTATACTCATAACTGCTAGTTTATTTTACGGGTCAAAAACCTCATCAACCCCACCGACTCGTAGAGTAATTTAATTATACGAGTAGATGGAATCGATAGGGTTATCGACTCTAGGGTTAATGGTGTCGATAAGACTATCGGCCCGTAGAGTAAATTATTAATTATGAAAACTCTATCGACCCGTAGAGTAATTTAATTATATATATCGATGGGTTGATAGCTTGTTAGAGTCGATATAGTCTATAAGATTTTCGACTCTACGAGTTGATTATATATTATATTTGAAGTTCATTATAATATATTTTTAGTCCAATGACTAATTAAATTATGTTGATTTAAATTATTTTAAATATAATCAATAATTAATATTGAAAATTAAAAAATATATATATATATTTATTTAATCCAATGATTAAATAAATTATGTTGATTTAAATTATTTTAAATATAATCATTAACTAGTACTGAAAATAAAAAAATAAAAAAAAAATTATTTAATCCAATAATTAATTAAATTATGTTAATTTAAATTATTTTAAATATAATCAATAATTAATACTGAAAATTTTAAAAAATAAATAAATAAAAAATTTAATTTAATTCAAAATTTATAATTAATACTAAAAATTAAATTAAATTAAACCACCCAATAAAAATTAAATAAAAATATTTAGACCCGATCTCCCGTTACACAAGCCATTTCCTCACTCCACAATCCACAACAAAGCAAGCTGGTGTGACCTCACAAGCTATAATAAACGTTTCGCTAAGTAAAAGAAACGCAAAAAGATTTGTTAACACGAGTTCTAACACGTGTCGAACAGAAGAAACGCATTTTTTTGCCAACACGTTAAGCAATCAGTTACAGGTTACAATGCCAGTTAAAAATAACCCCACCTCACGTCCTTATCTCCGTTCTCCTCCCACCATCTCCACACCGTCCATTACATAATTGACAGTCTATATTAGATGTAACATTTTGAAAGTGCTATGCCATGAAGCATCCGATCATGACTAAGTATGCTTTTCCAGTTTTCCTTCCCCGCTTTCTAAAAACTCCAAAGCGGGACCCTTGTGATCCGAGGTCTGCTGGACGCGAGATCCCTTATCAAGACAAAATCTGCCACTAATCGGACGGTCAAGATAAAAAGTCCAGTCAGTTTTTTCTGAAATAAAAAACCTAAAACGCCAGCCCACGTTAATTAATAATCAGGTGGGCCCGCTTGGTGCTAATTCTCTCGTTTTTAAGAAGGGAGTGCTCTTAAGTCTTACCTCGACTCCCCGCCCTTCCAACTTCGGTCTATAGTCTTCTCTAATTCTCTTCTGCCATTACTGCGTCGGTGAGCTCTTTTTTCTTCCATTAATTGAGACTTATTACTGGAGATTTCCTTGATCTGATGGGTTTATATTTTGCGCAAACGTAGAGATGCTCAAGTTAATTTTTCGTTTTTAGTTTTTCTCATGCATAAGTTTGGTGGGTAAGTTATGGTTCTTGACCAAAGATGAGTTGTGCTTGATGGGTTTGATTATTGCTTGCATGTTGATGTCATGTTGATCTTAGAGAATTTATAGAGTTCCTACTGTGTTCTTAGTATCTTAGGAGTCTGTCTGGGTTTAGCATTTACAGATTTTTGTTTGTTTCATTGAATTTTGAATAGAAATTATGGGAAACGACTAGATAGCCTGAATGACTAGCTATTTATCAAGTCCGTTAAATTGTATAGTATTTTTCAAGTATTAGTGTAGGAGTTTTTGTAAGATTTGGGCATACTTCTTAGATGAGTTGATTATTGAATATAGAAGTTGAATTAGTTTCTTAGATTTTACTTTACATTTCTTGATCGTTATCGATCCGTCCAGTATTCCTAATTCTAGTTTAAGAAAGCACATTGTATCCTAATAATCTTCTCATCTTCTATTTTCAATTCCATTGTATTCCCAGCTTGAATCTTTCACTTTGAGCTTGTAGGTTGTCATGAGATCCCCATTGAGTGCCGTTGTGTTGTTGTCTCTATTCCTCTCGACCCTCTTGCTCCATGCAGTTTCCTGTGCATCTAATGATGGGTTGGTTAGACTTGGACTGAAGAAAGTCAAGCTAGATGCAAATAACCTCCTTGCGGCACGGCTGGAGTCCAAGGGTAGTGAGGCTTTGAGAGCTTCCAGTAGGAAGTACAATATCCGCACTAATCGTGAAGGAGATCCTGTAGATACTGATATTGTTTCCTTAAAGAACTACATGGATGCTCAGTACTATGGAGAGATTGGTATTGGCACACCACCTCAAAAATTCAACGTTATTTTTGACACGGGTAGCTCCAATATGTGGGTCCCTTCTTCAAGGTGTTTTTTCTCGGTGAGCTTATTAGATGCTTATTGTTCTGGCACACCACAACAAGTACTTGATAAATATATTTTTTTTTTTTCCTTCATTTCTTCATTTCTTATTATTCTATAAAAAAAAATAATAGGCTCAAGAAATTGTTTTTTGATGCAGGTTGCTTGTTATTTTCACGCCAAGTATAATTCTCGTCAATCAAGCACCTATAGGAGGAATGGTTTGTTGTTGTTTTCCCTTCATGTATTATTGAGTTTGAAACTCCATTTTGGGCCTCCAAAACTGCCATTTTCTCTAATACTATCGAAATGCAAAATCTTGTTTACCTCACAATTTTACCCAAAATTCAGTTTGCACAATCTCCAATTCACCCAAGTTACAGTTTGTACTCCCACCCAAGTGAAATAATAAAAGCAGCCACTGGATAATTAACATGTCAATTAGGGCTTAATTTGGTCAAACTTATTAAACTGACGTTTAGAATAGTGGATTTTAGTTATATTTGTATATGACTAAACTGGAAATTATAGGCCCAAACTGGACTTTAGATCCAAAGTGGACAAACTAAGAATGAAGCCTGATGGAATCATTTGAACAGCGAAATTAATAGGTTTCCCTCCAAGGCCTAAAGACTTGTGTGTTGATCCCATTATGCAGGGACATCTGCTGCAATTCAGTATGGTACTGGGGCCGTTGCTGGTTTCTTTAGTTATGACGATGTCCAAGTTGGTAACCTACTTGTAAAGAATCAGGTAACTCTTTAAATTAATATTTTTTTTTTTTTTTTTATTTATTGTTTTTTTTTGGTTTTGAAAAGTTTGTTGATACTAATAACCCTTTCAGGAATTTATTGAGGCAACTAGAGAGCCTAGCCTTACATTTGTGGTAGCCAAGTTTGATGGTTTGGTGGGACTTGGGTTTCAAGAGATTGCTGTTGGAAATGCTGTCCCTGTTTGGTATAATGAAGATCTTCAATTCTTAAAGATGCTGTATAAAGGACTTCTGTGTGTTTGATGATCTGAACAAGGTGCTCGCTTGCTTTGCTTGTCTCTTAGGTACAATATGATCGAGCAGGGTCTTATCAAGGAACCCATCTTTTCGTTTTGGCTAAACCGCAATCCGAAAGAGGAAGAAGGAGGTGAACTCGTGTTTGGTGGGGTTGATCCAAAGCACTTCAAGGGAGAACATGCTTATGTTCCAGTGACACGAAAAGGATATTGGCAGGTAGTTCTTCAATGTTAATTCTTTCTATAAATGATTTTCTTTGCTGTTACATGAATTTTTTTTTTTTTCTGTAGTTCGACATGGGTGATGTTCTTATTGATGGTAAACCAACTGGTACAAGCCCCTTTCCTATGTAATTACGAAAAGATGTACAGAGAATTAGTTTGTATTGGTACAAACTTTTGAACATTTGATCTGATTTTACAGGATATTGCAAACGTGGTTGTTCTGCCATAGCAGATTCTGGAACTTCTTTGTTAGCGGGTCCCTCAGTATGTCAATATTATTTAGTTTGACCCCCTCTATAAAACTTTGTTTCTTATCCGTAAATTGTGTTTCTCCTGATCAAATGGGCTGCATTAAGGTTCTTACTTTATTTATTCATGCTAATAATCCTTCAAATTATCTTTCCTGCTTATCTATCTCGGACAGACTGTCATTGCCTTGATAAATCAAGCTATTGGAGTATCAGGTGCAACTAACGAGGAATGCAAGGCAGTTGTTTCACAATATGCGCAAGCTATTATGGATTTACTCTTGGTTGAGGTAGTTGCATGAATTTTATTTTTTCTCCGACCTTAAGTGAGAAGGAGAGAATATATTGTAATACAGTTCCAATCAGAAACTGGAGTTTACTAAAACATGAATTTTAGACTAAATGTATTGTTGTTTAGATTGAGAAGTAAAGTAGAGTTTGCATTTATATTAGCTCTTCAAAAAAGAACTGGCATATCTTCTTGACTCGAGCAAGATTTAGACTCCAGCTAATGTTTCAAAATTTGAACCAAATGAAAACTTAATTAGCTATAACTTAATATAGGCCTTTTGTACTGTTCCTGCAGGCAAAACCAAAGAAGGTATGTTTCCAAATTGGGTTATGTACCTTTGATGGCACTCAAGGTGTAAGGTTAGGCTCGAAAGATGATTCCAACTATACATGTTATTTCCTGTTTAAAAATAAATTATTCTCACATTCTCACTTGATAACTATATTTGAACTCCTAAATGATTTTGTAGTAAGAATATTGAGAGTGTGGTGGATAAGAACGACGGAAAATCATCAGGTGGTCTAGGCAATGGCATGTGCTCTACTTGTGAAATGACAGTTGTTTGGATGCAAAACCAGCTGACTCAGAACAGTACCCAAGATGATATCTTGACTTATGCCAATGAGGTGGAAGTATAAATTTTATTGTTAAATTTACTCATCTTGAGGATATTTCTTTAACTTTCTAATAGACTCTATTTCTAATGCTCTTATCAGCTCTGTGAACGAGTTCCCAATCAATTGGGCCAATCAGGAATCGACTGTGAACGGATTTCTTCCATGCCTACTGTTTCCTTCTCCATTGGTGGGAGAGTTTTTGACCTGGCCCCACAAGAGGTATGAAGAAGTTAATATTTAGTTGATCATGTTTGATTAGAGTTAATAATTAATAAAGTAAGGAAAAACCGAGATGAAGGCGCATCCCTTATGGTTTACAAAGAATAAAACGTGTTAAAATTCCGCAAAAATTTTAACACCTATGATTTACCTTGTGTATAATGTGTAACATAATCAGTTTATTGAACTTCCTTGTTTTCTTGCTCCTCTAAGCTCATCATCTGCTATGATGTGATAATCAGTATATCCTGAAGGTCGGTGAGGGTTCTTCCGCTCAGTGCATTAGCGGGTTCATACCTTTGGATATAGCTCCTCCTCGTGGACCCCTCTGGTATATTCCGCCCCCCACCCCCTCCCTTAATTCAACTAGTAAATGTTATTATTCCCAAGTTTTGTTCAGCTCTTATTGAGGCATAGAAACTTTTTTTTTTTTTTTAATTTTGCAAATAGGATCATGGGAGACATTTTCATGGGCCGATACCATACCATCTTCGATTTCGGAGGTTTGAGGGTCGGATTTGCAGATGCAGCATAATAGAGAATTTGCCAATGTTGAAGCCCTTTATAACGCAATCCATCTCTAAAGTACTAAATTACAAATTAAAAGGACTGATGCTTGCATATATTTCAAAGTGTTGGCATTTCACTCTTTATAGTACAAACATTTGCTTATTGGGGAGCTTTATATATTCGTGTAAATTTCCATCTTGAACTACATTGCAACTTGTTAGTACTATAACCTTTCAAAAAAATACTTGTTAGTATTATGTTGATATCTGGATTTCAAAAAAAAAAAAAAATCTCCCTTTGAAGTGCTCATTAAAACCAAATTCGATTATCCCACCTAAAAATCTTTGAATGTCACAAAGGGCTTAATTTTTGGGTCTAAAACGACCATGAAAAGTAAACCAAAAAAATCTTCTTCTCCTCTCTTCCTTGGCTACAACCCACCCAAAAATTAAACCAAAAAATCTTCTTCTCCTCTCTTCCTTGGCACCCAAGTAACAAGGGTTATACTTTCTTTTTTGACCCATTAGCCAACAAAATCCATATTCCCTGCCATGTTCGTTTTAATGAAAATATTTTCCCCTATCAGGGCCTAAGTCATATCGGGCCATAGACCCATTGTTGCTATTCCTATAACGCATATCCCTTGACACTCAATTCCTATCAAAGCCTACAAATTAGCCCACAAGCTCATCCCTCTCTCCTTCCCCCTTACCCACTCACTCTTCTCCTACTTCACTGCTGTGAAATAACTCCCTTCCCACAGTCCTCACAATTGCTTGTAACGTCGTCTCCTCCGCCACCGGTTCTCTACATGATGATCACTCGAAATCAAGACCAGATTTATGTTCCTAAATCATTGCCTGACTTTGTCACTGATTAGAGGAGGGGGCAGAGAGAATTATACCTAGCACAATCCAGGCGATCTTTGAACTGCTTTCAAATTAACACGTTATAGGATTTTTTTTTTTTTAATTTATTGTTTAATTTCCTCCTTAATATTTTCAAAAGATTTTATTTTAGCCTTAGGATCAAATTTATAAATGTAAAAATGACATCCTAAATATATGTATAATAAATTTGAAACATCTTATACCATCAACAACATTAATATTCTCAAAGCTCTTAGTTTTTTGTATTTTATTTGATAAATTTCATTTAAATTTATTTTCTATCCTTTTTCATATTTTATTATTTTAAATTTCAATAACAATCACTTCAATCACGATATTAATGATATTTTTTATGTGTCCGAATGTTAATTCTAATACTAACATAACGGTAAAAGCTATTTTCATACTTACTATTTATACATTTTACTCTAAAGATTAAAATAATGTATTTTGAAAACCTTAAAGATAAAATAAATAATTTAGGAATCAAGTAACAAAAATAAATAATTAATAAAAATTTATGGATAAAAATAATAATTTAACTTATATAAGTTCATGCATGCTCATTTTCAATCTTGCTTCTGCCATGTCACTAACCATGCCACCCTCACCATTGACTTCATTCCTTCGCCAAATCCTTCCTTAACCTCCTCTTCATTAACCCCTTTGTTTTAGTACTGTAAATAGTGATTTTCTATGCCAAACTGCAGTGGTTTCTGAGTAGGATTGAGCAGCAGGCAGAGAGCGGATTATCTGCTCCACTATTCGCATATCCACGCAGGAATCATTCTAAGTGCATATCCGCTCCGAAAAAAATATATTTAACTATCCATCTACAATTTACTCCACAAATTAGAGCGGATATGGGTGGATACTTGCTCTGCCACACCTTCCACCTACAAGCGTGATGTATAACCTAATTAATCACACATATAAGATTTAATAGTAACTCATTTTATATTCATAAGAGAAAAAGAGAAAAACCATCAACTCAATATCATCTAAATGAGCATAAAGTAGGTCAAACAATTTTTAATACTAAACGTAGAAAATAATTCACTTTTCACATATAGATTTATAAATTATTTTGCTTAAACAAGAGTTCTAAAACTTACACAAACATAAAAAATAATAAGATAAAAATTTAGGGTTAGGGCTAATTTGGGAATAGGGTTAAATAATTTTTTTTTTTAAAATTGGTGTTTCGGTCGGTGCACTGAAACTAACCGAAACACCTACAATTAATTTAATCGAATCAAAATGTAATTGAATAAACTGATTGAAGTCGACCAAAAATTATTGATTTCGATTGATATGGTTTTTTTTGCTCACCCCTACGTAGATATCACAACTAAGTGTGATATTAATTTGGTTAAAAATTAATAAATTATAAAAAACTGTTATTTAATTATAAGAGGATTCTAAAAGTTGGTATTAATAATCAAACATTAAAGAGTTAATGGGCTAGATTATTAATTAGTTTTTCATTAGTCAAATTCATCAGAGGGTTGATTAATATCCATGGGTTAGTCCATGGAAGTGGTTGGCCATGTCTAAGGGCTTTGACCTATTTGTTTCCGTAATTAAATAAAAAAAACTTTTGCTACAAAGAAATTTAATATGATTAGAAAACTATATACTAGAGCATTATAAATAGACCACTAGAGTGGCAAAAAATTTTAAGCTACAATCATCTCTTCTTGACCAAAATTGTGAGATGAGAAAAATAGGATTTTTCTCATTCCTTTACCCTAGAGTATGGGGAATTTTTGTACCAATTCTCCGCCTAGCAGCCTAAACCGTGAAAACGGGGTTGTGGGTATTTTGATTCATGTATTGAATCTAAAATAGAAAATTAACTGGGTGAACGAATCGTGTAATTTAGGATTAGAGGACGAACACGTGGATGTGATTCGGATTGCAAGAGGAATTATAGTGGTTTGCTCATCAAGTTGAGGTAATCTAATTTAAATTGTAAATTTAAATTCATGAAATTAACTGTATTTTTTTATAAATAATTTTATATAAATGATATATAAACGTTATACAGTCGATCTTACTTCTGTAATTATGCATGATAAGGTTAAAAAAATTTAAAATTATTATTCTACTATTTTATATGCATAAATTCCTAATAAAATATGTATATTTCAAGTATCGAATATATAATATAGTTAGTTTTGTGTTCATTTTATACACTCAAATTGTAGAGACATGTGCAAAACCACATAAATTGGGTTCATTTGTATATATTTATATACTCACATTATATACTCTAATTGCCTTACGGATCACATAAAACACATTCACAAATTCAATTTCAACTTTTCGGTAACAACTACGGGTCAATTTCAATTCACGGTAGTAATTACAAGTCAATTTCTATTTTATTTCACACAAAAAACTAACCATTTTTCATAATCCAAATCATTACAAAGTCTACGTAATCGATCGAGTGGTCAGTGATGCATACATACAGGTAGAAACATACTTGAATCAATACAATATACATGCATGCAAGTAGAAATATACTTATATGAATCAGTACAATATGCATCATGATGAATCAATCACTAATAATTATAAGCGTCTGATTAAAAAGTATATGATCAATCAATTTTTTTGAACTCATAGTTAGATTAATCAATTAATGCATCATTAATGTTGCTGAAATGGAGGATGTATTTTTATTGTGTTAATCAATGAGCATTTATACTTATATATATATTACAAATAGTACAAGTATTGGATTTGTATATTGTCTTATTTTGTTAGAATATTCTTTTTATTAATTTTGGTTAATCTTGCGCCATTACGGTTTCCTATTTGTACTATATATATATAAATAATAAAAAGAATATTCTTCAAAAAAATAAGACAATATACAATTCCAATACTTGTATACTTATCTACAATATATAACTCTTATACAGCTTGCTTGCGATAAAAGGATTTCCTTGTTTCATATGTAATAAGGGAGAGGTCTCTTATTCTTATTTTGAACCTTCGATTTCTTATACTTGGGAGTTGTTACATGTATTTTTCAACTTCATATGTAAAATATATATTTTTAGTGTGTAATCACAAAGCAGAAGGGGGTCCCCCGAAAAAGCCCCTTGTGCCGAAAGCTAAAAATTGGTGATGCCTTTTTCATGCATTGCTTCATAAGGGTAAAAGGGTGGGCGTCTGATGGTGCCTGGCATGTGAAATATTTAGACATATACAGCTACTTTTTAAGGATTGGATCGCTTCAAAGTCACGCATCTACATATTCCACAAACCCAATTTTGCATCTTCATCTAAGCATCTTTATTATATGAAGTAATTTATGCTTATACTTGGAATTTTTTTTTCCATGAAATTTATTTAATTCTGAAGATTTCTGAATCCCTCACGTAGATATATTAATGTAGCTTTACCAAGAATAAATTGTTAGTTCAAATAATATTTATACCGAATAACATAATTAAATTAAAATCTAATAAAGAGTAAACATGAACCATAAACCGCAAATGAATATAAATAATAGATCCGTGATTAGAATATGAAAGTTTTAGGGAATCAGAAGATTCTGCAAAATAAAATATTAAACATAAATAGAAGAAAACCTAATCTGGAAATAAGTAAAAAATAAGAACAACATATAAAAGTTCAAACAATATTATAGAGAGATTCAGAGGCACATGGCACAAAGTAGACTGGATTATTTTCGGGTCATCATTTGGTGCACTTAGGTACGGACGCATATGAGTGAAGCCCAATTTAGTCAGTATTTGCACTTCATGTCTAGAGATGAGCAAATTATTGGTTTTTGAAAAAACCAAACCGATATCGATCGAAACTGAAAATACAGCCGAGCCGAGTTTTCACCAATTTGACCAAAAAATTGACCGTGATCGAACCGGTATTAAACCGGTCGGAATCAGTTCATTTTTTCAGTGTTTTTGTTATTTTTTTTTTCTATAGTTCTACTTAATTGTAATATTGTATCGTGATGTATATAATTGATGAGCGTGTATATTATTTAAAAATTTATTTTGAAGTTACCTTAAATTAATATCATATTTGATAAAAATTAGACATTATAACAATTTAAAAAATATCATTTTACTATAATATCATAATCAAAATATTCAAAATAACTTTCAAATGTATTATAAATTCATAAGTTATCAATACATCAACTCAATATTATCTAAATAGGATATCCAACAACAAAAATTACACAATAACAGTATAAGTCTACACTTTATAAATTCTAAATTTCCAACAACATAACGTTTTGAATCGAATAACACAACATTTATATATTTAGACGATGGAGCTCTCTACATCCGATAATTATGCTAATGGACTTGCAAAATTTTAATTATTCGACCTAATAAATATGAATGAAAAGAATATATGACGAAATAAAAGAAGTAAATAATAAATATAAAATAGAATATATCATCCTCTTCTTTGAAGTCTTCTAGAGCTTTCATTGTACCAACTAAAGAGGATTGTAAACCTATAATCCAACTCTTCACACACATAAGCCCCTCAACTGTCTTCAGCTTAAGCCTGCTTTGGAAGTCACTGAGTGTACAACCACTTATACTAATGTGGATTCTAAAGCAACTGTAGATAATAGTATGGCGAGAATAACTCGAGGAATCAGTGCTAATGTTGGGTACTCGTATCCATTCAACTTCCACCACCCCAGGATATCAAATCACAAAAAATTTGAAATACGACTATCTTTATCTAAGTATTGCTCCACCTCTATAGCCTGTCAAATGTCATCACCAGATCGGGACAAACTCTCAAAGAAATCCACCTCCTAGTCCTCTACATTAATAAAATCCCTAAAAAAAGATGGTTGGATCGACTGATTAGAAGACTCTATTTATGATCATGTCCGTATGGACTATGATTGTGACTGTGTATGAGATGGAGCTAAATATATAGCATATAAATGCTCTAACAACCACCACGTCTCTCTTATCATCGTTTCGGCTTCTCCGTCCGAATGACTATCATCGTAAATAATTTTGATGACAGAGGCAATTCCCACCATGTTGCTTCAAGGATCCAATACCACTGTCACACAAGATAGTAAATTTGTAGAATGAATTTTTCCAGTATTTCTTAATCTTAATTAGCATTAACCTTGATGCTCTAACAAAATGAGGTTGTTTACTACATGCCGCATTTTTTACCAACTTTGTGATATGGAATATGTGTTGGCAATAGAGGTGGATAGTAGGCTACGAAGTACTAGATAACTTCCTCATTCCCATCAAAAAGGATTTCAAAAATGATACATACCCCTTTGCCACTTCTCAATCTACATTCGTAGGAATGCTCGGGAAGTTTGTATCCTCCCTATGCATCCTACATTAATTTAAAAAGATATTAGTTTTTCACAATAAATAAATGCATAAGAATATTTAAAAGTTAAATAATATTTTAAATAGGAACAAAATATTTAGGTACGCAGAGTTCCAACGAGTAGGCGTATCTATCTATAACTTTGTGTCATAAGTAAGACGTTCCTTTTCACAATATATTATGAATGTTTTCACTCGTGCAGGTGATATTCTGATGTATTTCATAGCTTTTTGAATCTTTTCAATTGACTCGATCACCGGTGACAAACCTTCCTTCACGATGAGATTCATGATATGAAAACACATTTATTATTAAACCACATAAAGATATTAAATAATGAGGTTAGATAAATATAAACAATCTAAATAAAAAGGATTAATTATCGAACACATACCCAAAATGTATGAAATCCCTGTCATGTAACAAATACATAGTTGAAATTGCGCCTTTCAAGTAATCAAGGCATACATCAATTTGCTGATGCATTGTCTATAGTAACAACACCGACATGGCATATACCCATCTCAGTAATAGTGTCGTCTAACATTCTCCCAATCATTGCACCCTTAGTCTTCTATAGGCTTAAAACAAATAACCTTCTTGTGTAGACACCATAAGTTGTCGATATAATCAGCCGTGACACACATGTAATTCATGAACTGTCTACACCGATGTCCATGTATCAATGGTGAAGGAGACTATCAATTGTAAAAAACCTTTTTCATCTTCACTTTTTCCTCTTGAAACATTTTTATGGCATCCCGTGCAATCATAAAATGTGATGGTATTGGAAAACTAGGATTCGCAAAGTGAATCATCTGTATGAATAAAGGGTGTTCAACTACGTTGAAAGACTGCTCGGTCCCAATCACATATCACACAATGCTATCTCTCATGGCGACATAATCAAACCTAAACGAAAGTATTTCAAAACTAATTAGCACTTATATTAATAAACTTAACACTATAAGAATAAGTTTAATTACCTATAGTTGACGTTTACATATTGCTTATGTCATCATTCTTCTTACACATTAAGTGGTTATCTATTGGTCCAATTTGCACCCTACCCAGGCACTTATCCAAGTGTTTCGTCATCTGCATGGTCCCAAACTTGTCACTCATATACAAAGTAGAGAATGAATATAGCTAATAAAATGCTTGTCCCTTCGCACGATCCCATTCGAAAGTTTTCTTTACTATACTCGTCGTCCTTTATTTCTTTGTAGAAATCATATGACCTAGATCCACAAGTATTCTTCTATTACTCATGGTACCACCGGTAGGACTACTTCTATGAGTATTCTCATGGTCGTGGATTGAGTGTGACAGTAATTTTGGTTGATGGAATGCAGTTCAAAATTCTTGATACAAATTCCAAAAATCTAAATAAATATTAGCATTCAATCGTAAAAGTAATCAATATCAATATCAATATCAGATGCTAATTTACTCAATGGGTCAAAGGCCCCATCAACCTGTTAAGTCTAGAAGTTATGATACTCTATGGGGTCGAAGGCCTCATCAACCAATTGAGTAAATTAGAAGTTATGATACTCTACGGGTCAAAGGCCCCATCGATCCGTCGAGTAAATTAGAAGTAATAATACTTTATGGGTTGAAGGCCCTATTAACTCGTCAAGTAAACTAAGAGTTATGATACTCTACGGGGTCGAAGGCCCTATCAACTAGTAGAGTATCATAACTTCTAATTTACTCGACGGGTCGATGGGGTCTTCGACCCGTAGAGTATCATAACTTCTAATTTACTTGACTAGTTGATGGGGCCTTCGACCCCGTAGAGTATCATAACTTCTAGTTTACTCGATGAGTCGATGGGGCTTTCGACCCATAGAGTATCATAACTTCTAATTTACTCGATGGGTCGATGAAGCTATCGACCCCATAAACTATCATAACTTCTAGTTTACTCGACGAGTCGATGTGGCCTTCGACCCCCATAGAGTATCATAACTACTAGCCTATGAAGTGCGTAATGATTCAAAAAAACGGATTGTTAATGCAATTTAAGACTATCTTGATACAATAGTTAAAAAAAAAGAAAATAAAAATCAGCACATGGATGATAAAATACATTACTATTTTGTATTTACTACACATTTTAAGGGGGGGGGGGGGAACATGATGGTTTTCTTTCATCTGATGTAGATAATAGGTTGAGCAGTCAAACTTCTTTTACTCACAATTTCCCCTCAACTATTTTTGCAGCTTCTTCAAAATCTCTTTTTTCTTTCTCAGCTCGTAGGTTGGCCTGTGACAAATTTTCAATAGTTCCTCATATTACTAGCACATATTTAGTAACTACTCTCTCACAAAACTAATTTAGACAACTCATCAAATAGGTGGGGACTTCATCTTCTTAGAATGTCTACCACAACTCAGAACACAATCGAAAGCTGAACAGAAAAATAAAAAGAGAAAAAAAGATAGCTACGAATCTATGATGGCTCATAGAGTGATAGAGTCACAGGCCAACGGTGCCTCACAGCTCGAGAGGAGGAAGCATAAGAGAATACATGTTACGGTGTTAGGATTTATGTTGTCGTTGACAATAAAGATTGCCAAAAGTGGTGGGTTGTAGTCATAGGTGGTGGGCACTAGGCAGTGGTAGCTCACAGAATCCCAGGTCATGGCATTCGATTGAGAGAAAATTATAGGACTGCAAGAAGAGCTGAAGAAGAGAACGGTGTTAGGATTTTAGGATTTCTGTTATAAAAACTATAAAATAAATAAATGAATAATAGATTTTTGGTTTCGGTTGGTTCACTGAAACTAATCAAAAAATAAAGAACCGGTTTGCTTAAATATGTTTCGGTTGGTTTACCGACTAAAAGTAGATTAGAAAGTACAAGAAACTGTCTGAAACTGATTGGAAAGTATTGGTTTCAATTAGTATGGTTTTTTTTGCTCACCCCTACCCCTACCAGGTGACAAAAGAGAATATTCTAGATTATATATCATTACCTATTAACAAAAATATAATTATATATAAATACTCAATCCACCTAATCCACTTCACAATATATAATACAATTTTCTCCTTTTATTTTTTTATTTCAAATTATTTCAATGGATGTATTTTGAGAATCAGTTTCTTATTCATTTATATATCATATATCATTTCGAAACTCTAATGGAAGAAAACCCAAACCCACTTTAACATATCACTTTTATGAAATGGGTTCCACTCAAAATGAGGTATAAACCTAGCACTTCAATGATTTTCAAACATAAATTACATAAAATAAAAAATAAAAATTATATATATACATATATAAGTATGCACGATCCTTTACTATTAGATTCGGATGTAAATATATTTTTCAAAACTATTATTTGGGAATTTAAAATTATACTTTGTTCCACTTTCTTTTTTTTTTGGCCAAATACATATATCTTTTGTTCAAACAGCAATATTCCTTAACTATAAGGATATTATTCCATGAGGCATGAGAAGGGTTGGTGTAAGAATGTGAGTTGGATAGATGGGCAAGCATGCACCTTTCAGCTTTTTCCTTGTGAACTTATTCATTACATATATATATATAATATCATATGTATGGATGGGAGAGCAAAGATTCTTGCCTTTTTGGCGTTTATAATACTAGACACCTACGGGGCCGGCCTCCACTTTTTTGCTCTCTTCTTTACTTGCGATCCTTCCACAAAACTTCACCTCCAATCAAAGTCATTATCCCCACCTTGCCTTCAAAATGGCATCCTGTACCTTAATTTTACTTCAATGCCATCTGTACCGACAGCCTCATGAGTCTTGCCATCTATATTTTTATTCAAAGTTAATAAATAATCCCTCACTCATCAAATTATCATCATCAACAAAACTAATATTATGACAAAATCTTCGACAAGTAATCAGTTATAAAAGTTTAACTATCTGTACTGATATGGTTTTATTGATCGATTAATGCGTTGTTTTTATTGTGGGGCAAAAAAAAAAAAAAAAAAAAAAAAAGATAATTTTAAATTTGAACAATCAAAGTTTCATAAAATTATGTGTATTAATATTTAAGATTGAGGTATTTTTTTATAAATATAATTTACGATTATATATTAAATTAAATTATATTATAATTAAAAATATTAATTTCATAAATCACATTATTCATTAAATAAAATATTTATAATTATTATAATAAAAACTTACCACATGACATGGCTTCGTTCTTACAACCTACACAAAAATAGGTATAAATTAATAACTATTGGAAGAGTGGGAGAGAGTGGAACAACACATTAAATTACTGTTTATATTCGGCCCTTCATTATATTAGTCTCATTAGTTAATTATATACAGAGCAGACTCTTGTTAAGGTCAATAATTAAACAATAATTTTAAGACACAGACCAAATACATGGAATTATCCTAATGCCCACATTCAAGAGAAAGCTTATCAACATGCCTCTTTCTCGCATTCAACGACCTATATAGGCTATAACTAATACAATCACGTGACCACATGACAGCATGTGGACACACCGCTTTTAATTTCCAGTTATGCAAGCTCATTCTTAAATCTCGCCGGCAACAAAGTGAAAACTCTCTCCCCCGCCTCCTTTTGCCACGTGTATCCCTCGCATGAAAATGAAATTATAAAATAAAATAGAGACAGCAGCCGTCCCCGTTAAAACCAAAAAGTAAACCATATATATATTGCACACCCACCAAACATAACGTGCCAAATCAACCAAACCTTCTTTCAATTCTTTCCTCTTCTTTCTTTCACGCCCTTCTCACCTCTGTAAGATGAACTGGACCAGGGGTCGGACCCTTGGCCGTGGCTCATCAGCCACGGTTTGGATCGCATTGGCTGATCACCTGTCCGGTCAACCTCTTGCAGTCAAGTCAGTCGAGCTTTCAGAATCAGAATTGCTCAAGAGGGAGACAAAAATTCTAGCTTCATTAAATTGTCATCAAATTGTAGCATACAAGGGAAGCGACACAACGTATGAGAATGGAAAATTCTTATACAACTTGTTCATGGAATACATCCCAGGTGGCACAATCACAGAGGTTATTGGCAATCATGGCGGTCGCTTAGACGAGGCCACAGTCCAATCCTACACACGACAAATATTGCTCGGTCTTGATTACCTCCACCGCGAAGGTATAGTACACTGTGACATTAAGGGTCGGAATATTTTGGTCTGTAGGGACAGGGTAAAGATAGCTGATCTTGGTTGCGCAAAGATGGTTAAGGATCATAAGCTAAGCGGGCCCGTAATTTCCGGGACACCGGCTTTCATGGCGCCAGAAGTGGCTCGTGGGGAGCAACAGGGGTACCCAGCCGACGTGTGGGCTCTGGGATGTACGGTGATCGAGATGCTGACTGGGAGAGCCCCGTGGAGCAGTACTGATCACGTGTCAGACCCGGTATCGGTTCTTTACCAAATTGGGTTTTCCAATGATGTGCCTGAGATCCCAAGCTCTATGTCTAAGCAAGGTAAGGATTTTTTGGAAAAGTGTTTGAAGAGAGATCAGAATGACAGATGGTCAGTTTGTGAGCTTCTTGATCATCCTTTTGTGAAAATTTGTTGTGATTTGGATAGTCCGACAAGTGTTTTGGATCAACCTGGCTTTTGGGAGTCCGTGGAGGAGACCGAAACAGTTTCCGATCAGAATCCGGACGGTATGCTTATTTCTGATAGTGCACCGGCAAGAAGATTACAAGGACTTGTGAGAGAAGACAAAGAGACCTTGTCTTTGCCCAATTGGGACCGAAATGAAAATTGGGTTACAGTTAGATGCAACAGCAGCAAATTAGAAACTACTTTAATTATTACAAGTAGTTGTTTTAGGGACACAATGTTGTCCGATGCGGATCGTGTTTGTGAATTCAAAAGCAAACGCAGAATTATGTGGAGCAGTAGAGTTAGGAATGTTTGGTCCGTATCGTTTTCTAATGTACAAGAAAATTTGTTGAGCGGCAAAGCTTTATTACAGTTGATGACAGAAATAATAAGAATCTCCTTTTGCGTCCACGTATCTTTTATATATATGTATTTTTTTGCCGACATGTTTTTGATATTTTAGATGGGCATTGATGAAGAGGCTACCGATGGGTAATAAATAGAAATAGAAGGAGGTTTGATACAAAATAATTCAAAAACTTCAATCAAACTTCAGTTTCTCAAACTCCAGTTTCAGAAAGCTAAAGCAAAAATAACTCGACTGGTTCTAAGCAATGACCAATCGTAGGATTATGTTTTGCACTTAATTAGATTTCACAAGGATCCAACACATATTAAGAATCAAAACCAGCAGTAATATGAAATTATCATTAAGCTCAAAATGTATAACCCAATCTGTAAGGGGGTAAAAAAATTTGATTCATTCTGATTCTACTTCAGTTCGTACACTCTATCTGGACTAGACACACAAATCAACTCTCTCTCTCTTACAGAGTCTCTACTTTCCTTACAGTAAGAGGCAAGAAGATAAGTAACAAAAACTCAACATCCCCACCATGTTAAAACCAAAATATAAATAATAAAAAACACATAATAAATTTAAGCAATATCAAATATTGCAAAAGAAAAGGTGTTGTTAAGTTACTACTTAAGAATTCTTCTTGCCACCTAAATGAGACAAAGTCCGATCCAATGACTGTAACTTGGTCCTGAGATCTTGATTCTCCTTGAGTAAACGATCATACTCCAGAAGGAAGCCTTCCGCTTGCTTTCTCAGTGCGACCGAATTGGTCTCTGCTGCTTTGACATCTTCAACTTTGGTCTCAAGTTCAGATTCCAATTTCTTCAACTTAGCCCTCAATGTAGAACTCTCTTCCTCCAAGGCTCTGATTTCCTCTACCTGACCCGCATTTTTATCGTAAAAAACCCGGCTCTGTTTTTTAACAGCTTCCATGCTCTTCCTCCGAATTCTGAGTTCTTTTATGTAATGGTGAAGTCTATCTATCATAATTACGAGGAATTGGGACGCTCCTGAAATTAAAATCACCAAGTTTCAATTTGATAATATAGAAACATTGACCAAACAAACCACAATTCTGAGTTCGTATTGTTTAATGCACATACCTACCTTAAATTCAACAATATGATCACAATCTTCCTAATTCTTCACTTCCAAAATATTATATGAATTGAAAAAACAGAGAACCATATAGCCTACTCACTAACGATAAAGCTGGCATATAGTTAGTATATAATTAGGCATAATACATTACAAAATTAATCCAAATTGATACATAATTCATTAATCTCCCTAATTGAAATCAAGTCAAGCACATGTCACTCGACCAGTTCTAGGATATTAAGAAAAAAAAAAGAGAGAGAGAGAAGAGGAAGTTATGAATTACCCATAAGAGTGGCTTCGAGGAGGTGTTTGGCCATGAGGACCTGATCGGTGGGGTTGATAACATCGCCGATCGTACGGCTATGGATCTTCTTCATGCTGTAGAGGCTTGAAATCAGGACGATCAGAACAGTTCCCGCCACGGTCTTCACCATTAGTGGTCCATGACCGCGCTTTACCTGGTCCAAACCCATTAGCATCAATTTCCTCAATGGGGTCTTGAACAGTAGCACCATTATCAAACCCATCTCAAAGATTATTACAGTGAAGAGAAACGGGATCATTTTTTTTTTTTCTTGTGTGTTTCTTTTTTTCCTTCTAAAATTGAAACTTCGATCTGTGATCAGTTCTAGGCTTCTAGAGGCTAGAGAGGATGAAGAGGAGTGATGGGTTAGAGTAAGTAGGGATGAGAGGAAACGGTGGGCCCAGGGGGAGGGTGCATGTTATAAATATACAACTGGGTGTATGGAAGCAATCATTGCAGATCGGGAGAAGAAATAGGGAGATCGGTTACAGCGAAGACGCGTTGGAGATGGCAGGAAGGAATTGGGCTTCCACTTCTCCTCTCGTAAGTAAAATTTTTTCTTTTTTTCCCCACTAACAAGCCATGTTCAAATTCTCGTATTATATGTATTATATATTAATATCTATATATCAAAAGTTTATAATTATAAAAATTATGCTGAGTCTGTGTCAAGAGCTTAAGGTGATATATATGAAATCTTAAAATCTGAGGACCTGTTAGTCAATTTTATAAAATTAGATTTACGTTTTTTTTTTTAAATTTTATGAAGGTAAATGATATTTTATTATTTAGTATTATGAAAAATTAATCAAATATTATTTTATATTATGCAAATTCATATTTTGCCATCTTAAGTTTTTGGGCTAACGATTTCTTTATAATCCAATTTGAAATATAAATAAATTTTTAACTTAAATTTTATTTACTTTTTCACCTATTAATATTTAATTTTTTTTAAAAAAAAAACTTACCCATAATAAAGTTTAATAACTTTTATTTTCACCAAACGAACTATCTCATTTGCCACAATTATTCCCCCATCACTGCTCCAAAAAATATTTTAATTTATTTTTTCCAAATTTTTGAATTTTTAGAGAATTTTAAGAATTTTTTAGAAATAAAGTATGAAATAGTCAAGAATTTTGAAGTATGAAATAGAAATAGTCAAGAATTTTAAAATATGAAATAGTCAAGAATTTTAAAGTATGAAATAGAAATAGTCAAGAATTTTAAAGTATGAGATAGTCAAGAATTTTAAAGTATGAAGTAGAAATAAAGTATGAAATAGTCAAGAATTTTAAGAATTTAAGAATTACATCGTGAGTTGGTAAAAATAAAGTATGAATTTTCATAATATAACATAGTTTTCATAATTCATAATATGATATATAAAATGTACTTTATAATATATTTTTATATATTTTAAACCTCCAAAATTTCTTAATTACACATAATGGTGGATGAACGAATTTTTCAAATGATAGTCATTTGATTAATTAATATCGAAAAACTCATCAAATAGTCAAGTCAAGATTAGAAGCGCATGAAGTAATATTAGATAACATAGATAGATCGGTAATCAACAATTAGGGATAAAACAATAATTTTCTAAACTAAATAACACATTAATAAATTATGAAGTAAATTAGTAAATAAATAAATCAGATTTTAATGGTGATTACCAGGTAGTGAGATGTGTTGTCCTTATAAGGCTTATCATGGATCATGAAAAACTTGAAGGAAATACATGGTAATCCACTCAAATTCACCCCTTCACCTCATTAACCGAAGCATACCCTTTCATTTACTGCTCTCACTCTCTTCTCAACTCCACTTCTGGTCAAGATTAAAGAGGACGCTTGGTTGAAGGAGGCTGGCTTGCTAGGTAAGGTTATTTATTGACTCAAGTTAGTCTTGTAAGTACATAAGTATGTATCAATTATGTTATGCCCAATTTAGCGATAGCTTTAGCTGGGCAATCTCCGACACTGAGGCTGGGTATGGTCAGCAAAGATTATGGCAATAGAGTACCGATGGGAGATGATAATTGAGGCTGAGATACGGTAAGGCTGAGGTAGCATCATCCTACCTAATAATAGCTAAATGAGATGAGAACTCTCAAAAAGGTGTTGAGGCTGAGTTAGGTATTTTCTCGCTCGGCTCAGTTGTTGGTAAGGGGACACTAAGCGAGTGGATAGGTGGAAAGTAACCGACACTCAACTGGAGACCATATCCCTGCATGTTAAATGGAGGTGGCGTTGTTGTGCGTTAAAGTGATATGGAAGTTGTTAGATTGAGGCAGCATTGTGATATCCAGGGAGGCGTGTGAGTGGGGAGCATATTCCTACCATGCCAAATTGTGAGGTGTTAACACTATCATGGAGCAGAGGTTGGTCAGAGCGGTAAGCAATGGGAGCACGACACGTGTAAAGCTATCGGGTGCCTCCAACATAAACTAGGTATAAAAGCCACAAGACTCAATGGTAATGAATAATGAAAATTTCTTAGGAGAATAGCAAATACTCTCCACTTATCCCTCTAGAAAATTGACTAGAGCATCGAAACGAGGTTAACCAACCACCACGCCGACCGTAGTTTATTGTTGAGTGCAAAAAGAGATCTTAGGATATACTGTAGACAGTAGAGCCCTTTTTTGTGGACGGAAATATTCATCAACAGTTTGGCACCGACTGTGAGAATATAGGGGTTCTGCATTCCTTTTTGGGAGGCACGACGGACAAGAACTTTTCAATCAATCCGAAAAGAAGCGTTTTGGTTCGTATGCAGAGGCCCTATTAGAGATAAAGAGGATATGAGTAGCTAAGGAGATCTTCATAACTCAATTGAGGATTTAAGAGGAAAAGGGGGACAATAGTAGAAGAATGGAAGGAAAAAGAAAAGGAGAGGAACCGACGGAAAAAAGCGGTTCAAAAAGAGGATAGAAAAAGGAAAGAGGAGGAGGAGAAGAAAAGAATGATGTCTTTCTTCAGGAATACCTTTACATCTCTCTTGTAAGGAAAAGCCTGAAGTGTTCTTCGTTTCAGCGACCTCTAACGGTAAGGCATCGGTAGGCATCAATTTTAATCATTTAGACGAGGAGGCAGTTATATACGCCCACAATAATGCCTTTGTCATTTTGGCAAATGTCTCAACTCCTCTAATACATGGAGTTCTGGTTGACTCGGGAAGTGCGGTGAATGTGTAGTCCTTATCAATCTTCAGAAAGATAGGCATTATTAACAATGCAAACCTGAAATCTATTAATACTCTGCTGACGAGTTTCTCAGGGAAATCTCTATATCTAGAGGTAATGATAAGTTTATCGATGACTTTAGGTGAGAGATCCCAAAGGTCTACAGTCATAGTAAACTTCATGATCATCGACTTCATGTTAGGATATAATATCATCCTAGGGCTTCCCTCTATCAACTCCCTAAGGCCTATCATTTTGATGAAGCACCTAGTGATAAGGTTCCCCATCGAGGAAGGAGCAAGAATTGTAAAAGGAAACCATGAAAGCTTAAGAAGGTGTTATCTGACGTCGCTCAAATAATTTGGCATCAGTCTAGCCATGAAGGTCCATATGGTTGATAATGAGACACCAATTGACGAGGAAGATTGTAAAAATGATGAAGATGAAATGAAGAGGGAGGAAGATAAGGAAGGAAGTTGAGAGTCTCATCAACAAAAGCTCTTCAATATATAGAATATTCCAATTGGAGATACTTGAGGATAGTAACGAAGCTAACGAAGACTGATTTGAAGAATATCATTCAGACCTTAGAGCAAAATCTAGATATATTTATCTGAGAAACTTCTAAGTTGACAAGCATACACTTTCATTATCTTCTACACACCAACTTGAAGGAGAGTATTAAGCATTAGAGTTCGTTGTATTAACTCAATCTGTTAGTTGATCATTATTAGCTCAGTTAGTCTGTCACTTCAGTTAACTGTAGTTAGCCCAGGTTAGAAGGCTAGTTGTATCTAGTTTTTAATGATTGTAATACGATAGGAATCATTAAGGCAGGTATTAGATTCTATTTCAATGTCCCTCTCTCTCTACTCTTAGCAATTACAATTTATGGTTGCATAATGTTTTGAACTATAACATACATAAAATAGAGTTCGAGAGTTTGAATCATCAAAAAAATTTCTGAATTTTAAATTTGGAACAAAAAAGGTATAACATAGAGAAATGAAACTACGAAATGGAGAAGTATTGTATTTGAACTCAAAACTTAAGAGCCAAGAATATGTCATGGCACAAGTATATATTTATATATATATGATGATGAAATGTCTTAAGATCGATGAAGTTGTTTACTATATCAAATTATCAATTGATAGTGTTAGAACTTGGAACTAATATGAAGTGAGTATATATTAATACCTTTCAGTCCAGTTAAAAAGTCATTAAAGAAGCAACTAAAAGTCCTTGTTTTTTGTCTCATAATTAAAATAAAATAAATCCCAATATTCATGTTCATTTGTTCTTAAACTAATAATTAACATATATATTGAAGTTTCCTCATATGCCGGAAGGGAACCTGCATGAGTCATGATCATCCTTACATTTATGTATCATTGTTCTGCAAAACCACAGAAATTAGAATCATTTAAACTAATATATGTATAATGGCATCATATATAATTATGTTATTCAATTACCATGATTGGAGCTTTGGAGATTAAATTCATGGAAGGTAAGAGGAGGAGAAGGGTGGAGGCGATAATTAGGGTAAGACTGGAAAAAATCCAGTGTTGCAAGCTGAAGATTAACACAACCGGGCTGACCTTCTCCATTGAATGGGAATTGTTCAAGGACATGATGATGACCAGTTTCCACGTATTCCGGCACTGCACTTTCATTCTCCTTAATCTGATGCATCTCCATATACACATTGTTGTTAATCAATTAACTATAGTACTAATGCAATGTAATAACTATATATATATATGTCGTAAATTACATGCACTGTACTCACCAGACTGTAAATTTGTTCATTTCCTTCCTCAAGTATTTTGCCCTAAAGGAGTCCATATATTATGTTCAGAATAAATTAAAAAAAAAAAACAAAATTGAGTAAAGAGAGGAAGAGACTCTTTTAGAGATATATATATTTACCTTTCTCTGAAGATTGTCTATTTGTTGCTGCAATATCTCAAACTATAGTACAGAATTAAGGAGATCATTGGGCTAAGAATCAGGATTATACATATACAATCAACCAATTATTGACCCAAAAAAATGAAAAAAAAACAACCATACAAATCATTAATATATATATATACCTTTCGGGCTCGAATTTGATTAAGAGAGAACTCGAGTTGGTGTTCATGTACATCCAGATCCTCCAGCTTGAAAGAGCTTAAATCTTCGCCTTTGTAACGTTGCAAGCTCAATTGAAGATTATGGGTTTCTGTTTTAATCCTCCTCACTTCCTTATGCATTTCTTCCTATATATATTTATACTTAAGAATTCAAATTTAACGAGTCTTGTCTAATTTGCAGTCTATTAGCACAAAATATAGTGAGACAAGAGCGTTGTACGAACTGAAGCATCATTAATATTCTGGTGTGGGTTAATACGAGTCCCTGTAGCAATCTGGTAACTTTTAATGATTTCCTCCATGCTGCACCACAATGTAATTACGGTTAGAAATTTATAAATTTATAAAATATGGTAAAACAACACCAGCTCATTACAAAATTCCAAGACGCCTCTTCGAGGAATTTAATGATACAAAATAATAATAATAATAATAATAATAATACAAATGTAAAAACAAACACATAAATAAATTATGAGATCACAAGAAAAAAGATGGAAAAGAGAGAGATTAGAGAAGTGAAATTAACAGAACAGTAGAGTAAACGGATCACCTACCAAGTTGTCTCGCTGCAGTACTGAGACATCTTTCCGGTGCTTGAGAAGACAATGAGACCGATCTGAGCATCACAGAGAACAGAAAGTTCGTGGGTCTTCTTGAATAGTCCAGAACGCCGTTTGCTAAACGTCACTTGCCTTGAGCTTCGATTTTCTATCCTTTTGATCTCTAGCTTTCCCCTTCCCATTGTGCAAACCTAAAATAAGCCTTATATATATATATATATACACATATGTATATACGTATATATATTAATTCTTGTGGCTAATACTCTTCTGGTTATGGAAAATTGAGGCAAAACAAATAAATAAGACCCTTTTATGAGCTCCAATTCCAGGAAGACTATAAACAAATGCGGCAGGATTTAAAAACAAAGAGGTGTGATTACAATTAGAAGAGGAAAAATCGAAACCTTTTCAAATTAATATTAGCAAATTGCCTATAGTGACTGCGAGAGCACATTAAATAAAAAGAAGGGGGTTTTATTTTGGGTGAGAGAATGGAATATTAATGGAGAAGGGAAAAGGGTTTAGTGTTGGAGTAAACTACCAGTGTCTTTCTGTGTCTTCTTTCTTTCTTTGCCAAAATGCAGGATTCCAAGTTTTGGAATGAATAGGGTTGCATGAGTTGATCACTTATATGATGGTTCAGCTTACTTTGGTAAATACCCCATCGTTCCATAATATTTACCAAAACGCCTATTACTTCCTCTCAACTCTTTCTGGATCTCTCTCTCTCACGCGTAAGAGTAACTTGTTTTCTTATATGATTATCCTAAGTAATTACAGTCAACGATCAACGATCAACGCATCTTCACATGTAAATGTATACAGCGACTGCTAACCAACAGCTTATTCAGCACTGCCAAGCTAGCTTTATGGATTTTTCCGAATCGGGAAAGCAAGAAATTAAACAACGCTTACTACATAAAGAAACTGATGATGAGGATGAGTGCAAGAAGTTACTTCTCCTTGTAATAGGAAAGGACAAAGGGCATGCATGAAAATAATATTCTTTGTAATTGCCAGTCATCAAGCATTAACTAGTTAATTACCCATTATCGTAATGTGAAGGTGAGATTAAAGCAGTTGCTTTCAATGAATAATTAGCCATGCTAGAAAAATTATTGACATGGGTTTGGGTAGCTGTGAAATGTGCAGGTTCATGAGCACATGAGATATGAGAATACTTGTCAGATGCATAATTACCGATTTAATCACATAACCAAATGGAGAAAGTGCTAAAGAGCAGTTGTCTCTCTAGAGTTAGAACTTACCATAGTAGCTTCACGTCAACTTCATTTCACCGGGTGGCCGGTCAAATTATCATGTCCATGCAGTTTTCACGTGGTCGTCGTAGACAGTAAATTAATAAGGAAATAAGTATCTTTTAAGTATGATCGACCCTTTAAAAAAAAAAAAAAAAAAAAAGAATTATAAATTAAATTAAATATATCTTAATTCCTCCTCCTACAGTGTTTCCTAGTCTTTTCTCAGTTTATTACACGACCAAAAATAAAAGAAAATATCTTATTTCCTCTCTAAAGTTATTATATTCACTTACTTATCTATTACCCTCTTTTTGTTAATGGTTTTTTTTTTTTTTAATTATTATTTTTTTTTTTTTTTTGTGTGTCGAATCCATAAGTTGCTTGCTTTTTTAATTTGATCGTGTTTCTTATTTGACCATTCCATATATATTTATATAACACCGCTGCCATCTTGATACAATGTTCTTCTCATGCCCAGGCAGTATTTTTTTTTTTTTTTTTTCACATTTATTTTGGAAAGATTAGGAAAATTATTAATTTATATTTGATGTTGAACTTACTATGAAATGAGATTATTATAGAAAATTCAAAATGGACACATGATAGAGTAACACATTTTTATTTTCTTCTATTTTTCTAAGGAAAGATGAAATTTCACATTTATTATGGAAAGATTAAGAAAATTATTAATTTATATTTAATGTTGAATTTATTATAAAATGAGATTATTATAGAAAATTCAAAATGAACACATGATAGAGTAATACATTTTTATTTTCTTCTATTTTTTTTAGAAAATATGAAAATAATTTTTGCTTTGTATTTTATATTAAATCTATTATAAAATGAGGGTATTTAAAAAAAAATAACAGTAAATTATTGAATGAGAGTATGATACTTTAGAAATTTGATTATAAAATCTGACATATTGTATATTATAACTTTTCTTTTTTCTATCTCTTTTTAAGAAAATGCGATGATAATTATTAATTTGTAATTAGTTTTAAATTTATTAAGCAACGATGATATTTTAGGAAATTTGATTGAAAGTCTATCACAAGACATGCTCTATCAAGTTGAAAATATATATGTTACATAATTTTATATTTAAGCTCAACTTTTATTATATTTCATATGATAATGCCACATGTGAATTACGCATATAGATATGTATATAATAAAAGTTAAGTTTAGATATAAAATTATGCCATATGTGAAATTTCATTTTCCTATATATTATGCTACATGACAAATTTTATAATTAAATTTCTTAAAATTTACTTATTTCATAATTTATAACTAAACTTCTTAAAATATTTACATTTCATAATAAATTTAATATTAAATAAATTTAAATAATTATTCTCATTTTTCCTTAAAAAAAAAAATATTTTCTCAACCATGTGGACGTCCATGTTAAATTTTCTAAATGAGGCCATGTATTATATTTTAGAACCAAACTTCCTTAAGCACCATCATTTCATAATTTATTTAAGATTAAATACAAACTAATAATTTTACTCGACTTAAATAATAATAATAATATTATACAATTCTCCAAAGGAGATTGAGGATAGAGAGAAAAGCCAAGTCTCGAGAAATCATATTATACAATTCGGATCTTGAGGTGATTGTTCTGTAAAGGCGCATGGCAAACTATCATTGGTCAATGAATTTTTTTGTAAAAGCCCTAAATTTGAAAAACTTGGCAGACTACCCCTCCTTTATATTTATAATAAAAATGATGAAATTATAAATTTATCCGCTTCCATTTCCTACTGTAAACTTGAAATTACCCATTCATCCCATTTCCTACTGTTAACTCATCCCCTCCTCAGAGTGTCACACTAAAGAAAAAGAAAGAAAAATTGGAAAAGAAGAGAAATTGGCGATCACTAAATGATTGAAGGACTGCTCAGAATCATCCATCACTACTATTGACCGACCTAAATCAATCATCCCTTCCAATTTTCTATTTGGTATGTCCTTTTAAGTTTTAATTATTATTAGATCTCGAAACCACCAAAGTTGATTCAGCTATTATCTATTTTAAATATTTTCTAGCTCACAAGCCTCGCAAATTTATCCTACTAGGTTTTTTTCCTTTCTCTTTTTGTATGTTGTCTTGTTCACCGTCCCATAACTGGCGGCAAACAATAATTTAGTAGTCGTAAGATGATGTTCAATAATTGATCATATCAATCCTTCGATCCATGTTTATTGTATGTCAACACGTACCAATAATTTTAGTGCCGTCATCATTGGTATTGAGGAAATTGAGGTGTTTATTTATTTATTTATTTTCAGAATGTCAATCGTTGTTCTGCTCTTTTTGAAGCTTGAGTGCTACTGATAATATTTGTCGATGAATGTTGCTATTTTAGACTCGAGGATCAACAATAAGTGGACATAGTCGATCGTGTTAATCTTTGAGATCAAGATAACATGACAAAATCAGCGTTCATGTCAGTTCACCTTTTGTTAAGGTCAATATAGACCGATATATTAGTTATTTGAGATCAGTCCGACCCGACTAGACCGACTATTTTATTGAGTTAGTAGTCCATCAAATTTTATGTTTGCTTCTTTCTCAATTACATGCTATTATTAGAAATAGCAGAAGTTGCAGTTCTTGATCTTTTTCTGGTCCCAACACGTTTGCAAGCTTATTAAAAGTGTGTTGGAGCATTTTGTGAGAGAGTATATCCATTAGATGCTATTTTGGTCAAATATATATTTTAACAGTTTTACTCAGTTTAGAATGTAAATAATAAATTGTCTGTTTAGTTTTAAAGTAGTTGATTTGTTATTATCTAAGGAGTCATAGTCTCAATTAATTTTATAATCATATCTTAAATATTTTAGTTTTAAATTTGTAATTTATATTTCATTAATTATATTCGATCAATAAAAATTTAAGTTTCAGATTTTATTAATCCTTAACTGCTCTGTTTTTCTTTTTTGCGAATATGTTATTGTTGGTTTTCAGTTTCAATCCAACTAAAACCAACTTCAATCTTTAATTTTTCTAATAACATGAGGTACTCACAAGTGCTTAAGGCCATTATTATTTATCATTATTTTGCATAAATATTTCTTGTTTTTGTTCTAATTTATGTTCTAATTTCAGCTAATCAATTCCGCTGAAACATTTGGGGATACATGTAAGTATTTTGAATAGTAAATCCTTAAAGCTCTTTTCATATGATTCTAGAACCTTGATTAATGCAAGGCCCTTGCATGGGTATGCAGATATGTTGACTGTACGTCGGTACCAATTCAAGCAGTGACATTATTCAAGAAATTATATCCTGAGCATCGAAGGGAGGAAATAAACCATGGTTGCTAAGGCTGCAAAGTTCTTTGAAGACACCAGCAGCCGATGGATCCTGGTTTGTTTTATACATCTAAACAATCTATTTTCATGTTGAAATAAAAGTATTTTGTCTATTTGAGTAACTAGTTCTCTGCAATGCCTCAGCATGATCTAATCATCTCAGAACCATTTTAGTGTATTCCAATAGGTTTATGTTAAGATCTTTTATCAGATATGGATCCTGGGGGTCTATTTCACCTATCGTGGGTTGTTTGGGATTCAGGGATTGGTTGTTGCTAGAAGGACGTGCAACAATTGAAAGAGCCTCTGCAAAGTCTGTGATTTTCTGAGCAGGTACAAAAGTGATATGGAACTGTGGATAGAATTTTAGGACAACTACTGTTGATATGAGAATCTTCTTGATGGAAATATCCTTGGTGGAATATTTTCACATAATGTAGATAAATGGTTTATGACTTTGCAATTCATAATCAATGAGTTATGAATTTTATTGATAAATTGTTTCCTAGTTTAATTTTAACTTTATAATTGAAATGTATGAGATGTTGTGTATTAACACAAGTAAAGGAGGGAAACCTTAATTTGTATGAGAATGTGCATATATCTTTCATCCTTTTGTTATATTTTTTTGTTTTTGTTTTGTTTTCATAAAGCTCTTGACAAAGAGAGTTTATGATTGTTGTGTAATTATTTCAAATTCATCTTACAATTGCACCAATATCATTACAATTGTATCGATAGCGACATAGAATCACTTAAAGTACATAATTAATAGTTAAGAATGTTGTATATAATTCAAACATGACAAAAATAAGTGTCACTATAAAAGACATGATATGAGGTAAGTATGAGTATTCGGATCAGGATCCATAAGATTTGATCGGATTTTTCGGATTCGGATTTTTCGAATCGAATATCAACTAATATAAATTTTTCATATCCAGATCAGATATAAATAGTTCTTAAATAAATCTTTCGGATCGGATCCGGATAGATCCGGTTAAAAAAGTTTTATTTTATAATATTCACGGATGGTTCTTCTATCTATTGTAGTGTTGGTATTATTTATGACACTTTATTAAACACAAAACCCCATGTTTCCATTTCTGTCTTCCTGCAGCCTCTCCACTCGCTCTCTCTTTCTTGTCGTATTGGTATTTATGGCACCCCATGGCTGTTGTGGTGGATCGTAGATTCAAGCTCAATCTCTTGATCTTCTACTCGTTATTTGCTCTTATCCTTCTCCACTCTTGCTAACTCGGTCAAGTATTGCGGCCAGTTTTTTTTTTTTTTTTTTTTTTGGGAATTTTCAGCGTTTCCAGGTTGGGACTTTTTTTCCTACTACTACAAGTTGTTCCAAAGGATGATAGCAAGGAGAAGAAGATCAAAGTATGTACAGATGAAGGAGAATCAGACAAGCTTCTGATGAAACATCATTGGAGAATTCTAATTCTTTTGAGGTTCAAAAACCGGATTACATTCATGTTAAAGCGTGTAGAGGCCAAGCCACATGGTCATAATTTAGCTAAAAGAGTAAAAACTTCCAAAAATAACATAAAAACATGAACGGGTTACGGGATCCGAATCAAAGGACCTAATCGGATTTGGGTATTTTTTCAATGATCCGAACAAATCTAAAATTTTTGAATATTTTCATATCCGGATCCAGATCCATCAGAATCAGACTTTGCACAACCTTAATATGTGATCTGATGAGAGATTGAAAAATCGTTTAATGGGAGGCAGACATGTGGCTCAATAGGAGTTCCATGTCCGATCCAATGAGAGGCTAACATATGGCGCAATGAGAATTAGAAATTTTGATTCCACGTGGACCCTATGTCAACATAAGAATAATAAAAAAAAAAAATATATATTATTTAAATATTAATAATAATATATTTTTCTTTTTATTTTCATTATCTTAACCACTATGAGGCTAACATTGGTTTTATTCTATTAATCACAAAAAAATCCACTATTTATGATGATTTTAGGAGGTTAAGATTGCTCGGGTTTTTTAGTAATAATAGAGTAGGATAATATAAATTCTCTAACAAATTTCAATTGCTCTCATAATGAGTAAAATCATGTGTTCAATTTTGAATTGCTGGATCAATGGTCGGAGATATATAAGTTTTTTTTTCTATTTTCGGATTGTTTTGGATAACTAATCATTTATAAAATATGAAAATTCCTGAAAAATAGTTGAAATTTTAAATCGATTATTGATCGATTATGCCTCTCTGATGTTTGTAATTGGTATATGCATCTAACATTATACTAAAAACAAGGAAAATAAAATCATAACAATTAACCTAATTTTATACTTAAAAAAAAAAAAAAAAGATAATAGAAATTAATATCATAACAATTTCAAATATAAACATAATTTTAAATAATAAATATTAATTTGCATCAGATAGCTTGGAACTAGAGCTCTCATACCATAAAAAATATTTTGTTAAAATAGTTTTCTTATATATTTGATTATAGTTTTCACATAAATGTACAAGCAGCAGATTTGACTTAGTTTTCACATATACTGGGTCATTGATTATTGTGGATGTCGTCTCCATGGCAGAAGAGACCAAAGCGGTCAAGGGCATGACATTTTGAACATGAATATTGGACAAAAGAGGGAACAGGTCAGCTGACCTGCCAAGTCAATGATTTTCAGTCAAAATCCTCTCCAAAAATCTGAAATACTATAAATATACCATATGACCATCCTCTATATCCCTCACTCCATATATTTGATCAAACAAAAACAAGCAAAGCATTTATTCTCCTCCTTCAAAAACACAAACAAACTCAACTCTTCAACTCCAAACTCATGGCTTCGTTTATGTCATCTACATCTCTAATCACTTCAACTTCAACTTCTTCTTCAAAAATATTCAATGCTGCAATCCACGTCCCAAAACTTCCAGGACTCCGTTTTCAAATCAAGAAAACACCAACAAGAAAGCTACCTGATGATCATCAAGAAATCATAAACTCCAAAAATGGATACACAAATAATACACTAGTATTCCCTCAACTTGAGCAAATCAATATTTATACAAGTATTACTAATTCGACTGCTGTGATCGCACAACTTAACGTGCTCCTAGAGATCATATCTGATAGAATCGAGACACACAACAACCTCAGCATCCAACGTGGTAACTGGAACAGCCTCCTGTTAAACTCCATCAACATGATCACACTCACGGGAGCCACCATGGCAGGCCTCGCTGCCGCAACAGCTGCTGCCCCCGGAGGACCTCTATTGGCCTTGAAACTATCATCCACCCTCCTTTTTTCAGCCGCCACTGGGATGTTACTAATCATGAACAAGATCCAGCCTTCACAGCTTGCCGAAGAGCAACGTAACGCCACGAGACTCTTCAAGCAACTCCAAACCGAAATCCAAACCATGCTTATAACTACTACTACTGCTACAAATCCACGTGGCCTTGCCCAAAAAGATTTTAAGGAAGTAATGGAGAGAGTTTTAGCGCTTGACAAGGCTTACCCTCTTCCCTTACTCGGAGCAATGCTAGAAAAATTCCCCGCAACATACGAGCCGGCCAAGTGGTGGCCTAATAATAATACTAAAAGCACAGTTAATCATGAACCCAAACTTAAAAGACGCCAATCCAAGAATGGATGGAGTGAGGAGCTTGAAGAAGAAATGAGAGAGATTATTGATGTGATCAAGAAGAAGGATATAGAAGATTACACAAGGCTAGGTAATATACTGCTAAGGGTTAACAAGATATTAGCCATTTCAGGGCCTTTGCTAACTGGCATGGCGGCTTTCAGCTCGGGTTTTATGGGAAACGGGTCATCATGGGGTGCTATCATTGCAATGGCTTGTGGGTCTTTAGCGAGTGCAGTTAATGCTTTGGAACATGGAAGCCAAGTCGGGATGGTGTTTGAGATGTATAGAAATTGCGGTGGCTTCTTCAAGCAATTGGAAGATTCTGTTGAGGCCACACTTGGTGAAAGAGATTTAGAGAAACGAGAGAACGGAGAACTCTTTGAAATGAAGGTGGCTCTGAAATTAGGAAGAAGCGTGTCTCAGTTGAGACAACTTAGTAGAAAATCGGCTTCTTCCCGTCAAGATGGAATACCAGTTGATGAGTTTGCTAGCAAACTTTTTTGATTAATCATCTCTTGTTCATAATTATATCATCTTATTATTGTTTCATTCTTAATTTGTATGACAATTCATTTGTACATTTATGTGACCCTTAAAAAAACAAAAAAACAATGTAATTAGTACTCAAATTCGGCTACCGAATCAGATAATGTTTCTTCCCTGTCATTTAAGAAATACTGATGTTGTCTAAATTATATTCCTACATGTGTGATGGAGCTCTAGAGATATGAGATAACGAAAATGGTTTTAAAATAAAATATAAAAATAAAATGAGAGAGGGAGAGATTAAACGGCTATTATCAATAAAATAAAATAAAAAAAAGGTAAGGAAAAGACAATTATCAATTATCAAGTTGGCTTCTTTACACAAACTAGTCGTATGCATTTTGATTCATTTCTTAAATCTTTGTAGTAAGAGACTTGATTGATACATTCTATATAATTTTCTTTTTTGGCCAAAAATTTAGATGCCTATTATAAAGTGCTTCTTAAGCATAGATTTGCATTTGACATGTAATAGATTAAGATAACATAAATTCTCTTACAAGTATCTGACCAAGAAGTAGGAAAATATCAAGGAGCTAGTCTAAGAATTAGTCCATTATAGATATTAATTCTGACTTTGTCCAACAGATATAATGAAAAGTTTAACTCTCTGGTTCAAGGATTTCACCGCTGACAAGTAAGAAAAAGAAAATCGCTAAATAACTTAAGCCTTGTATTTATTTAGATCAAATATTTGAATGCGGGTCTAAATTAGTACTCTAATTTTGTGCTTCCGGCTTTAGACTCACAAAATTTATCCAGGGTTTGGCAAAATTGTCAAAATTTCCGATAAGCTTACATGAGTTGGGAAAACAGAATTGGAACATCAATTTCAGTTACAAATGAATCATTTTAACTCCTCTTGGATCTAAAATTTCGATGAGTACTTAAACTTTGCCAATGTATCAATAATTATGTCACAAATCAGTGTAGCTAATATATGTATCATTAATTTTACTACATGTAAGTGATTTTCTTCTTCCAATAAATTGTGCTTTGTTAAGGAAAAAAAAGTGCCGTACAACTAATTCTACCATAAATAAGTGTCGCTGCAATGTACAACTAATTCTACTTAAAATATACATCTAACTTATTATGCTAATTTACCGACATTCTGAATGATTGTACCGTTAATTTACTAACACTTTAAAAAAACAAAAAATTTCATACCAGTAATTTTTACCCGCTCATTTACGTTCCCTAACCTTCCATAACAACGTTACTAGAACAAACAATAAAGTTATAAATTAATTTTAAGTCACTTTCAAAATTTGAAGCTAAGATTTTGCCGCTCATTTATCACTTATAAACAACTGTTAAGATTTGAAGCTTACCCATCTATAAATCTTACCTTTTTCAAAACTTTCAAAAAGGATACTTGTTCACTATCTGTCATCTCAAAACAAGCAGATAACAGAACTGATTTGGATGCAAATGTCTTCCTTAGATGAAGTTCATGATGAATACCAATAGTTTTAAGATCGGTTCGAACCACAAAGTTATCATTTATCTTATCCTTGACTCCCAAGATAGTATTTACAAAATTATCAATTACATTCTTCGCATATATCTTTTTCACTTATTCCCATATATCGTAAGCCCTAACGTATGTTTGCATCTTTGTTGACCAATATTGATAGTTTTCGCTAAAAAAAACTGGTAGAGAAGAAAGATAAACATTGCTTAATGATACCATGGGAGGACAATGTTTATGGCTAGACTATTTTTTGAGTTTTTTCTTGATTTTTTCCAAAGGCCTCTTAATATTAAAAGCTCAGATAACATGTTGGCATTTTAAGGTAGTCTTCCTATTATGTCGTAAACATCCGCAATTACTATATTTCCTTCTCCGCCATGTTTGTTCATCGGCTATACATTTATTTTTTCGTCTTCCACTCTAATTACGCATGATGAAAAGTAGAACCACCATTAATCGAATCTTTTCTAGAATATCATACTCGCCAGATGATGGTACATAATAAATTAATTATGCATACGTAGCCCTGCAATATTCAGTGGAGTAGAATGGTTAACATTTTTAATATCATCTTGTGTCATTTTAAACGTATCAGTATTTATACTATCAACCTTTATTGTCCAACAAAATTAGAATAGATGAATTCATTTTTACAAAAGAAACGAACAAACAAATTTTTGAGATCAATATTTGAAAAAACAAAAGAGATATCGGTCTAATTTTCATTGGAACAACAAATTTTCATTAGACCGACATGTTGATGTCGCTCCAATGAAAATTGGACCGATATGTTTAATCCAATTTTCATTGCACCATTATCATCTTAAAAAAATATTAACAGAAAAAAAATTAAAACTTGATCCATACCTCAAAGCAAAATAATAAATGCCGTTAGGTTTCAGGTTTCAAGCAAGTAAGTTTCAATCGCTGTGTTTCAAATAATTTTAGTAGCGAATGCGAGCTTAGATATGCATCTGCCATTCGAGAAAGAATAAAGAAGAATATGTGTTTGTTGTCGAGAAAGAATAAAAAAAAAAGAAGAAGAAAGAAAAAAGAAGGAAGGATATATGGTAGTTTTAATTTTTTAAAACTAATAAATGGTAAAGATATTTATTTAAAAAATGATAAAAATAAAAAAAATGATAAAATAAAATAAAATTGTTTCGAAGGAATGGATTTTTACCTAAACATTCCTGTATATATTATGGATAGAGAGAGAGAGGCATTTAAAACTGATTAGTAATAGTAAAAGATTTGATTGCGAAACCCTTTTCGTTGCTGCATTACAGAACTTTGTCAGAGATGTGAACTATTATTATAATATTCAGGCCAATTGCCTTGTAATACTATTAATGCTCTTCAAAGTATTTGACCCTGTGCTACTACCCAAATATCATGCGGTCGAAATTTCAAAATCCCATCAACCATTCAACTCGACTCAGACAATGACGTGTTTAGTTATGTTTTGAGGAGTCATTATAATACATATGATGTATTTTGATTTTTGACTTTGTCGAAAAGTAGTGATAAGCATATTAAGTCTCAATTGAAGGGGTTTTACGGTTGACAATTGGAGCTTGAAAAATAAAAAAGTCAACCACTGTAATCTAATCTGAGCATCTGGTCTAACAAAATTCAGAATGACAGAGCCCAGGCTATGGTTGGTAACCAAATCATTAAAACTGTAATAGAGGAAAATATATATTTTTTAATTTCATTTTTGTATCTTCGCAAACAGGGAAAGGAAATGTAAAAAAAACTGAAATAGTCAAGATTATAATAAACATCTCAAAACAGAGAGCACAGAAAATCTGTTGGTAGTGATTATTTGTTTGAACAAAGGATTAGAGCATCATGGCTTGTAGTATTTTGTTGGTACAAAGGGCATCTTGGTAACAACACCGTCATACGCCTTTCCTCGAATCACAAACTTAACTTTCGTACCAGCCTTGTGTGAACCGGACTTCACGTATCCCATAGAAATGTTCTTCTTTAAACAGGGGCTGAACCCTCCACTTGTGACCTCCCCAATGTTTTTCCCTCCTTCATCTTGAATCTCACTGTGGCTTCTAGGAGGTGGGCCTGAAGAGAAGAAACCGACACGCCTTATTGCAGGACCATCTGCTATTTGTTTAAGTATGACATCAGCACCTAGAAAACCACCTTCAGCCCGTCTTCGCTTCCCTATGGCCCATGTTAGTCCTGCCTCAACAGGTGTTATGTGTTGTTCCATGTCATTACCGTACAAACACAATCCAGCCTCGAGCCGAAGACTATCACGAGCACCTAGTCCGGTCAACCTCACCTTCCCTTCGGATTTCTCCAAGATTGCTTTGGCAAGATCCAATGCATTCTCGGAAGGCACTGAAATCTCAAAACCGTCTTCACCAGTGTACCTAAAGCTTCAGTTATTAGAGATGGAAGTAGTACCAAATATCCTATAAAAAGTTTTGTTGCCTAAATGAGTATGAGGGTCCTCATTTTGTAAGCGTTTGAAAATTCAGTTCAAGTAGGAGTTTGTGCAAACTGTATTCAGTCAGATTGTGAGGTAAACAAGATATCAAGTTTAGATTGTATTTGAGATGAACAGGAGTTTTGGGGTTCAACCTTAATTCTAGGCCAAAACATGAGTTTCATATGCCCGACCAAATGGAAATTTGGTTTTTACCTCTACAACTTAATTGCCACAACTGACATGTTGGATTAGACGCTCAGGTGGGCTAAGATATTTAGGCTTCATTTGGAAGCACCCTGAAGTCCAGTATGCGCCCACACCCACAACAGCTAGTTTGAGCCCATAAAAGACAACTAAAATCTAATATTATAAATGTCAGTTTCACTCAACGTCACTTTAACAAGTCTACTTTAACAAGTCTATCCAAATAAAGCCTTCCAAAATTTCAAGTTCTTTGTGATGGCATCTTGTGAAGGCTCTATACAAACCTAATCTTTATTTCCATCCTCATTGTCTAAATTCCTTGACTAATTCACATGCCGGATTAATGATACACATAAGCCATGAAATAATGAATTGACACATATTCAAAATAGTATTTTACTCAAGAGCTCTACCGTCCAATTCAAGCACCTCATTGGAATGAAAATAAAGGAGGATGAGAGAAAGTATACCCGGTCCTAGTGAGAAAACAATGAGCTCCATTGATATCCAAAATGCGGAATTCTCCAAAATACAGTTTGCTTAAATCATCCTTTGTCAGATGTTGAAGAACTGGGGCAGCAAGAGGACCCTGCACACAGACACATCAAGAAACTATTCTATAATACTACAAAAAGGGATCTTAAACACAAACACATTGTAAAACTCTCAAGCAAAAACAACTTTCCAAGTGAATAACAGAGCTTATATGCTCAAATTCACCTTTCCTTTAAAAGGCTTAATAAAGTGTAGTTCAGTACCGGGTAAACTAGAAGCCACATTTGGATCAAAGTTTGTGACAAACTGGAAATCTTGTAAGATATTTAAGACTCAAAACTGATGTTTCAAAGGCTGAACCAAATAACCCAATAAGGTATGAGAAAAAAGAAATGGAGAGGACATCAACCTGAAGAGCCAGAAGAGACCTCTCATCATGGATATGCCAGGAGACATCTCCACCTTTGGATTTGAAAGCCTTCATATGCGCCTCAATGTGAGCCAAATCCTTATCCCTACAACCAGCATTCACAACAAGGTAGATATGATCATCCTTCACCTTGGTAATAACTGAGTCATCAATGGCTCCTCCTTTCTCATTTGTGAACACAGTGAGGGTCCCGGTCCCAGGGGCAAGCCCTGCCACATCAGCAACCACAAGTTTCTCTAGAAACGGTATAGAGTCCTTCCCCTTTAGGCTTAGTCCACACATATGGGAGACATCAAAGAGGCCACCATTTTCCCGGCAGTTAAGAGTAGAGTCAATTATTGAGTCCTTGTACTGAATGGGCATACTCCATCCTGCAAACGGGACCATCTTCCCTCCATGAATAACGTGAAAATCATATAGAGCCGTCTTTTTGAGATCCGCTTCTGAAGCGAAGTAACGGCGGGCCATGGACTTCTTATCTGCATTTGCAAGCCGGCGGGTGATTGATTGGCCCAACTGCCATAGACCTCCTCCTCTCATTTTCTTATTATCTCAATTGAAAATATCTGCAGAAACAGAAATCAGAGTAATTACGGGTTAAAAAAGACAATTCCTTTTAATTAACTATTTTCTGTAAGGAAAAAGACTGTTAGCTAAATCAGTATGATACTCACTGATTCTCTATAATTATAATGAGTATACTATACAGAATCTTGCTAGTTATTCATATAAAGCAAAGAGAATGTGAAACAGAAAGCTGCAAATGAGTTCATTCCCAATAGAAACTAAGAAGAAAACATTGGCATTAAGTTATGACTTCTTTTGGGGGGTGTTTCAATCTCCTTTTAGGGCTTAACTACAATTTAACGAAATGTTGTTACATATGCACAATTTTGTTTATCTCGTAAATCAAGTGGATGTAAAGTTTCCCAGACTCCATTTTAAACGCTTTACCAAATCAAAACTTCATTAGATTCAAACTAGAACCCATCAGATAATCGCATTACTGAACTACAGCTCAATCAATCTTAAACTGTTAATTAAGCCTTCACACACAAGCTCTCTATCAACAGAACAAGGGAAAATAAATCAACATTCTTTCAAAGAACTGAACGCTATGTAGTGATCCAGATCCCATTAGTTTTTGCGACACCTCCAAGGAAGAATCAACCAATCACACAGCATATACAAATCTCACGCTTAGACAAGAAAATGCCACATGCATGCAGCAAAGGAGATTAAAAAAAAAAAAAACCCAGAATTAATAAATAGCATTCAGAATAAGCGAGAGAGAGCGATAGAGACTTACAGAGATGAGTGTTATTCCTTGTTCTTGGTTTTTGAAGAGGAAGTAAATCTAAGAGCCCCGAAGAGGCCCGCTGCGCTCGGTCGAGATATAAAATAGGAAAAGGAAAAAAAAAAAGATTACCTTTTTATGGTTATTATATCTCAAATTATAACATTATTCATTTTAAATAAAAAAAAAACAAAAAATAAATGAAAAATAAAAGAGAGGTTTGGTGGATCTGTAGTTGGTGGAGGGATGGATAGAGAGAGAGGGTAGGGTGCCAACAAAACCCCATCGTTAGTGAGTGGTAGCACCACTACCGGACACTATTTTCCTATCTCTTTAAATTCACTCATCTTTTTCATTACGACGTATTATATGTACTACCAGAAACAAAAATCATATGTATAATCACTGTTATTGAACTGTGCCTTCATTTTTTGGGGAAAAAAATAAAAATAAAAATAAAAATAAAAATTTGATGCTAGATTAGGGTCTGGTTGGATTAGATGAAGTTTTATGATTTTTGGCCCGACTTAAATATCTCCGGTATGTAATTTTAGAGCCGGCATCAAATTATTTTATGGAGAAAATCACTTAGAGAAATTTTTGTGTAAACTCAATTTATAATAAATTTATTAATCATAATTATAAATATCAATTTTATATATTATATCACTTATTAAATTAAATCTATATATGATTGTAATCACTTAATTTATAATAAACCGAGTAAACCTCATAATTTTTCAAACAAATTGTTGTTGGTCGGTGGATTAATCTTCGGTTGGACTTGAGTTATACATTTTTATTATTCATATTTTAAAATATTAAGGAGTTGTTTTGTTTTCTAAAAATAGTGAGATTAATATGAATACATGAGCATGAATGAGAATTCCATTGTTTGATCATATCCGTGAATGAGAAGTTATTGAATCGGTTGTTTGGTAAGAAAACTCATTTTGAGGAAATATATATATATATTTACGATGGTTTCAGATTCGAACAAAAAAGAGTTGCGAATCCGAACAAAAAAGAGTCTGGGGGCGGAGGGTTAAGGATTGTCCGGTTTTCGGAGGAGGCATAAAACTTTTCTCTCTTTTTCTCCTAGTATAATTTATAATTGATTATTGTCTAGGAATTATGAAGCAAGCTTTCCAGATGCGAAAGCATAGTATGTAACTGTAGATCTTGAGTATTTGGTTGTATTGAATATCTGGTAGCCATTTTTTAAAATGGTGTCTCACTCCGGGTAAGCGAAGATCCACCAACTTACAGATTTCATATATGCTAACTAAGTGTTGTTATTGGAGGTTGCACCAGAAGGAAAGCTTTCTATCACATGCAAAGAGAAAGACCGAGAGGTATAGAAATATCGAGATCTTTGAGTTTGGTAAATGAGAAGGAATCGCTTAAAAGAGATCTTCTTGGCTATGACTATCATATCCATCCAAATTATGCTTGTCAATGCAGCATACCATAATTGTAATATCTGGTAAATAGATGTGAGGACCACTTTCTAAAATGGCAATCAGGAAGATGGTTTCACATAAAATGCACAAAGCAGTTGTGTAAGCTACTTTGGATCAACCTAAGGATTGCAGAAAGCTTTTCAGAGTTGGAATTATTTTGACCAAAATAATTAAATCATTTGATTTAATATGGATGATCCATGTGTGTGTACAAAAATTTTGTGGGAGTAAGATTACGTTCGTTGTCAATACAAATTGATAACATCCTATTCTTTGACAATGATGTAAATTTGTTATTAGCTAATAAACTGTGGTTATCGAAAAACTTCTCCATAAATGAAATGGGTAAAAGCATATTTTGGCTTAGGCCTAAAGATTTATAAAGATAGATTAAAAAGAATTGCTAGGATTAACCCATTCACGTACATAAGAAAAGAACTAAAGGGGTTTAGTAAAGAAGATTTCAGGAAATGACTGTTTGCTACGATGTCATGAAATCTCACTCTCCAAAGGATGTCGCCTAAGACACTAGTGGAGAGAGAATATATGAATCGAGTAATCTATGTTTGCTTATAGGTTATATCATGAATGTCATGTTATGTACAATGTCAAATTATGTCCAATGCTCTAGTGTTAAGAGTATAAGAAAAAGAAAATTTGAATGAACATTAAAATGCGGTCAAGAACATTATTACGTTCTTGAGAAGAACGAATGATATGTTCTTTATTTCTAGAGATTCCAAATTGAAATTTAAGTTTTCGCATACTCTTAATTTTCTATTGGACATAGTCGAGGGGGAATCCACATTATATATTGTTTAAGGCTAATTGTTGAATCAATTATATGGAAGGGTTTCAATCAAGAAACGACCAAGAATATAATTAATAAAAATGGATACATTAATGCTTACGAAGCAAAATAAGTGTATTGGATGAAAGGGTTCATAATTGAACTTATAATGGCTCCTAGCATCATTCACGTGGTAATGTACTATGATAATAATGGTGCATAGCAAAAGTGAAAGAACCAAGGTCTCATCGAAAATCTGAAATATATATTGCTTCATTATCATTTTATCAAAGTAATAGTTGGAAGTGTTCAAGTGAACATAAGAAAGTAGATACAAATTATAGCATAGCGGATCCATAATTAACGTACTTTCCCAACGAAAGTTTAATCGTCATCTTGACAAAATGAGAACAAGATTTGGAAACAATTGGCTTTAGTGCAAATGAGAGATTGAAAGTATAATGCATGTTAGGCTAATCATGTTTGATTAATATAAATTAATCAGTCTTGATTTGTATGAGTTATTAACTAAATAAATACTTTGTATTTAAATGAGCATTTAGATAGTCATATTGATATTCATTATGTTGGAAAGGACATTACATGCATATTATTTGTGTAACATACTTGATAGATTCTTAGATCTTAGATATGCACTCGGAATCGTGATAGTGATCATGCTTGGTTAATCCAAGCAGCTTGACATGTAAGGTCCAAAATGTTCATAACTGTAGGATTGTCATGATCACTATCATGATAGACATGTAGTTGATTGGTACAGACTTAATCACTGAATGTGATCATTGGACAAGTCTCAATAATAATAATATTTAATGTTAATGAAACTTGTCAAGTGGCTATAGTACTTGTGATTCTCAAACCTAACACTTGATATCACCACAATATTGATTTATAAGATATCATGTTTTGATATCGCTAGACAAGACTCTATTTAAAAGTAACAAAAAAGGGGAACTATTAGGCATGTATTTTTGTACAGGTAGTATGTAGAGTGATAAAATGAAATCCATCACCTATATATTAGAGAAAGAATTTTATGAGTGATTGTGTCTTAATGCAACGTACAAATCCTTGCGCAAGGTAATATGATATCTAAAATTTTTCAATAAATCTATTGTTTAGTTGCATAAGAACTTGCATGATTCATATTGTCTGTTTAATAAGGTTTAACATTTATACCATACCTTAGGATTGATTGAGACTATGTCATAGATAGAAGAACTAGTGTGGTATGGTAATAAGCACAACAGGTTATTGTAAGGTTCCTTGAATTTCTCATTATACGAGTGGGTCATACGCCTCGTTAGAGGTCAATGTGAATTTGGTGGTTTAATTTAATTGATCATGTAAATGATAGAATTAACAATTTAACTTAAAAGTTACTTTAAGTGTAAATATCTTTATATTGGATCAAACTTACAAGTTATTATAGGATCCAATTACCGGCGTAGTTTAGAACCTATTAAATCACACACATTACTTTAAAGATGATTGGATCTAGGTTAAAGATCTTAATTTAGAAATGTGACTTGTTCTTTAAAAATTTGATTTTAAAGAGATAAATCATTAATTAATTTAATTTATTAAATCTATATCATATTCACATTACTAACATATTCAAAATGTGATTTAAATATAATTTAAATTAAATAATTAATTAGATTTCGATTTAAGTAGCATATTTCTATAAATTTATAACACAAAAAAACAAACAAAGGATAGGATCTACGGGCAGGCCTAATAAAGCTAATTCGCCCATACTTCCTCAGGGGAAGAAGCAGAGGAATACACCACAAGCAGTAGTCATCCTATGTCAATCATCTTATTCTTTTGGTGTCTCGAGGCTTTTGGCCTGAAAATTTTCTCATATTGCATCAAAATTAGAAACATGTCATCTTCAGGGTGAACTACTGTGTATGGACACAATTTGTTTCACTATTTAATACTATTTGTTTTATTTTTAAGGGGTAGATTATAGGTGCATCGCATGAAATTTGTTAATATGATAAGTGAATCTCTTAACGTTTTAAAAATTATAAGTGAATCTTTTCAATTTGCCTTAAATTATAAGTGGATCCCATTATATTAACCTTACATTACAAGAGAATCACACCTTAGGTTTTAGAATTATAAGATCCTATGAATTTTTTCAAGTTTTTCATAAATTATAAGTCAATTTGTTAATAATCAATATTAAGTTTTTGTTTTTAATAGTCACCAAATTAATACCAATTAAAAAAACATATTATAAATAGTTTAATATAATTGTCATTACAAAATATAATAAATAAATTTAACCTTTTATATTATTATTCTTAAATTAATTTTTTGGATAATATAATTCGATCATCTTAGTATTTTTTATTAAAATAAAATAAATTCATCTCTAATAATCACTTGTTTGATACATTTAGCCTATTTCCGCGAGTCCAAAAGCATGATCCTATAATATTCAAACATCAAGTGTAGAATTTTTTAAGACATCAAGTGTTGAATATTAAAACATAAGTGTAAAATCCACTTGTAATTCTTAAAATATTTCTTAAAATATGAAAATATTCACTTATAATATTACTAAATCTCATCTCATGCCATCTACTTATAATTTACCATATTTTTTAAGAAGCAAGTGCAGAAACAACCATTTCACCCATATCAAACTATAATATCTTTGCCAAGGAGAGACAAAACAGAAGGATCCATCCAATTTACATTTCCAGTCTATAAGAATAGACTCTACAAAATCTACAATCCATACCACCCCATCCCCCTTTTTCTCACAAAATCCCACAAAACTTGGTTTCAACTAACGAAAACCGATTTTACAGGCCATTGAGGGTCAACAACCCAAAATGATCACTTGGCAAAACAGGGAGCCCGAGCCTTTTAATCTCTTTCGTCACGTTCTTCTCCTTGATATATGACAAGCCCAGAATAGCTTCCATCCCAATCATATCAATCGAACTTATTTCAAAATCCTGCAAATTATTTCAACCTCTTTTGCAGCTTTAATATTACCTGATAACATCTGGTTGGACTTGGTATCATATGTCCATCCATCTTCTCCGGGCCTTAGTTTAGGCCAAGTATCAGCCCACCCATCAGGCAACGGAAATTGACCATCCATTTTGTCATCCCAATTCATATCACCACAGAAAATCACGTTCTGATTCCTTTTTAGAAAATCAACAGCCTCCTTTGCTAGGTGGACCCGCTCCTTGCTGTACATCTGATCGTCTTTTGGTGGGGCCGGGCAAGGGCTTTCCAGATGGGTTGTTGCAACAATCAGTGGAATGTTTTTATGAAGTTCAAGCTCAGCAACACAAAGTTCTCTCCCCATTATAGAATTACCAAACCGTTTCTGGCTGAACTATTTTACTGCCAGTTTGCTTAACTAGATAATAAACATCAATTAACAGCACTGAACAGTATTAATCATGGTAATTGAACTAAGAGGGGTAAAAGAAATGTCACACACCTGCATGCAGAAGTAGGGCCTTGAAAATGCTATATCTTTTGAGATTGAGCAGCGATAAACTTTCCACCATCCTGACTTTTGGAAGATTTGATATATAGTTGGAATAACTTCCTGCATAAAATTTGACCAATATAAAGAAAAGTCTCAATAAATAAATAATCTAAGGAATCAACGTAAGAGGGAACCTGAAAACAAACGCCATCTGGAGAATGAAGTTGGATAAGGACACTGAGGGCATCCATTCTCTTATATAACTCTTCTATATCTTCTCGCAACCAAAAATGGTAGCTTAAAATTTTTAATGAAGTCAAGGTTGTCTGAGAGCTACTGTCCCCTGCCACATGATATAAGTTCTAAGCAACCACACATTCTGGGATAGAAAATGGCTAACACTTCACAGAATTAAGTACCAAACATATTTTAGTGCAAGTTAGAAAATATTCAAGGATCTGATCTCCTAACATGTGTTGTTATTCAATAAATACTAATAGGGTTTTATGACTTTTTATACTCCTCTCTCTTATATGTTTTCTCTTCTGGTTGTAGAGAAACCAAGTGCCTTTTCTTTTCATACAGCGTTTTAGACAACTTTCATACTTTTTCTTCCATCATTATGGTGCATTATACATTTATCCTTAGGAATCAATGAATGGAATTTAATCAATTCATGTACATTGTTCCCACATTGGTCGTTATGGTTAAAGAATCCAACATAACTAATCACCAGCACAATTGAAAATAAAAATTACAATTAAAATTAAAGAAAAAATTAAAACTACCCCAACTCAGGCAGGGCTTTGTTGGACGCCTTAATCCCTCGATTAAACCCACCAATTTCAACGCAATCTTCAGTAATCCCCAGTGGATCAGGATTGTCCCTAACCTTCCTCTTCTTACATATCTGCAAGGGAAAGAACACGGACCCAACGGAAGAATCCAACTCCCCATCGGCGTCCTCCGTGTTTTTCAAATCCTCAAAGTTAGATAACGAAGAGACAGGAGCTCTGATTCGACAGAGGTCGCACTCGGAATTGTTGTAGGGGTTCAGAAAAGTGCAGGCTTTGCAAGACCATTTAGGAGTCATGGAAGAAGGAGAAGGAGATTGTGATGATGGTGATGTGGAAGACGATAGACAGAGTTGGCAGGTTGACTTCTGAGAAGGCGGGTTTACGAAGGTGCATTTTGTACAAGACCAGGAAGACATTTGCAGGAGGAGGGAGAAAGAAGGAGAAGGTTTTTTAGGGATTCTGATCAGTGAGCAGTGAGCTGCGAAGGAGAGAGGGAGAGAAAGTAAAGGTCGCCTCGTTAGTCTTAGTATGTACTGAATTAGCGATGGCCTGATTGAATTTCCACTGATTTGATATTGACTTATTTATTTATTTTTGTTTACAACTGTGTTTAATAAACTTGCTTATTTTAGAACTCATTGGAGTTCTTTTATAATATATAGAACGTGTCTTGTCTCTCTACCTTATAATATAGAATTTAAAATTTACTTTGGTCATTTTCGGACTTAATATGTAGAAGGTGTCTTGTCTTTCTATCTTATTATATAGAATTTAAAATTTACTTTGATCATTTTAGGACTTGATTCTGATTTTAGTCGAAATATCATGAGTCTATCCTTCGTCTCTTAGGCTACCATTTTGTGAGTTTCAAATGCACGGGTTTAAAATGAATCTCACTTAAGACTTATACTTCTGACAATTGGACTAACTCCTTAAGATTAAGTAATACTTGATTAGTAGGTAGAATGGTGTTAATCAAGTAGACAATGAAAATGAACTTATTGTAAAGTTTTTTTTTTTTTAATTACTACTTTTAGTGGTATTTTTGTAATATTTTCATTATGAGTCCTAATTTATGAATATGAGTTCATTTTAACTTTTGTATTTTCATCCTGCATAAGTAGACTACTTAGTAAAAAATGATTATGCAAGCAGTGAAAGCTCGTCCTACCAATTGTAATGTGCAAATGGTAACAGGTAAACTAATTAATAGCCGGTAGAAATGTAGAATGATGTTATATGTTCATTAGTATAATGGTAAGTTAAACTAACTAAATGTCAAGCTTTTGCTAATATTAAAGAAAGGGTCCAATCTAAACTTAAGAACTAGAAGCAAAAAATTTTATCAAATGACGGTAAAGAAATTCTAATTAAAGCGGTGGCCTTGGTAATTCCCTCCTATGTGACTCTTGTTTCAAGTTTCTGAAAAAGTTAAGTGATGAAATTAGTGGTTCCACTGTAAACTTTTGGTGGGTCAAGTTAAAGAAGAAAAGAAACTTCATTGGGTTAGCTGGGAGAATATCACTCAAAATAAACTTGATGGTGGGTTGGGATTTAGAGATCTTTGTGACTACAATAAAGCGTTACTAGCAAGATAATTTTGGAGGATATTATGGATGCTATTTGAGTGAAAGTATTAAAGGGTATTTTACTTTCCTCCTACTTCATGCTATTAAGGAAAATTTAATTTGGCTTGTGGGTGATGGCTCTAAAATTAATTTCTGCGAGGATAGGTGGGGGCCTTGGAACAATTTTGAGCATATTATTAACTCGGTTGAGAAGGAGGGTTCTGTTTGGATTAGTGAGATCTTAGATATGGAGGGTAAAAGGTGGAAAGTTGAAGCCCTGGGAGATCACTTTGCTCGTTCTTTCATTCATGCCCTAGAAGCTAATCCTTTTCTTAGGGATAATGGAAGGAGGATACCTACACTATTAAGTCTAGATATCAAAGCCTAAGTAGAGGTGGTAAAATAGGCTATGTCGGCACGAGTACATCGGTACAGCACGACAAAAGTACGATACGACAAAAGTATGGCACGACACGATAAAAGCATAGCACAAGCATGGGCATGACACGAGTTAGTTGTGCCTAACTATATGGGCATGTGGGCAGCACAACACAGCACGGATTTCCCGTGCCGGCCTAGAGCGCGGCACGGCCTTTTTGAGCCCGTTTGAAGTACGGGCCTAAAAATGCCTCCTCTACTTTGGGATTTTTTTCTCCGAAAATCATTTAGTATGTTAAATACAAAATATTGTTTGACCAAATAATATTTATTACAATTTATTTATAATTTTAATTATTAATAATATTAACTTATAATTTACTAAATAATAATTATTATTAATGATTAATAATACACAAAACATGTATTACAATATTAGTATTTTACTAATCACTTTAAAACTCTTCTTTTATTTAAAATTAATTTTAAAAAAAAATCAAGTTTTCGAGCTCGCAGAGTCAAAACGGGCTCACATGCCAAAACGGGCACATGGGCCAAAACTAGCCTATAGGACGGCACGATCCTACGGGCAGGCACGACGTGTTTATGGCCGTTATTGTATATGTGTTGTAACGTACTTTTGTTTTTAGTCACGGGCACGGGTAAGAGCATAACACGAGCTAATCTATATCGGGCACGACACGACACAATTCATATCGTGCTCAAGCCGTGTCGTGCCGGCACGAATCGCCACCTCTAAACCTAAGAATAGATTACTCAGTTAAAAACAAATCTTCCAATTTCTTTAAACCTTCCCATTATAGGGAGCATTGCAAAAAGCTTTGGAAAGCTATTTGGCTCTTACCTACTTTCCCAAAGATCAATGCTTTTTTTCTAGAAAGTTTGTTTTGGGGCGTTGACTTCGAATTTGAATCTATGGAGAAAGAAACTAAAGTTAGCTTCGATGTGCCCTTTCTGTGAGAAATCGGAGGAGTGAATAGAGCACATCCTTCTCTTTTGTGATTGGATAGCTGGCGCTTGACTTGGTGGTGTATAAATAAACAAGTTATTATGTCTTTAGATCGATGGATTCTAAGTGTAATTAATGATTCATAACTTAAATCTATAGATGGAGCTCTTACTTATTGGTCTTTTTTATGTTGGCAGATTTGGAAAGAAAGGAACGATGTTGAGTTCAATGCAGGGTCTCCAGATGCAGCTATTGTTCTCTTCAGAGTTAACTTGGGTATGAATGAATACATTATAATTAATGATGTGATTAATTTTTCAAAGAAAGTGGTAGAAGATGATAGATTATTCCTACCTTTTAGATCTCTCCGAACGATGATTGGATAAGGATTAACACTGATGATTCGGTTGATATTGGGTTTGCTCTTGCTAGTTTCGAGGTAGTGGCCAGGGACTCATGTGGTAAGGTGGTGGTGGCAATTAAAGGTGGTTCCTTTTTATCTAGATCTGTGTGTATGGCTAAAGCTAAAGAAGTATATGAAAACATTAGTTTTATATTATTGTATCTCACTTGTTCTGTTATAGAAAATAAAGGAAATATATATTTAGATAGTGCAAACCTATGTATACTTATTATACTATTATTTTATCCTCTCTCAAGCGAAATCAGGGAATGTATGGTAAGCTTAGAACATAGAAATTGAAACCTTGCACATGATAGATTTTGGGTGAGAGCATCGACAACTTATTCAACTGTAGGAAGATGGCGAATAGACAGTAAACAGTTGGACATAAGATCTTGGACAAAGTGGACATCAATTTCAATATGTTTGGTACGGGCATGGAAAACTGGATTTGCAACAAGGTATGTGGCACCTACATTATCACTCCTAAGAGTAGGAGTGGAGACAATGAGAACATGGAGTTCAATGAGAAGAAAAGTGAGCCATCTTAGTTCTGTCGCGGCTAGTGTGACTGCAAGATATTCAAACTTTGTGATGGATTGTGTTATTGTTTGTTGTTTCTTGGAGATCTAGCTAATAAGGTTGCAGCCAAGATAGATGTAATACCCAGTTGTTGAATGGCGATCATCGGGACAACCTACCCAATCTGCATGAAAAAATGCCTCGAGAGTGAGGGATGGCGATTTGGTTAGGTCAAGTCATTCAAGTACTGAAGAATGTGTTTCACAGCTCCAATGTGCTTCAATCGGGGAATGAAGAAACTGAGCAACTTTATTTACCAAGAATTAGATATCCAGGCAAGTGATCATCGCATATTGTAGAGCACCCACAACACTACAATAAAGAGACGAGTATGGGAGTGGGTTACACGAGAACTTTGAGAGCTGTTGGCTAATGATAGCCAAAGTAGGAAGAGGTTTTGAGTTCATGAGCCCGGTTCACTGGAGGAGATCCATAATATAACCAGATTGGGAAAGAAGTAGATCGGACGGTGTGGGGATATCCTTTATGCTCATAAAGTAACAGATGAAGCCTAGGTATTTGAGGTGAAACGAGAGATGGAGGTCCTTTATGTGGCTTGAGACAGCGCGTGAATCAGTCCCGATAAGCAGGATATCATTCGCGTAGATGAGAATGTAAATGATTTCATCCCCACGTTTTCAAATGAACATGGAATAGTAAGATCGAGAGTCAGTGAAACCAAGTTCATTAAGTCAATGAGTGAGCCAGTATAACCAAGCACGGGGTGCCTGCTGGAGCCCGTATAAGGCTTTACGAAGGTAGCAGACTCGATGAGAATGTCGAGGATCGATAAAAACGGGTGGTTGAGCCATATACACTTCTTCATCAAGGATACCATGCAGAAACGGATTATCAACATCTATTTGACACACACTACACTTGGCAGAGATAGTAATATAGAGAATTCTGAGTGCCATTATAAGTTTAATAATCGGGCTAAATGTATTAGAGTAATCAATTCCTTACGATTGATGGTAGCCTTTGGCAATAAGTCGGGCTTTGTCGCAAAGAATGAAGCAATCCGAATAGCGTTTGATGCGATAAACCCACTTACAACAAACAAGATTAGTCTGGGGAGGAAGATCATAGAGTGTCCAAGTGCCATTGGAGTTAAGAGCATGTATTTCATCACTCATAGTCTTTTTCCAGATTAGAAACCGATTCGCCACAATAAAGGAACTAGGCTCGGAGTCGGGAGAGGAGGTAGAAGAGGTAAAGGCGATGTGGTCCAGGAAGTGTTTGAGACGGAGCGAGTTAGATAGGAGATGGGTGACCATAGGGTGAGTTTGATTGGGTGGAGGTGAAGTTGCAGGCAGTCTAGGAAGTGAGGCTATGGCAGAGGGGATATGTTACGGCGTAAGGAAAATGAAAAAAAGAGGAAGAGGAAGAAGCATGTAGGATGGGAAGTAGAAGTGGGTAGTGGGCCCAATGGGAAGGATAGCCCAATGGATTTGAAGAGGGTTGTTGCGGTGGAGTGGAAATGGATTGGAGTGAACTGAAGGAGGGGGGAGAAGTGAGTGGGCTCTAGGCTATTTATAGGCTTAGAGGAAAGTGGAGGTGAGTGTTTGGTGGGGTATGGGCCGAGGGGTGATGGGTAGGAGTAGGCGGGAGATGGTGGGGAGGAGATGGGCTAGGTTGAGGGTGAGAGGAAAGATAAGGGGTGGAACTAAAGGGTAATATAGGAGATAAGTGGGCGAAAGAGGTGGAGTATGCCGAGAAGGAAGAGAATAGGAGAAATAAGAAGAAAACGGGAAAGAAGACTCATCAAATCGGATATGACGGGAGAGATAGACTTTGAAAGTAATAAGATCAAGACACTTGAAGCTTTTGTGAGTGGGAGAGTAACCGATGAAAACAAACAGGATGAAGTTCGGACTTAACTTATCCAAACACGTGGAGCCAAGAAAGAGAAAACATTTACAGCAAAAAATACGAAGAGGAGAATAATCAGGTTTTTGTTGAAAGAGCAATTCGAAAGAGGACTTGGAGCGGAGAATGAGAGAGGGTAGCCAATTGATAATAAAGGAAGAGATGGAAAAAGCATCAAACCAAAGTGACTTAGAGGCGTGAGAGGAAAGAAGAATATATATGGCCATTTTAGAGAGGTGATGGTTTTTACATTCAGTAACCTCTTTTGTTGGGGAGTGTGGGGACATGAGATATGGTAGGTAATGCAAGACGAAGTAAGAAAATTACGGAAATGACCTTTAGTGAGTTTGAGAGCACCATCACATTGAAAGATTTTAATGGAGGTGGAGAAATAATTTTTGACTCTATATTTAAAGTGTTGAAGGCAAGAGAGAGGATCTGATTTGTTATGAGGGGCTAAAGCCATGTGAAGCGGTTGTAATCATCTATAAACGTAATAAAATAGTGGAAACTGGAATAAGATAAAATAGGGGAATGACCCTAAATATTACAATGAATTAAAAATAAAGGAGAAGTATTACGAGTGAGACAATGAGAAAAGGGAAGACAACAACCTTTAGCTTTGTGACAACTATCACATAGCTTGTTTTATATTAAGAAAATCAGAAAATAAATGCGGACTCGAAGACCTAATGTGACCAAGAACAAGACTTGAGGGATGTCCAAGACGCTGATGCCACAAAGAAGCAGAGACACGGGATGAGAGGTGGGCGGTTGGAGTAGTGGAAAGCGAAAATAAGTTGCCAATAATTAGGACATAGAGGAGGGGAGCTCTAGACTTAAGATCCTTCACAATAAAATGAGAGGGTGAGAACTCAACTAAACAAGAATTTTCACGAGTAAGTTGACCAATAAAAAGTAAATTACGAGAAAGACTAGGAACGAAAAGAACATTATTGAGATAAAAAGGACAAGAGGAGATGGGTAGAATGGTAGAACTTGTATGGGTTATGGGAAGAGAATTACCATTACAAACGATGACGTTATCTAATCCAATATAAGGTTGAGGATGCTGAAGAATGCTTGAGTCCGGCGTCATGTGAGACGTAGCTCCACTGTCAAGCAACTTGCTAGAGACAATTGAAGGTGAAAAATTAGAGAAATCATAACCTGTATTTGGGTAAGAGGCGGCATGGGCCTGCTAGTGGGAAAAGGGCAGTGAAGCACCTTGTTGAGAGGAGAGGCTCCTTGGAATTTGTTGGCCTAAAATAAACCCATAAACTAGATGAGCCAAATGAGAATAAAAGGACGGGCTCATGTGCAGTAAGAGGTAGGAAGATCCTGCTAGGATATGAGATCCCGCAATATGTGGAGCAGCATCGCTGATCTACGACGGGAAAAGAGGGGAAAGGCAAGAACCTGGGATAAGAGGTGTGTGACCTGAGGATGATGTGGCAGTTGCGAGGTGAGTGGGTGAGAAGAGAACCCGTTGTTTCGAGACTTTAAGTACTGATATTTGCATTGGGACGTGAGGTAACCATCTTGCCTACAGATATAATAGAGATCGGATGATGAGGAGAAGTTGCCCCCCCCCCCCCCCCCCACCACCATGGCTACAACTACCGCTATTACGACCTCAACCAAAACCACAGCCACAACCACGATCATTAATGGATTGAAGGGAGTTCTGAGAGTAGAGCAATAACATTGCCATGTTGCTCATGATGGCGACTTCAGTGTGAATTGCATGCTGCTTGAGGCGTTGTTCATGAACTAAAAGTTTGGACCACAGCTCAGAGAATGCCGAAGAAAGATTGTGATTTTCCATTGTAGTGATGAAGTGATGGTAGTTGGGATGCAGACCATTCTAGACATGAGTCACAAGGTCAGTGGTGGGTAAGTTACCTTATTTGATCGTGAGTAGTTGGTGCCTGAGAAGAGATTGTTTGGCCATGAAATGACACATGTATTCTTCGGTGAAGGTGAGCCAGAGAATGTGAGCGGTGTCACATCTAAAAGTTAGGTGAGCAATACTGGGAGAGAGAGTTGCATTTATAATTGAGCATATAAATCGATCAAATTTTCTCCGAGTTAAAAATTCCATTGTAAGATGAGTTGGGTCAAATATTTGTGGTGGTGTAAGAGACCCATCGATATGGTGAGCGAGATCAGCGGAGATAAGAATAGACTTTAGTTGATTTTGCCATGTTAGGTAGTTTGTTCCGTCAAGGTGGATTAAGACAAAGTTTGTTACTTGATGAACTGGTAAGAGAGCAATAGGAGGTGTGACTACCATGGTTAGTGCAAGTGATCTCGTGGTGTTGGTGCGTGGTTTGTTTGATCCAAGGGTTGATTCAGATTCAGTGTCGGACATAGTGTATTGAGGGCATTAGCCTAAGAGAGGCTCTAATACTATAAAGAAGTATATGAAAACAGTAGCTTTATATTATTGTATCTCACTTATTTTATTACATAAAACAAAGGCAATATATATACTTAGTTATAGTGTAAACCTAAATGTACAATTACTATAGTATCCTTTTAGAAGCTTGGGCTTAAAAGTTTCTTGTGATTTGGCCATTTCGAAGGGTTGGAGAAAGGTGATTTTTATAGGAGTTGCCTCTGAAATCCTTGGGCTTAAGGATCCTTCTAATCTTGTAAGGGTGGATTGGCATGTACATTAATAGAGTTTCTTGAAAGGAATAAGGGTTTAACTGACTCTTCCATTCCACTAATCAAGAGATCATCAAATTATGCTACTGATTTTGTAGCTTTCAGGTTGAAATAGGGGGAGAGCATGGTTTCCAGTTAGGTTCTCATTCCCCCTCCCTCATTTGTGGGGATCTTGATGAAAGCTTCGGTTGGTTTTGCTTATGATGTATATGGTGGGTCTCGCACTTCTAGCTTAGAGGTGGGTCTCGAGCTTCTTGCAATAAGTCCTATTAATGGCCAAAATATTTTTTTATTACGCTATTTTTTAAACAAAGACTATGTTGAAATTGAAAAGAAAATTAGGCTTCTTTTATACTTCAAATCTCCAAACTTTTCCTTATTGTATTTATGTTATCCAACTATTCACCTGTCTTCATTTTTCCTCTTTTGACTTCTTTTTATCTATTTTGCTTCAAAATACCATACAACATAAAAAAGAAATAAAAAAGGGTGAATATATATTTTTTTAATGAAGCACGTATTATCTGTAATATTTAAATTTTGTAATATATATAAGAAAAACTTATACGAAAATTATGTAAAATGAAGTACTTATTACTTTTAAAATTTAAATTTTTCTTATGTTAACGACGAAAATATGATACCAAAAATATGAAAAATTAAAGGAATTTAAATTTCAATGTCGGGATTAAAATCGGGCTTTAGTGGATTTAACCTTCGGCAAAAAGTGATTAAAAATACGAGTGATGCGGGCATGTCAAAAAGTTAAAATGAATTTCACTCTATAAAATAAAATGAAATAAAAGAAATACATGCTTGGAAAATTGATATGACTTCTAAATAGGTGAAAGGATTAAGATTAATTTATGTCTGACTCTTTTTTTGACATATCTACTGACGAGCGTACTGAACTAATGCTATCAAGGTAAAATGGTAATAAATGAAAGTGAAATTAAATGTTAAAAGACGGAAATAAATGAATAAGTAAAAAAGCATTATATTAAAATGACAAAATTAATGGCAACATATCTAATCTATGTCAATAAACTAACTTTAAATTAACTCTACTCCTATGAAAGCGATAAATGAAAAGTTAAATGAATGAAGAAGAAATGAAGGTGTCATGTCCATGACCAATAGATTGAGACTATTACCCATATAATAACTTGGTACTCTAATTACTAATTTCGAAGAACGAATTTAAGGAAAGACATAATTTTCAGATGAATAAAAAAAAAGTATCGAAATATCGAGAGAATTTTTCCGGATCTTTATGTCTGATGATGGATTTTTTGGGTGTGTATTGATGTTGGTTGATGCCCTTTTTCCTTCATCAATATCTTATATTTCTAGGTAAATGACTTTATGGTTCAATCATAAATAAGTCAAAGTAGACTTCACATTCCCTCATTTCAGGCACCACTCACCCATTTTATGGGCCCCAGTATCCTTTTTTGGTGGATGGTTATTTGACTCAACTTGTAATAGAATCCTAGGTCCAACTACTAACTCCTTATGCTTAGCTGATTTTCCCAATACTTTTGGTTCATGTTGGCTTTCAAAAAACCTTAATTTTCAGCCATTTTTTTAAAGTGAGTTGCAAATAGTCGATTTATTTTCATTTTGGCTAATTTTGATCGAAACTCTCCATTAACTCTTCAATTTTGGCTGAATTTTTATGGATGGGTGGACATTATTTTGTTTTTTCTCTAGACGGTTGAGATCGCTCCCACCATGATCCTTATGACTCTTAATCTATAGTCATCTATTTGTCATCTCATCAATCCTTATGACCTCTTATTATTTTGAGGATATTCTCATACTTAACCGAATTAAATCATTTAAGTTTTATTCGGTCGGTCAGAATTAAATTAGATGTTTTAACTATTTACTTTAGTTAATAATCTTAATTACAATCGACTCACATTTATTTTAAGTCAATAAATCAATCATGTGCCGACATGTGGATAAAATTTTTTTAGCGTCAATAGCTTGTTAATTCACTTTTAATAAAAGGTAAGCTCAAATCCAAAATTTAACACTTCAACACATATTTATACATTTGTAGAATTTCTAAGCTTAAAAAAAATATTATTACTTTTAAGAAATAGGAAAACCCCCCAAACTTATTATAAATAATAATAAATCCCCAAAACATATAGAAAATATAATAAATATCTAATTTTAAGTTTAAGTTATTATAAAAATGAATGAAATAGTCATGTGCATATCACATTGCTATTAAATAACGACTAAAATTCTAAACTTTTAAAATTTTTATTTATATATTTATCTCACTTAATTTAAATTTGATCTTTTTAATCTTTTTAACCTTTTTATTATTATTATTTTTTTTCCATTTCCACCCATCGGCCACCACCACCTTCCTCCACCACAAGTACCGCCAACCTAAAATATATTTTTTAAAAATTATTATTTTCTCTCTCCCCTTCTATATATATTTTAAAGTTTTTTTTTTCTTTTTCAATTTTTCGACTTGACCACCACCACCATCAAACTTCTATCACCTCTGCCCCCGCCATTAAGCTCCATGGGAAATCTCTCTTTCCTTGGACAACCGAAATTATAAAACCTAATTTTGATCTTTTGATTTTTGCAAACTCAATCACCATCTAGATCGCAAAATCCATGTAGTCTAGAGAGAAAGATTTCCGATATAGCGATTTCGGTGGTGGTTGGGTTGAAAATTAAGGAGAGTAAAAATTTGAATGTGAGTAAGGGTAATTAAAACTTTAATATTTTAGGTTGGTGGCGGAAGTTTGCAGTAGAGGTGACGGAAAAGAATATTGATGGCCATCGGAGTGAAAATGAAAAAGAATTATAAAGGATTATAAATTAAATTAAGTTAAAAAGATATCAAATTTAAGTTAAAAAAGATAATTAAAATAAAAACTTTAAATTATATCAAATATAAAATTTTAGTAACTTTTCATAGTTATATAATATATACATTATTATTCTATTTATTATTAACAAAATTTATAATTTATTATAATCAAAATTTAAAATTAAATATTTATTATCATTTTCATATTTTTTAAATGTCTATTAAAATTGTTATTACACTTATTTTTTTTAGAGTTTATCCTATTTTTCCATATGAAATGCCATTTAAACGATTCTGTCGGTGAAGAGTGACACCCACTAAAACATATCCTCTCGCATTGGTAACGTATACCAAAACAATCAAGTCAGATTAAAGTTGAAGTGGGACCTATTATATTAGATCTAATATGATATTTTTTCCGAATCATCAAATAAGAACAAGTGAGAAACAGACTAGAATTATTACATTTTTCACAAAGAAGAAAAAATCGTGAGATCTTTTCAACATTAACTTGGAGTCAGAGAAAGAATGAATATGAGAAGTGAAGAAGAGGAAGCCACAACGAGAAAAACGTGCAAAGCCTTGTGGACTGCACTTATTTGACTGCTGCCGAAGGCAGTATTAAAAATCGAAGTCTTTGCTGCTCCGCTTGCTATGGTAGAGTTGGCGGGTTCCGTAGTCTTGTTGATCACCTTCTTACTGCAAAAACATATATATAATTTTACAGATACCAAATTACTAAGAAAAGCCACTATAGCAGAAAACCTTTGGTAACAAGAAAACAAAAAGGCAGGCTCTCTTATTACCTTGCAGGAAATATACAGCTACCATGACCTGCAAAACGACACATCACCGACCAAACAAAAGAAAATAAGTAAATAAACAAAGATGATGATAGATATCCCACCATCCCACGGTTTAAGAACCATAGAGAAGCAGTAGAAACTTGTGTACGTATTAGGTTTCACAGTTTTTGTTAGTAGATTGCATAGTCTTTTTTCTGTTCTTGGATTCCAAGTTGCAAGAACGTGTAGTGTTAAGAATGCCACATCATTTCAATTTGGAAGAAACATTGTCCAGAATCTTTTTTGTAATGTATGGACACAAGTTCAATGTCAGAACATGCAATTGCAGAAGCAATGTCAGAACATGCAATTGCAGAGGCAATGGCAGAACCATTCAAAAGAAAATGGAAAATGGAAATATAGTCATTATGTATAGAAATAGCAATACATCGTGACTTGATTCTACGAAACAATATGATCCCAAAAAGCTTACTCACATGATTTTAACTTCTTGCTGGGTTTAAGTAAATGTGATTCATTGTAGGTGAAAATATGAAATAGAAACAATAAGAAGAAAAACAAAAAAATGTGGGATATCCAGCTAAGAGAGCACCACACTGCCATACTTAATTTAATCTTATCAGAGTCACTAAGCACAGAAACATTGAATCAAGCTTATCAAATACTAATCCAACTTAGTAAGTCTAGCTAAATCAATCTTATCATAAAAGAGGCTTTCGGTCCAATCTCTAAACAAGATGAGTGCAAGAATTTCATCTTAAGCAATGTTCACTTAATCAAATTAATAAGAAAGAGCTTACTTGGGTCAGTTGTTGTGATCATGGCCACACCCTTGAAATCACAAGACCCAGAAACCTTCCCGTTCTTCTGGTAATAGCTATTAAACGCATAAGAGGCATGGCTCTTCACATCATTCGGCTTATAACAAGCCTCTCCGGGCTGTATTTCCGAACAATTCGCCCTACCAGGCCCACAAGCCCAATCCAACGCAGCTTGCAATGTCTTTGAATCAACTCCATCCATAGCAATACAATATGTTTGATTCGTGGTGTCATTCGCCAAAAACCCTCCACTTTCTGACAAATGAAGCAAATAAGCCGGTGTAGAATTCCCATAAAACAAACCCCAGTTCGCCTCGGATACAGGCGGGGCCCTCAAATCCTCGTCGAACAATTCATAGATATACACACTAGAAGTGACTTCTGGGTGTAATGGGGTACCACCATGGTCAAAAACATGCTTGATTAGATTCGAATTATATGTGTTTGCATTATCAATAGTAGCATAAGGCTCTTTAGAATCGCCCTTAGAAGGCCAGCCACTTTCTGTAACAAGAACAATCACATCTGTAACATTAAGGTTCTTCATCGAAAAGTAAGCGGCATCAATCATTGCATCAAACACATTAGTATAATGAAGCAGCGTATTCGGATCGACCATTTCTTTAGAAGGTGTTAACGGCTTGAACAGAGAATTCTCAATTGGCACTACCCCTTTATTTTGCATAAAGACATAGTAAGGGTACAGATTCATCATTAGAGGCGACCCTGATCGAGAAAGAAACTGAAGCAGGGGAAGAACAAATTGAACCAAACTTTGATTGAAGAAAGATTGAGAAGGCGGAAACGGGTCGAGGATAATGGAAGAAGCATGTGGGGTGGAAACCTTAATCTGGGTATGAAGATTTGCAGAAACAAGAGCAGCGTAAAGCGATTCAATTGCAGGTAAAAGTAAAGGGGAAGAAAAGGGAATAGTGGTTAGAACCTCGTCTCCAACTGAAATTCCTGAAATTAGCGTTTCTGGGTAGTAGGAAACGACGTTTCGCCCAATCCAAGAAGCGGCGGTTGAATTAGACGAGCCAATCGCTAAGAGCTGGTTGTTTGGAACGCTGATTACCACTCGGATTTTAGTGTGAGCTAGAGCTTTGAGCAGAATAGGGTCTGCATCGTAGATTCTGATGTGGGTAATTTTCTGAGCTTGAAGGAAAGATACCAAGTCTGAAGGGGATAGAAGATCCGACACGTCGGTTCCGATGTTGAACCCTACAAACGGCTCATTATCTCTCTGAGTCTGCTCTATATTAGCTGCAAGAGAAGAAAATAAAAAAATCGTAATGAAAATTAGAGCTAACTGGTATATTTTTTGAAGTGGGTTTGTGTTCGGATTTTTTATTTTACCTTCTGGTAGAGTGGGAAGTAGGAGGAAGCTGAAGAGTAGAAGCAGAGTAAGGAAGGGGAGATTAGAACCCTCCATTGCAGAGCAGCTGGAGCTTGAACTTTAGTTCTTCATCTTCTTTGGCGGGTAGTTCAGTTACAGAATGCAGTACATGCATTATCTTTGTGAATTGCAGTGATTTGTAAGATGGGTTTCTGTTTCTGGGGGGTTGATCTAGATGGAGAATGGCATTTACAGATCAAACCAAGAAACCTGATTAATTTGTATCTTTCTGGTACTACCTACTCGTGAGGAATTCCTTGTACGCTACAATTAAACAAATATTCGTTGCTCTGTTTCTTGAGCTTTCATTTTAATTTTTCGTCCCCTTCGTCACCCCTCTGTTTCTGGATGTTACTAATCAAATTACCATAAAGCCCTTGTGACTAGACAGACACTAAATGAATTCAGGTCCACAAAAATTAAAATTGAAAATCGTGGAGAGAATATAAATTAGACAGGAAAATTGAAATTTCATTTCTTTTTTCTTTTTTTGGGATAAATTAATTAAATTAGTTTGTATTGAAATTGAATTTTAGAGACATTTTATAATATTTCAATACGTAGATAAAAAATAGACTTCTGATCTAAATTGGGAGGAAAAGGGAAAAGGGAAAAGTGAAGCAAAAAGAAGGCATAATTAATTGCTGTTTGAATGCCGAGAATTTGTATGGGGAAAATGAAGACGCCTCTCACAAGCTGGAATTTAAATGGGGTACAAGTTTTGATAAAAATATAATATGAATATGGGTATGATATGAGTTAATCGTGTCGAGCCATGCTGCACCTTATTATGCGGGTATGTGGGCTGACATAGTATGATACAGATTTCCTTTATTAGTATGGTTTTTTTGAGTCTGTTCGAAGCATAAGTTTAAAAGTTCTTCTTAATCTTAAAGATTTTTTTTTCATAAATTATTTATATGTTAAAAAATTGTCGATTAATGCAATATCTTATTTATCTAAATAATATTTATTATAATTTATTTATAATTTTAATTATTAATATTACTAACGTCTAATTTACTAAATAATAATTATTAATAACATATAAAATATATATTATAATATTAATATTTTATTAATAACTTTAAAACTCTTCTTTTATTTAAAATTAATTTTTTTCAAAGCAAGCTTTTGAACTTCAGGCCAAAACAAGCACATGAGCAGGCATGATCCCATGGGCCGACACGACACGTTTATGGCATGTTACTGAGTCCATGTCGTACTCTTGTTTTTAGTCATGGGCACGAGCATGATACAGGCCAATCCGTGTCGGGCACACCATGACACAATCCATACCGAGCACGGCACAACACAATCCATGTCTCATGCCGGGTCGGGCCATGCCAGCACGTATCGCCACCTTTAAAATGGGGTGACTATTTTTAAGTTTTTATTGTAGTGGAAATGTATTGCAATTTCAATAAAGTTAAAGCACCCTTTCTTTAGTAAATGTTTAAGATGCTACGCTTCGGAGCTAGCCGTTCAGAGTAGGCATATGTAACGGGTCAGATCGGGTACGAATCGTTTAGAGGATGTACGTGTAATAGGCCGGATTGACATATCTTCGATCTGTATAAGATCGAATTGGATAATCAGATATCTGTGTATTTTTTTTTCTAATCTACTTTTTATGTGTAATTAATTAATTGTATATATTTAATGTAAAATGTATATAATTATATATCTATTATTTATGTAAGATTTTATGTAAATTAAAAAATAATAATAATAAATAAATAAATATAACTAATTGTGATTAAAATTTGAGCAACATAACATCTAATTTATGTATAACTATTATTTATAAATTATCTGTAAAGTGAAAATGCATCACTATCATATATTCATAACATCACAATCACAACAAGTTGTGCAGTTCATCATCAAAAATCAAAAAGTTCACCAAATTTTAAAAAAACATCAACAAATTCATCAAATTAAAAAAAATTCACAAGTTCAACAAACATCAATAATATTCATTTCATTTTTATATGGCCACAGACTCTGCCGTACCTGATGTTAAAAATGAAGAACTTAATGAATATTTATTATATGATAAACAAATAAATAATATATGACACAAGAAAAAGTATAACCAAAAAAGTATATACTATCGTCTTCTTTATCAAAGATCTCCATTGCATCCACAATATCAGCTAAGATGAATGTCGTGCCCAAAAGCCAACTTTACATGCAGATAAGTGTCTCGACCCTAGAGGGAGCAAGCTTACTAGGGATTCCATGTTACCTTATACGACAATACCTTTTTACAATGAATACACGTTATCATACCCTTCATTGTATCTGCTATAAAATTATCCCATGATGAACTCATAGTCAGCCGTTTCTGCGCATTAGTCTCAATAGGACATGGTGCTTTCTTTGCAAACTTCTTTTTTTTAATTATTTTTTTGCCTTGATTTGTAACACGGGATGTTGTATTATAATCAATTTCTACATCATAATCAGAGAAGGAAATGTCCTCTAATAAAGGAACAAGTGATACACTACCATCACTGGACACATCTTGTTAGTATTTTTTCAGTCAATTACCATTTTTAATCACCGTTTCATTTAATAAGGAAGAATGCAGTGACACATATGTCATCTCATTCATGATTGCAAATAAAAGCCTTTCAGTCAGCTAAAGTCAACTTAAATCTAAATACACAATACATTTCAGTATCCAATGTAGTGACACGCATAAGCCGTTTATTCGCCTATATCAACTTAAATCTAAATATCAAATATATTTCAGTATCATATACATAAACATGATATAAATTTCTAATCATCTTTAAATCATCCAAGATTCCATTGTAGGTGGTTATATGCATATTGAAATAGATCATAAACTCCAACAAATTAAAATATTACCAACAAATTGAGATGATCATTCAACATTATTGTCTTGATTGATAAATTCTAAATTGCTATCCAAATCCTTGAGTCATTCAACGTTATTCTGTTATAGAAATAACATGTCAACTTTGACTAATAAAATTAAATCATGCTGTTAATGCCTAGATTTTCCCTTTGAATATTGAACCTATAAGTTAGTAGTATGTCTGTGATTTAATCTAGCCGAGGAATTGAAAAAAAGATAAGAAAGGTTGCTTGGCCAATGGGGTGATTCTGGCAAACCCCCTTCAATAATTTTATTAGTCTTTAAATTATCTTGTTTAGCATATTGTTATGATTATGGTATTTTATGTTCTTAATTTAGAGTAGGAGTGCACAAAATAACTAGAAAATCAAAAAACCGAATTGAACTGAAGAAACTAAAACTGAATTTTCACCACCCGATACACCAGATTTATATATCCTAACCAAGTTACCCAACTCGATGTACTCGACTAATCTTGGGTTTCGGTCCTATCAAATTAGTATCAGAGCACTCGATCAATGATGGCTACGAAGAAGGTAGAAGCACTCGAGGAGAAATTGGAAAGCGAAGTGATGGAGATTAAAACAACGATCGAAGAATGCTTCTGAACAGTACAACAACAGTTTTCATTGTTGGAAGCTATGTTGGTTAAACTGACCGAGATGCAAACTAGGTCACCACCACCAAACCTTGACCAAGGTAGAGACGGTCATGGTCAGGCGGTAGGGGACATCGCCAAAGAGGGCAGCCAGGGTAGTCGTAGTGGACGCGAAGCAGCTGTAGAGGGGGGACTGGCGGCGGGCGACGTCGAGGTGGGCGCGGGTGCTGGCGGCCAGGTTAGGGCAGAGTTTGGTGGCGACTTGGGGGAAGGTTCCAGGACAGCAATGCCAATGTGGGGATCGTACGGGGTCAATTCGAAACAGGGGAACAAGGGGCGGAGCAATGGCCGACCAGCGGTTATGCAATAGGGACCGCCATGGGGCAGTGAGGCAAGGGTGTCGAGGGCTGATTTTGGGGTTCTGGCGGAACCCCCATGGACTGAGCGAGGGCAGTAAGCGGTGGGGCAGGGCAGAATGTGGGCTGAACCGCATATTCGCAAGTTGAAAATGCATATCTTTGAAGCCGAGAATGCAACCGCATAGGTCTAGGTGGAAATATACTTCGCGGTTAACGGACTCTCCGAAGAGGAAAAGTTGCAGGTAGCGGGTCTCTATTTGAAGGGGCCATCGTTGTCATGGTTCCTATGGTGCGAGCATCACCAACTCATTGGGTCGTGGGTGGAATTCAAGCAACTTGTAATGGTAAGGTTTCGGACCTAGTAAGATGGGGACTTATACGAACAGTTCTTGGCCTTTCGCCAAGAGGGGACATTTTTTGAATACTAGGAGAAGTTTGAGGTTCTTTTCGGCCCATTAACGGGTGTCTTTCCGAATGTCTTGGAGGGAAATTTTTTAAAGGAGTTGAAGTCGGAATTTCGGGCAGCATTGAGGATGCTACGACCATAGGGACTTGGGGAGTATATGAACTTGGCATTACAAGTAAAGGAGAAGAAAAATGCCAAAAAACAGCAAAAAAAACAGCCATGACAGTTTTGTTCACAACGGTCATACTGGGAACCCTAACACTATGACTCAAATCGTTACCGTTGGTAAGGAGGCGCCGAAAGGGAGGAGAGTAGGGTACTACCCGTAAGGGAGTTTCAAAAGGTTGACAGAGATAGAGATCTCGGACAAAAGAGCCAAAGGGTTGTGTTTTCATTGTGATGAGAAATTTTCATCCTGGCATCATTGTAAGGATAGAAGGCTCCAAGTATTAACGGTCAGTGATGAGGATGATGATATGGTGGAATCGGAGGAGGAACTGGTGCATCACCATCTAGACTCCCGAATTCCGGACCATTCGCATCGTACCGTAGTTTCCCGATTTCCACCTTGAGGACAAGGTGTCTCGTTAGGAAGGGAGTAATGTTAGACCCATCATTATTGTTTTTATTAGTATTATTATTATGGGGCTATTTAAGTAATTGGTTGGTTAGTAGTATAAATAGCAATAGTATGGTTAGGGTTTAAGGAGTAATTGATTTTGAAGAGTAAAAACTTTTAGGGAGAGACGGTCTACCTCTCGAATAGTAGACCAACCTATATTATTTTGGTTATTTCATAATAAAGATTAGCCCTAATTCTATATCTCTAGATCGGGTCCTATTAGCATTCTAACCATTCCCCCCTCTTCTTCCATTATTCTTCTCTCTCTTATAATGGCCCTGTTTATTTAGATATTAGGAAATGTGGGCTTCTCATAATCTTTTTGAAGAAATAATTCATGGGGCTTGGAATTATTTACATGAGAATCCTTTGTTTAGATTGGCAGGCAAAAGTATGTTCGTCAAGTTCTTAAGACTTGGAACAAGGAGGTTCTTGGCAATGTTTTTACTTTGGTTGGTAACTTGGATAGATAAGGTTGAAGCCTTTGATTCTATGCTAGAACATGGGTGGTCAGAAGAATTGTAATGATGTTTATCGGCACCTTTTTGGTCTTAATCCCCAAGAAAGTTTGTCATTCTACTCTGAAGGACTTTAACCAACAAGTCTTTGTAATGTTTGCTATTGGATTTTCTCTAAAGCTTTAGCTTCTAGAATTGGTTCCATCCTGCCTAAAATCATTTCCTTTGCTCAACATGGTTTTGTAAAAGGCAGGAACATTGGTGAAGCAGTGGGGCTTGCTCAGGAGCTTGCAAGAGATTTAGGGAAGCAAGTGTATGGTGGAATGTTAACAATCTTAAAGCTTGATATAATGAAAGCTTATGATAGACTTTATTGGTCTTTCTCGGATCAAGTTCTTCATCACTTTGGATTTTCTGTCCATGTTAGAAGAACTATTCGGTCTTGCTATATGGGGGTCTCCTTCTGTATTGTTTTCCAGGGGGCCATTAAAGGGAGGTTTAATGGCCAAAAGGTCTTAGACAAGGAGACCTTATCTCTCCTCTTCTCTTCATTTTGGTAGAAGAGGTATTTAGTAGGAATCTGTCTAAGGCTATAGATTAAGGCTTCATTAAGCTTTATACGTCTAAGAGGGGTTGTCTAATGGTGCCTCCTCTCTTATTTGAAAGGGTTGATGAGGGTTCTTTCTTTTATGAAAAAGCTTATGGGAAAAAGATCAATTTGTCTAAGCGTGATTATTTTGTCCGCCCCAAATGCTCTGTCTCGAGGTGCAATATTATCAGTAGATGCACTCTTTTGGTAGAGGCTCCTTTCCCTTTTCCTACTTGGGAGTTCCTCTTTCTTATGCTTATGTTAAAGTTTCTTCTTTTGAGACTCTTATATCTAAGGTGGCTAGTAAAATTAAAGTATGGAAGGCTCATCTTTTTTCCAGTGGAGGTAAATTAATTGACTTTGATCTAGCATGTACTTTCTTATATTTTCTTTATTTCATTACTGTTTGTTATATTCCGAAGTCAGTTTTAATTAGAGTGGAGAACCTGATGGCTTCCTTCTTTTGGGGGACTAGAGATGGCACAAGAAAGAGACATTGGATCTCTTGAGAACCAAATTTGTAGTGATAATGAGTATGGGGGTCTTGGGGTGAGGAAGCTTCTTGACATGAAAATGGCTTTGGCAATGAAGAAAGTTTGGTCTATTGTTAATGGTAATTCTCTATGGAGTACCAATATTAACAGGAGATATGTTAAAGATAAGCCTTTTGCTCTATGTTTAGCTCTCAAAATGCTTCTAAAGCCTGGAAGGACATGGTAGCCTCTATTCCCCTTTTTCTTCAGTTTGTTTAGTGGATTGTGGGGGATGGTCTTTACATTTCGTTTTGCCTTGATGATTTCGGGGATAGTATTTTCTCAGATTTGGTGGACATGGATTGTCATATGTATAATGTGCAGGTGGGCTTCTGTTGCATTCTTGGAGATTGCAACCTATGGATAGGTTTGGAGGAGTGTATCATTCGTAACCTTTCTTCTTTAAATTGTCAGGATGATGTTTTAATCTGGAAGCCTAGTAGAGATGGGAAAGTTTTCCGTTAAAAGTTCTTGGCAAGAATTAGATAATCATGGTTGTCAGGAGGTTTTTCTTTTCAAGTCCCTTTGGAAGCTGCATAGCCCTCTGAAGATCATGATTTTTGGTTAGAGATTGAGTTATAACTCTCTGACTGTTGATTGTAATCTCTAGATGATGGGTGTTCATTTTTTCTTCAACTTGTTCTTACTGTCTTTTGAGAGCATTGGAAAGTTCCAAGCACCTTGTTATTCACAGTGAAGTAGCTATAAGGGTTTAGAATTATGTCCATGCTTTTTGCAGGCTTTCTTTAGTTGATCAACCCTTCGGACAAATTTCTGCTTTAGTTAAACGTTTTTCATTCTAATAGCCAGTTGCATAGGACTTGCAAGATGTTCCCTCTTCTTGTTAGTTGGGAAATTTGGCTCGGAAGGAACAACAATGAGCTTAATGGAGTGAAAAATTCAGCTTCTTCGATTATCAGGAAGGTTATGACTTGGTTAAACAACTTAAATTATGCTTTGGTGGTGGGTTTTAATACTGTGATAAAGGCTTGCTGCTTGAGCTTGGTTGTATTTCTCGATCAAGGCAGCTGAGACAAATTGTGGTTTGCCAATGGAAACCTCCTTCGAACTCGTGGTTTAAGCTAAACGTGGATTGGTCTTTCAAGAGGAAGCTAAGGCCGTAGCTTCCAAGATGAAATTTTGGGCTTGTTTCATGGGATACAGTTTGCGCTTTTGCATGGACACCTTCTGTTGATGATAGAAAGTGATTCTCAAGCTTTTAGGTTAGCTATTAGAAAATCCTGCCCTGACTGGGGAAAGTTAAAGATGCAACACACTATCGAGTTCTGGTTTTTTTCTTTTCAGTTAAAGTTTAATCATGTGTATAGACTGTAATATTGTAGCTGATGTTATTGCTAATTTCAATTGCAATATTCCTATGTATTTTTGTAGTGAGCCTGACCTCACTTTTCCTATTAGGTTCTACCTTCAGAGGGATAGGGATGGTATTCTTCTATTAAGAATGTAATTCATTCTCTCTTTAATAAGATGTCGTATGTATGGCTTTTAATTAGAAAAAGTCATGAAATTGATTTTTTGTGATGTGCCTTCCAAGTAGTATAATAAGTATGAGGTTGGAGAACTATAAGTACGGTCAAGCTCTCTTCGGGTGCTATAGCTAGTTTTTAACTCATGTATTTATTATTGTTTGTATGAGATACTGAGTATACTTGATTTATCACTCTTGTCCTGGCAAAGTTCTCTTAGGGTCTAAAATACTTTAATGTTATGCATGAAGGTTTGGGGTGAGCTTATGCTATGGTATAGCTATGGTCCCAGATGCTATATAGATGGTAAGTAAGGTAAATGAGTTGTATAGTAGATGCAATTGTAAAGCGTTAACAACCTTTACTACATATTGCAACGGTCAACCTCCCATGTAATATAGGATTTTTTTCTAGTAAGAAAAATATCTTTTTCGTATTATAGAAAATAGTAGTATAATTTGTAAGAAAATAGTAGAAGATACCAAAATTAGTAAAAACCTACAATATTGATAGATAACATTTTTTATAGTTTGTAATGTTGTCTTAATTCATGAAGAACATAGTAAGAAACCTGGAATTGAAATCTAAGGATCATTGTTAGAGGAATAGTTTTTCAGAATCGATTATTCAAATGTTGAGTAAAGGTATCTAAGTTAGAGAACATGTGCCAACAATGCTTTAATATTGAAATAGTGAGGCGCAACAAGTTTTACGATCGTTGAATTTCTAAGTAATGACTTAGTAATCTAATAATTACTTATTACTCAAATGATTTATTTCAAAGAAGTGACTTAGGAATCCATCTTCGCTCGATTCAATTTTCATTATTTGTAAGGATGTTACAAAGCCATGAAATTGCCATAATGATGGAATGGATAAATGAAAAAATGGAAAAGAGTTTCAACCACATTAGCAAAGCACATTAGAAGTAAAATGGAAATGTTTTCAGAGCCTCTCTTTGAAGTATAGTGATTTTTCAAGAATTTTCGAAGATTGAGTATAATTTTTCTTTTTATAATTATTTTATAATAAGTATGAGATACTGAATATAATTTTTATATATGTATTATATATATGAGTAATCTCAAAATAGAATAATTCTAAAAAAGATGAAATATACCCTAAGGACAATAAATGAATAAAGAGTTGTTGCATTAATTTTGGGATTTTCTATTTCATCTAAACTTTTAGATTAAATTTAGAATTCAATGAGTTGATATAATATACTAATTGTTACCTAAAATATTGTATACATTTTTTTTTATAGAAAAAGAAGGTTTATCTTTGGACTAAAAGGACGATATTTTATGATAACGGTTAGAAATGTATATTCTAAATTTAGAATTCAATGAGTTGACAATATACACTAACTATTACCTAAAATATTATTTATAATTTTTGATAAAGAAAGTTTATCTTCGATTCAAAGGACAATATTTGAATCTCACTTAGATAAGATCATTTATGGTAAAAGTTAAAAGAGTATATTTTAAATGGGCAAAACTTATCTTAATATTGAACATGTCAAGAACATAAAGTTGACAAGAATCAGACTTATATTAGGCATTGTTGATCAAATCATGCCCACGAAATAAGAATTCATAAAGACTCTTTTATGCACAATTTAGGTCCAATTAATTATGGATTAATACGAACTTGTGAACCTTATTTCTCAGCAAAATCCAGTCGGGGCATGCCAATAATATTAGTATCAACAACGTGCATCAATATGGATATTAGGTTCTTTTGAGCTTGAATTGATACCAACTTGTGAGTCTTGTTTACTTGGCAAAATGAACAAAACTCCTTTGAGTGGAACAGAAAAAAGAGCAACCAAATTATTTGGCATAATACATACTAATGTGTGTGACCAAATGTCAACTAATGCACAAGGTGCTTATCCCTACTTCGTCATTTTTATTGGCAAGTTACAGATATGTGTATCTAATGAAACACAAATCCGAATCTTTTAAGAAATTCAAGAAGCATAAGAATGAAGTAGAGAAAATATTTACCAAAAATATCACTGTACTTTGATATGATCGAGGTGGTGAATAATTGAGACAAAAATTTATTGATTATCTACAAGAGAATGAGATTATCTCTCGGTGGGCTTCTCTTATAATGCCACAATCGACTGGTGTCTCAGAAAGGAAATATCAAACTATATTAGATATGGTTTGATCAATGATGAGTCTAACTAATCTTTCATTCTAGGGTTTCGCCCTTGAAAGTACCGCACATTTTCTGAACAAAATTCCATCAGTATGTCCCTTCTACACTATATGATATATATGGAATGGTTAAAAAGCATCTCTTAACCATATTTAAATGTGGGGATGCAATGCTTATGTAAAGATGCATTAATCAAAGAATGTAGTTGCAAAATCTGAGAAGTGCATCTTTGTAGAATATCATTAAGAAACTTCAGGATATAATTTCTATTGTACTCTAAAACAAAAGGTGTCTATTGCTAATATTGTTGTCTTCTTAAGAATGAATTTCTTTCCAGAAGAAGATGTGGGAGTAAGATAAATCTTGAATAAATTTAAGAACTATAAGATGACACTCAGACTAAGATTCTTGTAGGAACTGAGCCTATAATTGAGAAGTCTTGAAAAGAAGGAATTATGACTTCTCTAAAGTTAACTCTTCATTCGTAGATTGGTAATAGAACTAATGAAACCGAATCATATGGATTTCTAATAGAAAATCCTAAAGAAGGTTTGATCATAGAAGATGATCCTATGAAATACTTTAAGGCTAGGAATAGTCGAGATTCTAGGAAATTGCTTGGAGCCATTAAAACCAAATTGGATTCCATATATGTCAACAAAGTATTTTACTTAGTAAAGACACCTAAAGAGATAGTCGTTATAGGATTTAAATGAGTCTTTAAGAGGACGACAAGATGGATAGACAACTCAAAACTTATAGAGCTAGACTTGTGGTCTAATGTTGTATACACAAAGAAATTGTGTAAGTAGCAAATATCAATCTTTAGATTGAAGCAAACATCTCAGAGCTAGAATACCCATTTTGATGATACAATCAAATTATTTAATTTTATCAAGAATGAGGATGATTCTCATGTGTACAAGAAGGTTAGTAGGAGTTAAATAGTGTTCATAAAATACACAATTTATCATAAAACCTCTCAATAAGAGTGTTGGGTGAAGCATCTTTTATCTTAGGGATTAAGATCTATAGAGATAGATCTAAAAGATAGCTAGAATTGACCCAAACAACGTACATAGATAAGATACTAAGGAAATTTAGTGTAATTAATTTCAATAGAGGATACATGCCAATGTATCGTGGAATCTCACTTTCCGAATTGATGTCTTCTAAGACACAAAAGGAAAGAGGCTAAATGGATAATGAACCATATGCTTTGGCAATGGATTCAATAATGAATGCCATGATATGTACAAGACCGTATATTGCATGTCTAATAAGTGTTTTGAGAAGATTCTAAGGCAATCCATAAATAAAGAATTAGATTGTTGTTAAGAATATCCTTAAGTACTTGAGAAGAACTAAGGATACATTCTTGATATATGGAGAATTTAAATTGAAAATGAAGGGCTTCATAGACTCAAGTTTTAAATTTGATTATGATAATAATAAATCAATTTTAGGTTTATTTTTATACTCAATGGAGGAGCGGTAAAGTTGAAAAGAGTTCAAAGTAAGAAAGAATCGTTGGTTCAACTATTGAGGTTGAATGCATTGCGACATTTGAATCGTCCAGGGAAGATGTCTGGATGAGCAAGTTCATAATTAAATTTACCATGGTCCCAAGCATAGTTGATTTAGTAACTACATGGATAATTACAAAAGGAACTAAAGTCTCATCAACGATGTGAACGCGCAAGCAAAGGAACTAAAGTCTCATCAAAATCCAAAAACATGTTGCGACAGGTCCACCTCATCCGATAAATATTTGGAAGACGACAAATGAATATCGGGGGAGTCCATACATATGATAACATAGCTTATCCAATCTCTAAGGTGATTTCCTAATAAAAGTTGTATCGTCATCTTGACAAAATAGGAATAAGATTTATAAACAATTGCCTTTAGTGTAAGTGCGAGATTGAAAGTTACTAACTTATCTAGGACTTTCATCATAGAAGATGACATGATATTGAACGCCACTCTATTGTTGACCAAAGTCTAGCTGATCAGCCTCCATTCAAGATAATAAACCTGAAAGGTAGCAAACACCCTTGCAATTATATCTCATGTAATTTCTTTATCTTGTCTCTTTTGCCTGTCAAGCCAATTAGTTAGATCTAATGGAGCATATAGACTTTAGATATAAAATCTTTTTGATATAGAATACTAGAAAGCAATTAATATGTTTGATATATTTATCATTAACATAAAAGCATTTATAATTTATCATGCTTATTATACTGTTGGAAAATAATATTATATGTTGATTAAATACATATCATGATAAAGTCCTAGAACATCAGGTTATGCACTTAATCTGTGATCATGATCATGCTGTTAAGAATTAAGATGCTTAAAACCTAAGGATCTGAATTGTTTATGGTCATAGAATTATCGAGATAGGACATTGATTATTCGGAAGGACTGTTGCATGTGTTATCCTCTTAATCAAATGGTTGATCTCATGACTATCAATATTGGCAGAATATCTAGACAAGCATATGGGTGCTTAGTGGGAGACTAAGTTTACTAAATGTGATATCGAATAATATCAATGGTATTTATACTAACTATTAATGAGTGTTTATCTAGTGATTGTATGTGTTGATTCTTAGACATGAGATCATCATGGAACCTTATACTTAGGGTTCTATACTTTAATATTATCCCAAAACACCCTAGACAATGGTCATAAGTGGGTAAGCCATTGGGTATAGGGCGACACTTAGATAATTTTCAATAGTAATTAATACTGTTTGTTAATGAAAATCATCTAGTAACTATTTTACACATGATCCTATAACCTGAGACACCATGGTTTTCTTAAATACCAAACTTCATACTTTAACATCATTCATATTAGTCCTAGTGATTGGTGAACACAGGGTGAACCATTAGGTATGAAGTGTTGTGCGACGAGGATTATGAGTGGTTGAGAGGGAATCCATCGCTTCTGTATTTTGAAGAAGGTCCTATGAATTTTATACTTTATCGAACAAGGAATCTTTTCAAGGTTATGTGGTTTGAAAGGAGTTTTTGTAAATTTGTTATCAATGTTCAATAAAAGTATGATGGTACATATGATTTGCCTATTAGGATTTAACAGTTAGACTATGCCTTAGGATGAAGTACGATATTAGTGAGATAGAAGGACTGTTATTGTCAATATACGATGATCACAAACATGTTCGTTAGGAAGATGGAACTTCCTATCTCTCGGGTAGTTTTGACATTTTACTAGAAGTCAATCTTGACTTAGAGGTTTGAAGTTAATTAATCATGAAATGATTAAGTTAACTCTTTAATTTAAAAGGTTATTTTAAATTAAAATAATTTAATTTGGAATTAAATAAAATCATAAAATATGTTTATGAAATCTTCCTGCCGGTATGATGTAGATCATAATCGATCACACACATAAGGTTAAGAGTAACACAATTAAAGTTTTATCAGAGAAAAAGGGAAAACATACCAAAACTAATTTCATGAGTAAAATTGTAATTTGATCTATAATTTGACTATAAGGGCCAAAATGTATTGATTAATTTAATATCATGCAACTCTACAACACAAGTAAGTGTGACATTAAATTAATTGAAAATTAATAAGTTACATATGAACTCTTATTTAATTATAAAAGGGTCTTAAAGGTTCGTAATGAATAATAGAATATTAGATGGTTAATGAGCCAGATTATTAATTAGATTTTCATGGTCAAAATTAATCAAAGAGTTGATTAAATAAACCATGGGTATAACGCATGGATGGCCAGTCATTGAAGGGGCGCTAGCACATCTCAATTTTATGTTTTAAGGTAATTAGGATTCCTAATGAGATTGATAAAGTAGAAGCTAGCATTTGCTTATAAATACAATGCATATGGTGGAAAAAATCAAGAAGTATTCATACAAGCCTCTAGGCCAAAAATCAAAGAGAGAAAAATGAGTCTCTATTCATTTTCCCCGAGCTTATTATCTCATGAGTTGAGATCTTAAGTAGAAACTTAACTGTGTGAAAACAATCATGTGGATAATGGTTAAAAGGCGAGCACGTGAGCTACAGATCAAAATGGTATTCCCTTTCCCTAAACCTTGATTTAATATTGATGGGATTTAGTGTGCTTTCTATAAAATATATTATATATGATATAATTATTGAATGATCGGTCTAAATAGAAACTGTGCATACTAGGATATGATCTAAATAAAATCTTAAATATTTCTTCTTCTACTACATTTATTCTATTATATGCATGCATCAGTTTCCTAACACTTGTAATATCTCTGATGGAATCTCATTATACTTTTCCATATTCCCGTCATCATTTTCAGTGGTTAAGAAAATGCAACTACATTGTGTATGGCGATTTTGCTCATGGTTCTTCCTGTACCACCTTACGCCGTTGAAGGTACAAGCATCATATGTTTGTACATGATGATCTGGTCTGAGTGTCAATGCTTTCAATTCTTTATTAGTACTTTCATGATAAAATTCAACCTATATAAATATAAATAAAGATACACTTCAGAATTTTTGTAATAAGTATATATTAATTATACCCATTAAGATAGTTAACTGAGTTGATATGAAGTTAAAAAATGAGACTTACTCACTCTCAAAGCTAAATTGCAAAATCTTCTTCGATAAAACTTCTTTCACCATCGTTCCGCAATCTCACTGTGCTCACTGTTAAGCAAAGAAGTATTTAGGAAGTTTAGAATGATGGAATTATAAAACATTGATATATGCATAAAGAAATATCGATTGAGAAGTAAATTTTCAACTACATTACTGGTGAATTGACTCAAGGCGTTGACAAATTGTCAATATGTATTATGAATTTTAGAGATTTCATCGCTATCAAAGGACTTCAACATGGACACGATTAATGAGTGAAATCCAGTATGGAATATTCCAAGCTTGTTTCCATTGTCTCCGTCTTCAGTATCATAGTTTATGTCCTTTCTACTAAAGCGTGTCTCAAATTATTGCAAGTACCTCGAAGTGTGATTAGCCCACTCCCAAATAAGGTAGCTCTACATAATTGAACCTTCTAACTAGGCCTTATTATTAATTAATCTTTTCAACCCACCAAGCATTCTTTCTATAGAGGACACTTAATAATATTGAACCAAATTGTTAATCAATGCTTGTCACGGTAAGTGAATTGTAAATGGACCATGACATCAAAAGACAAGACGGAGGGAAAATTATTTCTAACTTGCATAGTTGAGTGGGATGTTCATTTCCAACTTTTTCAAGATATGAACCATTAAAGTCCTCGAGCATAATTGTTTGAAATATAAGCACAATGACAATCATGACTTTTGAGACCTCCAAGGGCTACCATGAGTACGTGTTGCATAAGTACATAGCAATCATGACTTTTGAGACCAAACATCTTTCATTCCGCCACATTCACACAACTGCTAATATTCAAAGCATATACATTAGGAAATTTAATTTCAGACACCCACTTACGGAAAGATGCATGATCTTCCATAAAAAATGTTTAATTCACTTTATTGAATCCCTTTTTGGTTGGATGGAAGTATGGTCGGATGTCCTAACGAGAACATCGAAGATGTTTTCTCGATGTGCATTACATCAAGAGTGTGCCTCAGTAATAGAGTTCACCAAATCTCTCAGATGAGGTGATAACGTTGCAACCTGTGTTTAGATTTCTGGTGAGACCTAAGTTCTTTTACTTATCCTATCACAGTATTGTTATCACAATACATTATAACGAGATCAACGATGCTCAAAACCACATCAAGTTCAGTTATGATCTTTTTCATCCAAACCGCCTCGTTTGTTGCTTCTAAAGTAAAATTGATTTGCTTTCATCACCATTTAGTTGAAAACTTGAGTTTGTGAAGCCCTCAATTTTCAAGTCAGTACCTCCATAAACTGAAAATATCTCTTTAGTCCTTCTTAAGTACTTAAAGAATGTTCTCGACATCAATCCAATGCATTTGTCCTAGATTTTTCATGAAGAAAGTCTTTGATAACCATAACTTGATAGACAGTAATATACCTACATCATTCCCAATGAGTAGTATGTCATCCACATATAGAATTATGAAAGCAATAAAGCTCTCACTAACTTTCTTATACACACAGAAATCATCTTCATTTTTAATAAAGTCAAATGATTTGATCGTTTTATCGAAATAAATGTTCCAACTTCGAGATGCTTGTTTAAGGTGGTATATGGACCTTTACAGCTTACACAACCTTTTTGTGTATTTTTGGTCTATGAAGCCTTTGAGTTGTATCATATACACACCTCGAGGTACCCATTTAGAAAGGCAGTTTTAATGTCCATTTGCCAAATTTCATAATCATGGTTTTTTACAATGGCAAGCAATATCCGAATGGATTTAGTCATTGTAATGGGAGAGAAAGTTTCTTCATAATCGATTCCTTCTTTTTGTCTATATCCATTTATAGCTAGTCTAGCCTTATAGGTTTGACCTTTCCATTTGCCCCGGTTTTCTTCTTAAAAACCCACTTTCATTCTATACAAACTATTTCTTCAGGTTCATCTACCAAGTCTCATACTTTGTTGGCATACATGGAATCCATCTTGAATTTCATTGCTTCGAGTCATCTCTAAGAATACCAGCCATTAATTTCCTCGAAATAAGTCGTAGGATCTTCATCCATATTTAGCTAATTACAAAGATTTTCTACTAGAAATCCGTAATGCTCTGGCCTACTAGGTACTCTAATAGATCTTTTACAAATCTACTGTGTACTCTGAGGTATCACAATATCCTCTTTTGAAGGTTCCTCAGCTGAAATCTGTGGGGTAATAAGATCATGGGTCTAAATGTCAATCTATGAAGCCTGAACTTTATCAAGTTCGATCTTACACCAACTATTCCTTTCAGAAATGAATTCATTCTCTAAGAAGATGGCATATTTGGCAACAAATACTTTCTTTTCAGAGGGATTATAAAAATAGTCTCTCAAAGTTTTCCTTTGGATTCCCCACAAAATAACACTTTTTGGATCTAGCCTCCAACCATGCTATTTCTTACTTCTTGGCATAAGTATGGCGACCCCATACGTGAATATGTTTAAAACTAGCCCTTCTGCCTTTCCATATCTCATATGGTGTCGAAAAAATAGATTTTGAAGGTATCATGTTCATTATATAATCGGAGGTTTCTGGGGCCTATCCTCAGAATGATAAAGGTAGATTGGTAAAACTCATCATGGACCAAACCATCTCTTAGAGGGTCTAATTTCTCTTCTCAGACATGACATTAAACTGTGACATTCTAGGATGAGTCCATTGTGAGATTATTTCTTTCAAGTAGTCAAGAAACTCAAAGGTCAAGTATTCACCATCTCAAAAATATTGAAGTATTTTTATACTTTTTCCTAGTTATTTTTCTACTTCATTCTTCTATTCCTTGAATTTCTCAAACGTTCCAGATTTATGCTTCATAAGATAAATATGGCCAAATTGAGAGAGATCATCAATGAATATAATAAAGTATGAAAAACCACTTCTGGCGGGCGTTGACATAGGCCCACATACATCAGAATATACTAGGCCCAACAACTCGATTTATCTTTCTCTAGTTCCACTAAAAAAAGATTTGATCATCTTGTTTAATAAACAAGATTCGCAAGTTGGCATCGATTCTAATCGAATGGATTCAAGTATCCATCTTTATGCCACTTATGATTTCTTATTTCATTGGAATGACCTAATCGACAATGATATAAGTATATTTGATTTACATCAAATTTTCTTTTCTTGACATATTTAATATTGCGGCAAGTTTTATCGTTTAAATTTAAGACATACACACCATTATTTCAGGAATTACTTCTTTAAAATAGTTCATCTTTATGGAAATTCAAAATATTGTCCTTGATTAAAATTGCAAAACCCTTTTTATCAAGTCTAGAAATAGAAATAATATTTCTTATCAAAGTGGGTGCAAATAACAATGTGTCAAATCCAAAAATAATTTCGAAGGCAAAACTTTACTTGAACTAAAGTAGCAACTTTTTCTACATTTCCAACTCATAGGTTGACTTGTCCTTTCTTCAAAATCCGTCTACTTCTTAGATTATGCACATTATTACATATATGAGAACCACATCCGGTACCTAATATCCAAGTAGAAAATCATTGCAAGAAAGATTAACCTCAATTATGAACATACCTAAAGCATCATCACTATGCACTTTCAAAGTTGTAAGATACTCCTTAGAATTTTGCTTCCAATGTCCAAATTTTCCATAGTCGAAACACTTTTCCTTTTTTCTTTTCTTTATCTTTTCGTCATCTTTCTTTACCTGGGGAGCTTTTTCTTGCCTTTCTTTTAAGCTTAGCTTTGTCCTTCCTTTCGGAAGAACTTCCCATAAGCAACATAGGTATATCATTTTTTATGATTTTTTCGGTCATTTGTAGCATATTATGCAAATCATGTAATTTGGGTTCCATCTTATTCATATTGAAGTTGAGAACAAATAGGGTAAAAGAATCAGGAAGAGATTGCAACACCAAAGTGTTGATCAACTTAGAATCCATTACTAGACTAAGATTCTCAAGTTGCTTTATGTAGGTGATCATTTTCAGCACATGATCACTAACAGAGGTGTCCTTAGTCATCTTGATCCAGAAAAAGGCTTTAGATATCTCATAGTTTTCATTGCGAGTATCTTCAACATAAATAGCTTTAAGTTATCGATAATCTCAACGACATGGAATTTCTCATAGTACTTCTGGGACTCTTTGTTCATCGATGTAACCATAATACATTGTACCTTATTATCTCTCTCCAGCCACTTATTCCATGAAGCAACAATTTCAACATCTGATCCGTCAAGCAGGACTTGCATGACATGATGATTCAAAACATCAGACAAATGCTCATATCTGATAATGATTCTCATTCTCATATTTTTATACCAGTCTCTAAAGTTAGTTTCAACCAACTTATTTTACTCAAAAATCAATTTCAGTTTATCATACATTGCAAAATACAAAACATATTTAAAAAACACGACATAAGCAAATATGCTCATAATATCTACTACAAAAATTTCAAAAGTCATATAAAGTTTTTCGGTATCTCCCACTATTACGCTATAGAATTATATTCATCTTCTTAATATAAAATTAAAAAATAACTTTTCTTGTTTAGAAAATGATCCAACCATCTTATTATAATTCGTACGTGTCCGTAGCTAATTACAATAATATGAAAGGTAGCAAACCTTTTTGCAATTAATTCTCATATAACTCTTTTATCTTACATCTAAGAAAATATAATCCTACATATCCATAGCCAATTATATTTTCCTAGTTGAACCTAACCCAAACATTCTTATGAAAAATAAAGTATTAAACTATAAACGTGCATGTGTCCATATTCTCGCCTAGAATGACAATATTACTCAGTCACGCATCTCATGCTAGAATAATATACATGCATACTGACATAAATATAAGTCCTCACGTGTTCGTGGCCTTCCTATATTTAATGCAAACATCACATATATTATAATGTTTGGAAGGTAATCCATGAAACAATTTTCACAACCAATTTCACTCAATATTATCAAAGGAAGGACTTAAAACAGTCTCATCACAATCAAACATACATATATCATGCTCTATCTCGTAGTCTTTAGATATGAGGTGATGACATATTTGATAGGGCATATAGATACATATTATGATACATGTACATTTTCTTGGGCATTGTGCCTTATAAGAAGTGATATTTTTCTATATAATTGTTTTGAATATGTTATTATTGAATAATATATATAAATATCAGAAAATTACAAATTTATTTACGTGTCTATAATCTTGTATTAGTATGAGAAATTAAGATAATAGATAATAAATTAAATTATTCGCAACATATTAAAGTATGAAATCTTTAATTAATGGTTGCTAGTACAGTGCACTAGCATTATGAATACAAGTGATCTAGATTCAGATCACTGATGTAGATAGATATCTTAGTGGAGATGCTTTATATAATTTGATTATATAGGACTATACCCGATATGAAATAAGTTTTTATCAACATACCGTTTGCCATACAGAATTTTGCTCATATCAATAGATGATCATGTAGTCATAAACTTGTAATTGAATCCTAAGTAGTCATAAACTCCTATTTATGTCAACTAGATCTTTTGATTCATTTGTCATGGTTTATTTGTAAAATAGGCTTAAGGCTTTTGTTTTGGAGATTTATTGGACTAAGCATATGGGAACATGATTTACAGATATGGAATCCAAACCTTCTTCATAGAAGATTGTATATTAGTTCTCTTAAGGATTAATTCTGGAATTGAATAGTTTATAGATCCAATTTAGAATTAAGTTATAAATTGATCGTTCACTAGTAGATTAATGGTACTTAAGGATAAAGTGATAATATAGGGGTAAAATAGTAATTTTGACCAGCTCTAATTATGAATCAATTATTGGAAGATTAAATTGAATGTAATGATAATATCGATGGACTACTAGAAATTGCTCAGTAATTCATTCTATAATGAAAATAGTGCAATCCTATATTTTTAGAGGAGTAATATTGTAATTAATAAATAAGATTTCTTAAATTAAAGTGTTTAATAAATAATCTAATTTATTGAAACTTGAAATTGTGGATCCATGGTCATCCTTAGGTTGCCTCTATAAAATATGGTCTAGGGTAAGAGTGACAAAGGTAGAGAACATATTTATTTGCAAAGAAAATAGTTTTCTATAAGATAATTGATATTAATTAGTTAATTAAAGAATTAATTAATTGAAGATGTATTTAAATAGTATAGTGAATTTTGAAATTCACTTTATAAAATAATAATATATTTAGTTTTGAATCAAATATGTTATCTAATATTAAGTTACTATGAGATATCAATTTAATATGAAGATTAGGCAAATCAAATTTAAATTGGTTTGAGAAATTAATTTAAAATTCAAATAAAATATTATCTGATTTAAAATAAATAAGATTCTATTTTAAATTAGATTTGAAAAAAATTGACAAAATAAAATAAAGAGATAACATAGTCATAATGTGACATGTGTGACAAGCCTATCATTGTGCTTGCACAGTGATAGTGGATGGCCATAAGGGTGAAAAGGTGGCAATGGCTATCTTGTAATTATATTACAAGTTTTATATTCTCTCTTATTTCATTATTTGATATTATGTTTGAATTATTAATTCAAATTAATTTAAAAGAGTTTTTTAAATTAAAAAAAAATATTAAATAGAAACTTTAATAGAATTCTATAAATATATCATATTCTAATTATTTTAAGTGGTTAAGGAAAAAGAAACCCTGGTCATCTCTACCTGCCCACACACGTTCTAGTGTGTTAAAGATCAACTTGGAAGATTGTGGTGTGAGTCTCAAAGATAGATTTCGTAGGCTAAGGTATGATTTCTTTGTCTAGCATATAGGATTATTTTATATATATAAAAGATTGCTTAAAGTTTTTAGAATATTTTTTTGTGTTATATACTGGGATAAAAAAATCGTTTCTGCTCCAAATTTTTAACTCGATTTCCAATCATTGGTATCAGAGCAATTTATCTATATGTATATATATATAGATTAATCGGTGTGTGAGATTCTTACATTTTCATATACATGAGATATGTATGCTGAATAGATGTTTATATTTTTTTTAATGTATAGTTGATATAATGGATTATTAATTATATGATAAGTTTTGGTAAGGAATTTCATTAATTTTCTCTCTCTAGATATTGTGTAAGACGTTATGGGGCATAGGATTTTTTGTACATTTTTTTTGTTATAAAATTTTGCATGATAGGAAGGAAGAAGAAGCCCCCACAACGAAGCTTCACCCTCGCTACATCACAGGGCCAGATAGCAAGCCATGAGAATGTCCTATGACATGCCGCAGGACTATCCCACTGTGCAATGGTCTAAGTAGCAGGCCGTGGTACAGTCAAATGGTGCGCCGCTACAAGTAGTAGGTTAGGGGACTATCCCACAGCGTGCCACTATAAGTAGCAGGCCACAAGACTATCTCGTGCGCCGCTGCAAGCAACAGGCTGCGGGATTATCACATAGCGTAGTGGCAGCTACTAAACAAAAGCTGTTTTTCTCTTATGCTAAGAACAATAAGAGGAGAAACACTAACGGTAAGGACAAGAAGGGAAAGAAAGACAAGAAGTCTCTTAAAGGAAATGAGAATAAGATGAAGAACAACTCCAAGAAAAAGGAACCTAAAGGAAAAAAGAAAGGTAAATTTGATTTACTTGTTTTAAAAGCCTGCTTAATGAAAGATAATTTGTCATCTTGGATAGTAGATTCCAGAGCTACTAATCATGTTTGTTTGTCTTTATAGATACTTAGTTCTTCAAGGGAGCTTGCTATTGGCGAGGTGATGATGAGAGTCGGCAGTGGTCTAATCGTTCCAACTAAAGCAGAAGGAACAATTTGTTTAGTTTTCAACAATAATTATCTTATTTTTGAACAATGTTTATTTTATTCATAGATTTTGCAGAAATTTGATTTCTTTATCTGTGTTGCACGAAGATGATTTTGATATTTCTTTTATTAATAATGAGATTGTTATTTTTAAGAATGCTTCAATATTTGTTTTGCAAAGCAAACTAACAGACTCTATAAGTTTAAACCAAATGAACAATCATTAAGTAATTAAGAATAATTCAAAATAGCAAATCCTAAATCTAACAAGGGACAAAACGTTTCTCAAAGTGATGATACTTATCATTGTTATCTTAGGTTAGAACATATCAATCATGATAAGATAAATAGGTTCGTAAAGGATGGTCCTTTAAGAGAGCTAACTATTGACACTCTTCCAGTTTGCAAATCCTGTCTAGAAGGAAAGATGACTAAGAGACTTTTCTCTATAAAGGGTCAAAGGGCCAAATAACCTCTTCATTTAGTACATAGTGACATCTGTGGTCCTATAAATATACAAGAAAGAGGAGGTTATGAACATTTCATCACTTTTATTGATGATTATTCCAGATACGGATACATATACCTAATGCAAAGGAAATCTGAAACTTTGGAAAGTTCAAAGAATTTTGAGTAGAAGCTGAAATGCAATTAGGAAAATCACTTAAAACACTTCAATCAGATTGAGGAGGTGAATACCTTGATTTTGAATTCAATGATCATTTGCTGGAACATGGTATTTTATCCCACGTGGAACACCTGGAACACCACAACATAATAGTATTGTAGAAAGGAGAAACATAATCTTATTGGATATAGTAGTCAATGTTAAGCTACTCATCTCTACCACTCACATTCTAGGGATATGCACTTCAAACCGCGGTATACATTTTGAATGTAGTTCTATCTAAGTTAGTACAAAAGATGCCTTTAAATTTGTTGAATGGCACTAAGCCTAATTTACATCATTTTCGCATATGGAGGTGTCCAGCACACGTGCTGAAATCAAAGACTGTGAAGTTGGACTTGCGATATGAAGTTTTCAATTCGTTAGCTATGCTCTCGGTACAAGAACAGGTTACTTTTATAGCCCTAGTGAGAAAAATGTATTTGTATCGACGAATGCAACCTTTCTCGAACATGAATATATGACAAACTACAAACCTCATTGTAAGGTAGTACTAGAGAAATTGAATCAGATGAGACAATCTCAATCACCTCTGATGAATGACAACATCAAGAGACCACCGATCCTAGTCAGAACAAACTAGTAACTTGTTGTAGTGGGAGGATTATGAGACAACTCATTTGTTATTAACTCGAGACACAAGTTCTAGTGTCAAACATAAACTAGGGCGATCCATTAACCTTTAAGGAGGTAATGGATGATTCTCACAAGGATAAATGGGTAAGATTCAATGAGCCAAGAAATGGAATCCATGTATTCTAATTATGTCTAGAAACTTATAGATCCACCTGAAGATGTCAGGCCCATTGGATATAAATAGATCTTCAAAAAGAAAAGAGGCATAGATGGGAAAGTAGAGACTTTCAAGGCACGACTTGTAGCGAAGTGCTATACCCAAAGGGAATGAGTCGATTATGTAGAGACTTTTTCTCCTGTTCCCATGCTAAAGTCTATATGTATTTTTTTACCCATAGCCGCTAGTTTAGACTATGAGATATGGAAAATGGATGTCAAGACAACTTTTATGAATGGTTACCTTGAAGAAAGTATTTATATGATGCAACCAGAAGGTTTTGTGCAAAAGGACTAAGAGAAAAAGGCTTGCGAGTTGCTTATTGGTTAGAGAAGGGCTCTAGGTCTTATAACCTAAGGTTTGATGAGACTATTAAGATGTATGGCTTTGAACACAATTTTAATGAACCACGTATATAAACACATCAAAGATAAGAAGGTGGTCTTCTTAGTTCTTTATGAAGATGATATTTTACTCATCGGGAATGATGTAAAAATATTATCAAACGTAAAGAAATAGCTAGCCGAGCAATTTCAAATGAAAGATTTGGGAGAAGTGAGCTATATTCTAGGAATCCAAATCCTAAGGGAGAGGAAGAACAAGATTTGGCACTGAGTCAGCCTCTTATATAGATAAGGTGATAGCTCGATTCTCAATGCAAAACTCTAAGAAGGGTCAATTATTGATCATGCATAAAGTAGATCATTGAAAAGAGTAGTGTCTAAAGACACCTCAAGAAGAAGAAGAGATGAGACATATTCCATATGCCTCAACTGTATGCAGTCTTATGTATGCCATGTTGTGTACAAGACCTTATATTGTTATGCAGTAAGAATAGTCAGTCGTTATCAATCAAATTCTGATTTAAAACATTGGAAAGCGGTAAAGTATAAACTCAAGTGTCTACGGAGGACGAGATACTATATGCTTGTTTATTCAAGTGGAGACCTAAACCCCACTAGATACACTAATTTTGATTTTCAATCAGATAGAGATAGTCAAAAGTTGACTTTTGGATCAGTTTTCACACTTAGTGGAGGAGTTGTAGTCTGAAGACGTATCAAACAATCCAATATTGTAAATTCTTCCATTGAAGTTGAATATATAGCGGCTTGTGAAGCAGTGAAAGAGGGGGTTTAGCTCAGGAAGTTCTATTCTTATTTGGAAGTCGTTCCAGATATAGATTAGCCACTAATCATGTAATGTGACAACAGTGGGGCAATGGCTAATTCAAAGGAACCGAGGAGTCATAAGAGGGGCAAGCACATAAAGAGGAAATATCATGTCATAAGAGAGATAGTATATCGAGGTGATGTGACAATTATGAAGATAATGTCGGAACATAACCTTGCGGATCCATTTACCAAGACATTTTGAGCAAAGTCTTTTGAGGAAAATATACGTAATTTAGGGATAAGGGAGATGCCTCACTTGATTTAGGGCAAGTGAGAGATTGTTGCGCATGGTGTCGTAAAAGCATGTTATAAATACAATTTTATGAAATTAATAAAGTGAAAATTTTCTATATAATTGTTTTGCATGTGTTATTAAGGAATAATGTATATAAATATCATAAAATTCAAAATTCATTTATGTTTCTATAATCTTGTATTAGTATGAGAGGATTAAAATTATAGATAATGAATTAAATTATCTGCAACATATTCAAATATGGAATCTTTATTTAATGGTTGCTTGTACGGTCCACTAGCATTATGAATACATGTGATTTAGATCATAAGCACTGATGTAGATAGATATTTTAGTAGAGGTACTTTACCCGATATGAATTAATTCTTGATCAACATATTGTTTACCATAAAGACTTTTGCATATATCAATATATGATAATGTGCAAATCAATATGAATCTTGTGTAGTCATGAATTCTTTCTTATGTCAACTGTATTTTTTGATTCACTCATTGCAGTTTATTTGTAAAATAGGCTAAAGACTTTTGTTTTAGTGATTCATTGGGATAAGCGGCTAGAAACTTGATTTACAGTTATGGAATCCAAACCTTTTTCATAGAAGATTGTATATTGGTTCTCTTAAGGGTTAATTCTTGAACTCAATGGTTTTGAGCTTGAATTTATAATTAAGTTATAAGTTGATCATTAACTAGTGGATTAATTGTTTAAGTATAAAGAGATAATTAAATGGGTAAAACAGTAATTTTAATAAGCTCTAATTATGAATAAATTATTGGAGTATTAAATTGCATGTAATAATAATATTAATAGACTATTAGATATTGCTAAGTAATTTCTTCTATGATTGCACGAGTGCACTCTCATATTGTAAGTAGAATAATATTGGAGTTAATAAATAAGATTTATTAGATTAAAGAGTTTAATTAATAATCTAATTTATTTGAGCCTGAAATTATAGATTCATGATCCTCATGTTGCTTCTATATGTAATTAGTTTTATGGGGAAATATGTAATTATAAGATAATTTGTGTTAATTAGAGAATTAATTAATTAAAATGTGTATTTAAATACTGTAGTGAATTTCGAAATTCACTTTATAAAATGATAATATATTTAAGAATTAAATATGTTATCTAATATTAAGTTGTTATGAGATATTAATTTAACATTAAGATTAGTAAAGTAAAATTTAAATTTATTTGAAAAACTAATTTAAAATTTAAATAAAATATGATTTAATTTTAAATAAATAAGATTATATTTTAAATTAGATTTGAATTAGTTTTGATTTATATTTGAGAAGATTTGACAGAATAAAATAAGCTGATAATGCAGTCACAATGTGACATGTGTCATAAGCCTATCATTGTGCTTGCACAGTGATAGTGGCTAGTAATTACAAGTTTCCTATTCTCTTTTATTTTATTATTATTTGATATTATGTTTGAATTATTAATTCAAATTAATTTAAAAGATTTTTTTAAATTAAAAATAATGTTAAATAAAAACCATAATAAAATTCTATAAATACATCATATTTTAATTATTTTAAGGGGTTGTGGAAAAAGAAAACCTAGTCTTCTCTACATGTCCAAACTTTCCTAGTGTGTTGAGGATCAACTTGGAATATCGTAGTGTAAATCTCAACGATCGATTTGTGCAGGCTAAGATATGATCTTTTTCATCTAGTGTGTATGATTTATTTATATGTATATATATATAAAAGATCGCTAAAAATTTTAAAAATTTTTAACAACTTTTTTGTTATGTACTTAGACGAACAATCACTACTATTGCAAATTTTAAACTCGATTTCCAATATATTTAACACCTTAAATCACATACATCTGATGCATGAACATGTTAACATAATTATAATTATTCATACATTATTAGTTGTTTTATCTCTTTATGCATGACAATGCTATGTTCATGGACTTCAAATAAGTCCTTAGATCTAATTCGCTCTTGTTTAGTTCATTCTAATCATTTCAAATCACAATCAAACAATTAATAGTTCATCCTTAACTCTTTAAGGATACTTGCTAAAAATGTCAACTTTTCATATTTGGAAAGTTTCTTAATCGGATCGTTTACAAAATGATAAATATTATTTTAGAAGTTTCCTATTTTAGATTCTCTTCTAAATTTGGGAAACATGCCAAACTAAATTTTTCAATCACATTAAATTCACCATAAACTATGTAAGGTAACTTAATTGATTTAATGTTTGATACAATAGTAAAATGCATATGAACAATTTATATTATCTTACTTACATATAATCATAATTATCCAATAAAAATGAAATTCTAATCATTTATTTAAAAGATTTTATTTTTGCTAAATTTTAGGGAAGTATCCAAAATGAAAAACTAATTGAATTAGGGTTTTACAATGAAACACCGCCACTATCTACAAGGGTTGCAACCCGTGGGCCGTTTCCTTCGCACTGCATGCACTGGTGCCTAACAGTGCATGCCGCTATTTTGATTTTCCGAAAATTAATCTAAGTAGTTTCCGGCACCAAAACATCCAAGATCAAACAATCAAGACATCAATTAATCATAAAACAATATGTTTTCCGATATGACCTATACTCTGATACCATTGTTATGAAACGTATATAAGAGAATATACAGAATAACAGTAGAAGTAACATTTAAAATTGTATTCGGATCCAATCTTGGTATGCATAATTTCTAGCAAGATTGATTATACAACAATTATATCAAATATAATATTTTTACAAAAAGCTTAGTAAATTTCATCAATATTAAAATCAACACTCGTTTAAATAAATACCTTTCTTCTTGAATAATTTTGTACAAAACTCTTTTTTGATGTAATGTGAGGCGCCCACATGTTCGCACTCTAATCTTAATCCATACAACTCGTTTCACACAAATAAGTTTCTACTTAAAACCTCTACACAAAAGAAAATAAGTTTGGAAAAATGGATAGGAGAAAACTATCCCTTTTCTCTATAGGAGGCACTTGTTGGATTGTGATTTTCAGCCACCTTATGGTCCTATTTATAGGCATGACTAAGTATAAAGTTTCTTTATCACATTAGGTTTCCTTGTACTTTAAAACTCTAATCACATTATAAGAATTAAAGGGGTCCAAGCCCATTATGATGGCCAACCACTATATAAGTTATATCCATGGTTATTTTAATCAACCGTTTGATTAATTTACCCCATAAAAGTCTAATTAATAATTTGATCCGTTAACCCTTTAATGACCGATTATTACGAACCTTTAGAACACTTTTAGAATTAAATAAATATCAAACTTAGCTATGCTAGCAGAATTGTATGACATTAAATTTAATAAATAAGTAATTACCATTTTGGTCCTTCATCTCCTTTCTCTGAAAAAACCTTAATTGAATTACTTTGAATTTTATATGTGAAAAATTAGGTTTTGCATCATGCCAGCATAAGGATTTCATAAACATTATATGATTTTATTTAATTCCGAATTAAATTTGCTTAATTTAAAATACCTTTTAAATTAAACATTTAACCTAATAACCTCATGATTAAATAACATTACACATTTATGTCAAGATTAATTTTTAGCATAGTGTCCAGACTATCCGGTAGATGAAAAGTACCATTTTTCAGATGAACCTGTTAACTATAGTAAGCTTACAATACTAGATTTTTCGATCCTGCCAATATCTCGATTCGTCCTAAGGTATGGTTTAATTATTAAACCCTAATAGATGAATCATATGGACCATTATATCTTTATTAAATATCAACAATAGATGTATAGAAATTCATTTCATACCATACTACTTTGTAAAAAAAAAAATTAATTCAATAAAGCATATAATCCATAGGATCTATTTCCAAATACGTAAGTGATGGATTCCTTTTTCATCATTCACAACCTTTATGTACAACATTTGATACCCAATGGTTCACCCTTAACTAAGGCTAATTGGAATGATGTCAAATTATGAAGCCTGACACACAAGGCACCATGGTGATCTCAGGTTTGAGTACCACATGTAATATAATCACTAGATAATTCCTATTAATAATCAGTGTTAATTATCATTGAGAATTATCTAAGTGTCACGTTCAATACCCTTATATTTACTAAGCACTAATACAATCATCATAGTGTTCTACTACCACCAATTATTATGAGATTGGTTACCCTAACAATTTAGGCAATGAATTACATGATTGTCTATCCGGATCATCGATGTTCATTCTCGAGATCCTATGACCATAAACAGTTTTTTTCTTATAGTTTGTAAGTGACTCAAGTCTCTACTAGCATGATCTTTATCATGGTCTCGAGAGTGCATAACTCAAAATACTAGATTTTATCATGATATGCATTTATAGAACATGTATATTAATTTCAACAAAATTAATAAACATGATAAATAATAACTGGCTTTCATAAATTACAATTAATAACAATATTCATTGTTTTACTAATATTCGCATAAAGGTAGCATTACACTAAGTAGTTTGCCACATCGGGTCAAAACACGATTGGTTTGACCATACACTTTCACTATCTTCCTCTACTTCCATAATTTGATTGTTCATGACAACTTGAATGCTTGTAGAATTTTCCTTCATTTCCTTGTTCAAATGTCGATACGTACATTGAATTTTTGGATCAAAAGGTACTAATTCCAAGCTTCGAGACCATCTCATGCATAAAACAAGAATTTTTAAAATTAGAAAGGAAATATAATAAGAATAAAAATTCAAATTAACTTAGAACTAGTTAGTATAAATATTAATAAAAGTAAAATGATCCCGACAACAACACCAAAAACTTCTTGTGAAAAATAGCAGGTGTAGTAATCACTCAAGTAAGATAATGAAAGTAAGATTATCGTTTCTATGAGTATTGTTACCTATTAACTATTGAAATTATTCTAACCCAAAATGATTTGAAAACAAGATTTATGATTTATTTTATTATGAAATCTAAAAAAGAAATTTAAAAGAGAGAGAGCAATCGAAATAGAGAAGCAAAAAGATTGATCAAGAGATTAGGCACTAGGGCATATTATTTCACTTAACTAATCTGAATTGAATCTTAATATCATGCTATTGAATTTCATAACCTATATTGAAAGTAAAAACTCATATATTATCTAAAAATCTCTCTCGAGTACTAATAGAATTACCCTATTACAATAACCCATAATATCATTGTGTTAATTTAAGAGTAATCATGCACATTAAGATCTATCAATTTTCTAACAAAAACTACATAAACCATGAAAAAATCTATATTAAACAAGTATAATATGGTATTTTATCATAAGAAACTAACATTGCATATCTCCTCTCCGCCCCAATTTTATATCATTTACTTAAGTAAAAATATACTAACCATTATGACTAAGTACCCTCAAAACATATATATAAACTTATTATCATATTCATAGGTTGGCCCCAAATGTACAACACACACCGGCTCCAACTTCACGATCATTATATTCGAAAGCAACTACCTTACCTTTTTGTTTATCTACAATATGAAAAACTTAAAATGAGCAACAGATCTCAGTAAGTGATAAATATAACTAAACTACTACATTGTAGTACAAACATAGTATAAACATCATAGACACATATATCTCAAACTCGTAAAGGCAGTCGTAATAAGTAACACATATTTCATCATTAACTTAATAGAAAAATTATCATTATAAGCATATCAAATGTATCCCGATAGTAATTCTTTTCATGTGTGACATGCATGCCTTAACTACTTTGTGCATGTGCCTTGTTACATACCTGGGCCTAGGGGTGATGAGCAATAGCTTTAACTTTAAGCATGTGATCAATTTACATTATTTTAACTTTAACTTCATGGATGATATCTCATATACCATCATCATACAACATTTAACTTTAACTTCATGTGATGATATCTTAAATACCACCTTTTTGCGAGCGAGAGCAGTCAATGGTGAGGCTATTTTAGAAAACCCCTCAACGAATTTTTGATAATAGCCAGTCAGACCAAGAAAACTCCTTACCTATGTAACATTGGTTGGCTTCTTTCATTGACTTACTACTTCTATTTTTAATGGATCTACAAAAATTCCATCCATGAACTACATGTCTGAAGAAAAAAAACATGTTCTAGCCAAAATTCGCTCTTACCAAATTTGGCATACAGTTTTCTTTCTCTCAACCGCCCAAAAACCAACCTCAAATGGGTTTCATGTTCCCCCCTTAGTTTGTGAATAAACTAAAATGTTGCCTATGAAGACGATCATGAACTTATCCAAATATTCTTCAAACACCCAATTCATCAGATCCATAAGAGTTGTTGTGGCATTGGTAAGTTCAAATGAAATTACCAAAAACTCATAGTGTCCATAACGCGTCCAAAATGTTGTTTTCAAAATATCTGATTCTCACACCTTTAGCTGATGATACCTATATCACAATTCGATCTTAGAAAAGATAATTGGTCATTGCAACTGATCAAACAAACATCGATCCTAGGTAAAGGGTACTTGTTTTTAATGGGTCCTTTATTCAACTCGTAATGATCAATAAACATCTTGATTCAGCCATCTTTCTTCTTCATGAAAAACATTGGAGCTCTCCAAGGTGAATAACAAGGACGAATGAACTTCTTCTCTAGAACCTCCTGTAGCTGAATCTTCAATTCTCTCAATTGTGCAAGTGCTATTTGGCATAGTGTTTTTTATACAAGTGTTGTTCCAAGTAGGAACTCGATTTCGAATTCAATTTCTCGATTGGGAGGTAATCTTGCCAAGTCATAAGGAAATGTGTTGACCAAGTCATATATGTGGCCTCTACTACTTACTTGGACTTATCAACGATGTTTACAGATATCGAACAGGTCGAGTTCTTACTCTGATCGAGTTCTTGGTCCGACTGAGTTCCTGATCCGAACAAAGTTTCTGATCCGAACCAAGTTCTCAAGATCTAGACCGAGATCTCATGTCTGTGGTGGAAGGGTCAATGGGTTGAAGGGTCGATGGACAACAAAATTTGAGTACTTTTGAAGTGTCAAACGACATCTCCTATGTCTGTGGTCAAAGGGCCGATGGGTAGATGGGCATCTCAGACTGATGTCTCACATAATTTGAGTTCTTTCGATAGGTCAAAGGGTCAAAGGGCGTCTTAGAGTTACATGTTAAATGCACATACCGCTATCTCACATGTCGGTTTGAGATGTAGAGTGATATAGACCGAGATCTTATGTTGGTATATGGTCGAAAGGTCGATGAGTCGAAGGTCATCTCTCATAATATATAACTGGAGGGTTGGAGAGTCGATAGGTTAATGGATCGAGGAGTCGATTGAAGAAAGGTCGAACATGTGATCTCTATCCAGAGTTCTTGGTCTAAACCGACATGTGATCTCGGTCTAGATTGAGATCTCAGTCTGTATATTATATTAGATCTCGATCTGGGAAGAAAGAAAAAAATCTCAAGGAAAATGAAGAACTCAATCTGGAAACGTAGCTCAATTTGGAAAGAGAGAAATTAAACTCAGTAAAAGATCTCAGTCTAGAAACTAAAAGAAAGTGATTTTGACTTGTTGCGTAAAAGAAAAAGTTATCGGCTTGCGTATTAACCGTATAATATTTTATACTAATATAAGTGATTTTGATATGACAATTGTTTTAACCATTAGATTTATAAGGACGGCCTAATTTACGCATAGGAAAAGACAAAGATGCTGAAATAAGGACTAAATTTGCTCCGAGGACTCATTGCTTTTGTGATTTTGCTTACATAGCAAAGATAATAGTATGACTAATTTACGTTCACGGTGTGCGAAAATAAGGATGATTTTTCACCATTTAAAAATTTCTTTGCAATAAGATTTGATGCCAAATCTAAATCTTTTAATGTATCTTTTGGAAGCACAATAACGTACTTTGTAACAATACTAGTTTTATGTATATTGGTAGAGCATGGGACCCAAACCAAAACTGACCAACACTATAAGGTTGGTGGGGGAGGTCAATGTATGGCAACACCCTTTTTCTGTTTCTGTGTTAAGAAATCATGACCTATAATGTCTTATAGAGATCGATTGGGGTGCTTGCGCACCTTCTGCCTGCGCAGGCATTTGGACCATCTGATTAAATCAGACGGTCTAAATGTTTTCACATGATTTTACGTTATTTAATATTAATTATAAATTTTGAATTAAATTAAATTTATATTTTTTATTTCACTATAATTTTATTTTTCAATTGTTAAATGAGTTGCCTAATTTTATTAAAACGTTAATACAGACCAACATCTTAATGAACTTATGAGATGTCGGTCTATGCATCTCAGACAGACATCTCATTTTAAGTTTAATACAATATCAGTCTATGCATATTTTAATGAAATTACGCAACTCATTCAACAATTAAAAAAATAAAATTTAAAAAATTCAAATTTGATTTAATTCAAAATTCACAATTAATGCTAAAAATCAAATTTATATTAAACAACCCAGCAACCCAATCTATGAGTAAGTATATTCTTCGTTTGTTGGTTGCTGATAAAAAATATAACACTACAAATAAAGAAGGCCTCATCAACCTCATCGACTCATCGACCTCATCGACTTATCAATCCCATCGACCCATAGAGTCAACTAGCAATTATGCTAGTATATTCATAACTGCAAATTTACTATATAAGTCGAATGCCCTATCGACAACATCGACCTGTAGAGTAACTTGATTATATTGGGGGTCGATAGGATCAATGTGGCCTTCGACTCTACAAGTTGATGGGGTCGATAGGGCTTTCAAATCTAAGAGTTGATGAGGTCGGTGGGGCCTTCGACTCTACGGGCTTAAACTAGTAGTTATGAAAGCCACATCGATGGATCGATGAGGTCGATGAGGCCTTCGACTCTACATCATATTTTAAATTAATGATGATTTATGTTCAACCCAATTATTGATTAAGTTATGTTGATTTAAATCATTTTAGGTATAATCAAATTACGTAACTCATTCAGCAATTAAAAAATAAAATTAAAGAAAAAAATATATAAATTTCAAATTTATAAAAGTCAAATTTATATTAATAATGTTTGTTTGGGCATGTTTTATGTAATAATTTATATTAATAATATCAAATTACGCAATAAGGTTAAGTTTATTATGATATCGGTTTAAGTATGTTTTAATGAAATTAGGCAACTCGTTCAACAATTAAAAAATAAAATTAAAGTGATATAAAAAAAATACAAATTTGATTTAATTCAAAATTCACAAATAATTTATTTTTATGTTCGCACAAGTTAAGAATTATGAGTGTGAACGTAATACGATTATGAGCATGAACGTAAATAAAATACATATTTAACGTAATTATCACGTAATACAAAAAATTAAATTTATATTAATAAACTAAACAAAAACCACATGAAAGCATTTGGACCATCTGATTTAATCGTATAGTCCAAATGTTTATGCAAGTATAAATCGGATCGTCCAAATGCTTACATAGGCACCCCAACCGGTCTCTGTTTCATCGGCACTTGACTTTAAATCTATTGATTTTTAATTTTTGTATATACTAGGTTTAACTAAATCTTATATATTGTATTATATGACCAAAAAGCTTAAATTATAAAATATTCTATCAAATACAACTCTTTATATACTAGGAAGATATAATTTGGTTTTAATACATGGGTTGGTTTCGAGGTTCATCTTAGAATTGTAATTATGCATAGAAATGTGTATTATTCTTATTGTTTATAGAGTGGGAATAATTAGGGCATGATTGGCAATGAAAATACAAAAATCAGCTTTTTTAATACAAGAAGTGATTTGTGTTTTTTTTCAACTACAAATTTTTTTTTATGGAATTATTACGAAAAATATTTTTAAGAAACTGAATTTTAAAATACATTACCAATCGAATGTTTAAATTTTGAAACTCGGGGGGATGGTAATTTAGAAACACAATTTATTATTACCATTAAATCACATCCATTTTTCAATTATTTGTTTTCATAAATTCTATCAATTTAATTAGTTCTATAATAATATATAAAAAAAAAATATATATATATATATATATATATTGAAGGAATGGTAATTTAAGAACACGATTTATTATTACCATTTAATTATATATGTTTTTCAATTGTTATTTTTCATAAACTCTATCAATTTAATTAGTTCTATAACAAAAGAGAAAATGATTTTAGTTAATCAAATTATAACCAAGGCATCTAATAGAACATTTAAAGTCAATTGGTTCATTTTAAATAGCACCCTTTTCACATATTCTTTTGATACTATTTTTGAAATATCTTTTTTAGGGGTGGTCATATTTTCTAGTTCCAACGGAATTCATGATACCGATATCAGTCTTATTTTAATAGAAAATCAAACATCCAATACCGGTCTAGAGACCAGGACCGATACTAGAGTTCGGTACTAGTTTCAAAAATCGGAACCAATTTGTATTCCTATCTCAATACCATGTCGATTACTTAAAAACGATGGTTTGAAAAATAGTTTTAAAAAAAAATATATTTCTCACTCCACGCCTCTCAATCTCTACCTTTCCAATCTTAATAATTTATTCTTTCACTTCTGACCTTCTTTATTTTTAACTTTTTTTTTTCTCACGTCTTGACATTTTGTGTTTCTTTTTATTTTTTATTTTTATTTTTTTCTCTCACATCCTAATACTTGCATAGCGTGTCCCTCTCTTTCATTTTCTTTTTTAAGAAATCTATAGAATTCATCCATGCACTTTCGACGATAGGTTGCAAACTCTGAGAGGAGTAGTTGGACCTACAACATCACCAGATAAGTCTAGAATATAATCTCAAATGTTGAGCAGAAGACTTGAACTCAGGCCAAACTCAGGGAGTCACCTCTACCCAACCACTTGAGCAACCTAGGGGTCTCTCTTTCATATTCCCTCAAACTCTTTCCTTCTTTCTCAATTTTCTCTCACCATTCTTTTCTCTATCAACATCACCTCCGCCCACTAAGCTTCGAATATACAAATTTCATTGATGTCGTTCTCAACCATAGCCCCGTTCTCTATCTTCGTTCTTGATCGCTCACCTATATTTTGAGTGTCGTTCTCAACCATCGCCCCGTTCTCTATCTCCGTTCTTGATCGCTCACTTATATTTTGTGTATGTCGTCCTCCACCATTCTTTGTTGTCTATGAGCAAATCTCAGTCATTCGAAGAAGAGGATGATGACTTCACAACTAGATCCATTCTCCATTACCATTTTGCTTCTAGATCCGACCTTATCTCCGCCGGCAACGAGCAGATCTCAGTAGATATGACCTCCATGGATCTATCCTCCAATAAAATACCTTGTTCCACCACCATTGTAAATCTTGCTTTTTATTTTTTTAATCTTTAACTTTCAGATATACTATGCTCGGTGAGGTGTATAGTTTGTGTTAAATATCAAAAGCAAACTCTTTGATTTATTGTAAATTTAGATATTTTTGTTTTTCACTTGTTATTATCTTAATGATTTTTTGAAATAATGATATTTTTGTTTTGTGGCACAATTGTTTAATCTAATTGTTATGTAAAGTTTAATTTATTATTTAAAAAAAAAGAATATTTATACCATCCCATTCCCGAAGACACCCGCACTAAATCAGAATTAAGGGTTTCAGTTCCATACCGGTACAGATACCAAGAAATTTAGAACCAGAACCAAAACTACCTAAAACCGGCACCCGTACTTTTGGCCACCCCTAATCCTTTAAAAGAAAAAATTACTTGAGTAATGTAAATTTGCCAAATCCTAAATTTGCCACTTACAATTAGATTTCCCAATTTTCGTCACTTCGAATTTATTCTTCGATATTCATTTTACTCCATCGTCATTCATTTGCAAGTGTTGTCTGCCCTAGGAAAAAAATTGGTATGTTTGAAGTTATCCTTCATTTCATTTTCAATCATGTATCTTTATATTCAACTTTCATTTCGTTCTGCAAAGAAAAGAAACAATATGAGGTATGTAATGGTTTTTCTACATTTGAGTTACAGAGCTTGATAATTGATGCTGAATCTGTGGACATAGTTCAAGCATCGAGCATCAGTAAATGGCATTGAGCATCGAGCAATATTATGTAATTCTATATATACTTTTTTCTTACATTACTTATTTGGCCTTTTTGTTCTCTTGTACACAACTGAATCATCTTTTCGTAATGATATATTTTGATGGTGAATAAAAGGAAAATTTGAACCAAAATGAGAAAGATCAAAGGTTCTATAATCAAACACATAGGGAAAATGAAGAATCAAACACTTATGGTTTAAGATCAAAGAGCAAACCCTCAAGATTTAAGAGGAACGATCAAAGAAAGTCTCTATGACCTAGAAGCATCGATTGGGATTGTTAAAGAACTCATCGAGCATTGAGATGAGGTTCTAGAGATTTAGAAGTATATGTGACTTAATCTCAATGCTCGATAGGCTCTTTAGAAGTCTCTGTGACATCATCTCGAGAGTTTAATGGGAACTTTCATACACCGATTGAGCATCGAGTTTATGGCACAGAGTAAAGGGCATCAACTTATAATTGTTTTTTTTTTCTTCTTGTTTTTGCCAAAAGAGACTTATAATTTGAGTTTTCATGATCAAACACTTGTTTGAGACTTATCATTACAAGTTATTAAGTTATTATAACGAAATAATGATCAAATATTTACGAAAACAAACATTATACCGACTAAAATATCTCATTTTACCAAGTAAAGTTACCTGCAATAGATTCTTAATTCCTTCAAGCAAACAGAACATAATATGCAAATAACTAAATATGATCAATTATATAAAAAATATCAATAGTGTTTCAATAAAATCAACAACTACCACAAACAAATAAAAAATAATTTAAATTACTTTAAACTATTTAAACTACTTATACTAATAACATATATATGTCCAACAAATACATTAGGTACGGGAGCATCGTACACATATGCTTTAGCGATGTCCTCAATTTACCCTTCAAACTATTTTTCAATAATAGGTTGTGCAACCGCTCTATAACTATCAATCAGAATCTTCCACAAACCTTCTCTATAACTGTTTACCGGTATGTATAACTTGTTGACTCTACCAACCCTCACTTCGTGCATGGTTTGAAGTAGATTTCTCCTTCGAAAGTTAACCACTTGACCTGAGGTCTTTTCCGACCTCTTTAATGGATGTGCCCATGCTATAGTTAAGAATACTCACCAAAGATCATTAGTAATTATTAAAGTATCTAAATAAACACAATATGACACACATGTTCTCAATAAAGGTTTATTTGCAAGACCCTTGACATGCACTTTCTCGCATCTGTAATTTGGACTTTAATATTTCTCTTAAGAAACTCAGCATCCAAATTGTGCCTGTTGAACATCCAAATTACGCTTGAGAGAGAGATCAAAGTCAAAATTGCTTATGCCATTAGTGTATGTCAATGGCCTTGCATAGAGACCTTTATTTATAGTAGCATCCCATATCCGTTGATGCCCATATATGTTCAAGAGGTTAGAAAGGACCTCAAGTGTAATGGGTAACCTTAGAAGGGAAAATCTACTTCAGACTATGGCTACAATGAGGATTATAAGCCAACACGTTGCATATACCAAAAAAGTTAGAGATGTGAGATATTCGTAAGCTCATGACTAATTACAACTTCTTTTCCCTAAAATTAAACATAAATATAAAACACTTTAAAACTAAATTTAACTTTAAAAAATATATATATATATATGTTACTTCCATTACTCGATGCCCATCTGAAGGGATCTCAATGCTCGATGGGCCATGAACCTACATATCAAGTATGGAGATGAGAGATTAAGGAATTGGTATATGTTCTCAGTACTCGATGCTTGAGGGGTCTAGTCTGATCAACCCATCGGCCATCAAGCGTTAAGGCTAGAGACCAAATTATCTAATATCTCATCTCGATATTTGATTAGTATATTCAAGGCTTATCGAGTATCGAGATCAAAAAACATAAAGCTTCAAGTCTTTAAGATTGCTTTAAGTCTCTAAGATTCATAGCTTGAACCATCGAGGACTTCATGACATGATATTTTCTCATCGTTTTCATAAATATTTCAATCCAAACCCAAACTACTCAGTCAATAACACATAGTTTAGTCCAAAATATATACAAAATACTAATTTTTTCCACACAAAAAAACCCTTAGTTTTTAAGTATTACAAATTTACTTTCGGTTATTGCTTCCAGTGCCAACTTAGATTGCATGCGATCGTTCATGGCTTTCTCTAGCGAATCTTCCTTTCGCCGCTTCTTTAACTTCTTATGTTTAGTTTTTTTTTTTTTTCTTTTTTGTTCGAACCATTGTTGGGTAAGATTGGTTTCAAAATTGAAGAAGTAGATGAGATTTTTGGGGATGGAAAAGACTACAGATGAGAAAATTGAAGTTTAACCTTGAAGAAGAAGAACAAGTTGAAGAAGATGAAGAAGAATGTGAAGATGATGATGGTGCAAAAATGAAGGAAGATGGGGAGTTTCTTTTTTTTTTTTTTTTAACAAAATTTATTGAGGAGTAAAAAGGTAATTATATATTTGTCTTCTAATTTTTTAAAAAATTAATAAAAATCAAAATAAGAAGCCTTTTTACAACAAAATATTTGTTGGGTCAAACCTTTTAAACAAACTTTGAATCGGAGCTAATTTCACAAATGCTTTCTATAAAGAATAAAAAATATAAAAAAGGGAAATTTATTATTTGGAAATGGATATGACATGGGAGATTCCGCCGGGAGGCTGCTTTAAGTATTAAATTTAAATTTAAAGATAAATAAATAATATTTAATCATGTACGAATCTGGGCTGGGGACCGGGGTGGACCGGGGGACCCCGGCCCCAGCTTTAATTTAGTAAGCCTAAGTACGTGACGAAAGCGATGAGCGACACGACTTGATCGCCACCATTCAGGGAAAGACAAGTCAGCAAACCACAACGACGGAGCCTAAGGTACGAAATGGCGTCTAGGTTCAATGAACCAGAATCATCGCCATTTTCATAACGCCTTTATTTAACCTTCCCCTGTCATATGAACTAACAGAAAAGACAATATATTTTCATAGCGGCGAAGATTATAACAAAAAAAGCTTCCCAAGTCAAAATCAAGAAGCTAGGTTAATTTCTTTGGTTTCAATTCTGTAATGGCGTTTGCTGTTTCTTCTTCTTCTGCTATTTCTGCAACCAAATTCTCACGTTCAGTTCCATCCTCTGAGCTTAAAGGTACTTTTATATTCTCGTTCTTCTTTTGCCATGTTCTGTGGGTTCCTGGGAAAGAAATTGTTAGGAACTATTTTCTGTGTGGTTGCTGAGAAACCTTTCCTTTTCCTGGATTTAAATGCAGCTCCAAAAATCGGTTTGATTCGGCGGTTGGAAAGGTCTCTCGCTCCAATAACTGTTGTGAATCATTCGAGAAGACAGTGCGCGGTGAAGCCGGTTAATGCTGAACCGAAAAGGAATGATTCCTTGGTCCCACTCGCAGCAACAGTCGTTGCTCCTGGTAATAATAAATTCTCTGCTTTCATTTACATAATACATTGGTATTTAATGGCGATAGAGATGTTTCGTTCTTAATTTGAATTTGGGAATTTATGCAGAAGTGGTAGAGAAGGCGGAGGCTGTAGATTATGATCAATTAGCGAAGGAGCTCGAAAATGCTTCTCCTTTGGAAATAATGGACAAAGCTCTTGAGAGGTTTGGAAATGACATTGGCATTGCATTCAGGTAGTTTTTAATTCTCGGCCACGATTAATTTATGTCGTTTGGTAAATGATGAGGATGTTTTCAAATATTTACAAATGTCATCGAGTGGATATTACCATGTTAAATCTCTATCTCTTTACTAATCAAATATCTATTTTCGTCAGTGGTGCTGAAGATGTTGCTCTGATAGAGTACGCCCATTTAACCGGTCGGCCATATCGAGTATTCAGCCTGGACACTGGGAGGCTCAATCCTGAAACGTACAAATTCTTTGACACGGTTGAAAAACATTACGGTATCCGAATCGAGTACATGTTCCCTGACTCAGTTGAAGTCCAGGCATTAGTTCGGAGCAAAGGGCTATTTTCTTTCTACGAGGATGGGCACCAAGAGTGCTGCCGTGTTCGCAAGGTCCGGCCACTAAGACGGGCTCTAAAGGGTCTTCGGGCCTGGGTCACAGGTCAAAGAAAAGACCAATCCCCGGGAACTAGGTCCGAAATCCCTGTCGTTCATATGGACCCCGTTTTTGAGGGACTGGATGGTGGGGTTGGAAGTTTGGTCAAGTGGAACCCGGTTGCAAATGTTGAAGGCAGAGATATATGGAACTTCTTACGGGCCATGAATGTGCCTGTAAATTCATTGCACTCACAAGGATACATATCCATTGGATGTGAGCCGTGCACAAGGCCAGTCCTTCCAGGTCAACATGAAAGAGAAGGAAGATGGTGGTGGGAAGATGCTAAGGTGAAAGAATGTGGTCTTCATAGAGGAAATCTTAAGCAGGAAAATGCAGCTCAAGTTAATGGCAATGGAAATGGAGCTGTTCAGGCAAATGGTACTGTGACAGATACTGATATCTTTAACTCGCTGAATTTGGTTAGCTTAAGTAGGGCTGGGATTGAGAACCTAGCCAGATTGGATGACCGGAAAGAACCTTGGCTCGTTGTACTCTACGCACCTTGGTGCCAATTTTGCCAGGTAGATAAATAAATAAGTATTATTTTGCTTACTTGTAATGAAATTTGTTCAGGGCTTCGGGTGTTTGTCTAAATCTGTTTTTCTTATAAAAAATCTTTTTGAGCAGGGAATGGAAGGATCGTATGTAGAATTGGCGGAGAAGTTGGCAGGTACTGGAGTGAAGGTAGGGAAGTTTAGAGCCGATGGGGAGCAGAAGGAATTTGCGAAGCAAGAACTGCAGTTGGAGACTTTTCCCACGATACTCTTCTTTCCTAAGCACTCATCTAGACCAATCAAGTATCCTTCTGAGAAGAGAGATGTTGATTCATTGATGGTTTTTGTAAATACTCTCAGATGAGTAAATTTTTGGGTGATCTTGCAGGAGCCAATGACGAGTTTGCTCCTTTGCTATTATATAAGGTTTAAGAAGTTCTTGGATTGTATAATTAATATATATAGCGGGGGAAATCCAGTATCAATTTGAGCTTCTTTTAGTTTTATGTATATTGGTTGAGCATGAGACACAGACCAAAACTGACCAACACTATAAGGTTGGTGGGGGAGGTCGGTGTAAGGCGGGGGAAACCGGTCGCTTTTTTTTTTTTTTCCGAGTGTGGGTTACCGCTTGACGCTTGACGCTTGTTGCTCTCAGTGAAGATTTAGAAATCTCAAAAAATCATTTTACCAATTTGATTTTACTCCTTCATCCCTCATTTTCCATATTTCTATCACTGCAAGCTTCGGCCACAATTGATTTGAAAAAAAATTATATGGATACTTGGAGATATCCTTCATTTCTTTATCGCATTAATGGATAATCACGATAAAAATTATGATTTTATCTTTATACTGAATTTTTATTTCGTTATACAAAAGAAATGAAGAGATTTGAGATCTATAATGGATTCTGAAAATTTGGATTTGAGTTGTGAGCTCGATGCTCGATGCCACCCATCGGCATCGAGCATCGAGCATCGGGCACATCGAGTAATAATATGTAATTCTTCATTATTCTTTTTCTTTACAATCAATTTTATTGATTTGGCTTTTTTTTTCTTAGACAAAAATGAATACTAATTTCGTAATCATATGTTTCGATAGTAATAGAAGGATAATTTGTACCGATGAGAGAAAGTGAAATCGTACTATTGGCATAAAAAAATAGGACGAATGGATAAACTAGAACTTTAGTTAGATATAATTTCATGTATACTCGGATATAATTCTATCGAGGTTGAACGTAATGAATTTAGTTTGCAACTATCATACAATTTATTTAGTAAAATGTGTCTTCCTCGCTATCTATAAGAAATGACAAAAATATGAAGGGATTTTTGTGCTACTTGCAAGCCAAGATGACAAATCTCACTTGTACATGAAGGTGATTCTAATGACTCAGAGAGATACATGTGAGAAATAGCGTCATTAAATGATTATTTGAAATGATTCAAATCATGTAATCTTGATGATTTGAAATGATATTTTTGAAGTTGTACCTTTGGATCAAGTATCGTTTTGATGTAATCAAACTAACTTTCATATGGTTTGCACTTAAACATTTAAGAGTGAAAGTTTTAAACTTTTAGGGTGAAAGGTCAAACATTTAAGAATGAAAGGTTTAAAAGTCTTTAGGGCGAAAGGTTAAACAGTTAAGAGTGAAATGTTTAAACTTTAGGATGAAATGCTTAACCTTTAAAGTTAAGGGTTTAACCTTTAAGGTGACATCATCTCGATGTTCGATGAGGATTGTTAAAAAACACATCAAGCATTAAGATGAGGTTTTAGAGACTTTAAGTAACTTCTCAATACTCGATAGATACTGTTAAATAATTCATCGAGCATCGAGATGAGGTTCAATTGAAAATCAAATTCCCTATTAATAAATTCGGATAGAAAAAAATTATGGTAACAAGTGTTGGTGATAAGCTACAGTCATTGAATTCAATGACTAAGCTATATATATGTTCTATAAAAAAAAAAGATTTGTACATAATTTTACCGTAATGTTAACTAAGATATTATAAAATGATTCATTTGAAAAACATTAATAGTGTTTTGTGTTTGACATATTTTGTTGTAATATATCAAATATTTTACAACATCGAATATAATTCTTTTTCAATAAATTAATTTCATCTTTTTAAAAGAAGTGGTTGATTTTTTTCCGCTATATATAATACTATTCATTTAAATGTTTGATGGCCTATTCAGTATCTTAACAAAATTGTATCATAAATGGGTTTTTCATCGGACACCTCTTCCGAATCTGATACCTTTATATTAAGTAATGATGTATGTTCAAGTCAATATTATGTTATAACTATAACATATAATAATATGTTGTACCTTTAAGCTTAAAAGTTTAAACTTTTGACCTTAAAGATTAATCCTTCAGAGTTAAAGGTTTAACCTTCATAGTAAAAGGTTTAGAGTTTAGAGTTAAAAGTTTAACCTTAAGGTCAAATGTTTACTTTAGAGTGAAAGTTTGATGCTAGATGAGTGTATGAAAGTGCCCATTGAGCATTGAGATGATATCACAAAGGCTTGGAAAATACTATGTCACATCATCTCGATACTTGATAGGGACTGTTAAAGAATCCTTCGAGCATGGAGATGATGTTGCAGAGAATTGGAAAAGTCTTAGTGACATTATTTCGATGCTTGATGGGTTCTTTAACAGTCCCCATCGTGTATTGAGATGATGTCATAAAGTAAAGGTTAGTGACTTAAAATCTTTTTTTTTTTTTGCCAAGTTTGACTTATAACTTGAGTTTGCATTATCAAATAGTTGTTTGAAACTTATCATTACAATAATTCAGTTATTTTAAAGAAATAATGGTCAAAACTATAAGAAAGCGGATAGCATAACAATTGAAATATCTTATTTTACTAGGTACAACTGCCTATAACAAATTCCCAATACCTATAAGTAAACAAAACACAATATACAAACAACTAAATTTAATCAATTATATAAGTTTCAACAAAACCAACAATTACAATTAGTATTTAAACTACTTAAACTAATTACATAAATATGTCCCACAATTACAATTACAATTTAAACTAATTACATATAGGATATTAAACTACTATTTAGCGATGTTCTCACTTTGTAACCCTCCAGCTATTGTTCGATAATATACTTCTCTCTAACATTTTTTGGTATACACAACTTGTTGGCTCTACCGACCCTCAATTCACACATTATCTAAAGTGGATCTCATCTTCTATGGTTATCCACTACACATGATGTCCTTAACCAATCACATGAAAGGATATGTCATGCTATAGTAGTTGAGAATATTGTCCTAAGACCATTAGTAAATGATTGAGCATTATTAAGATGGAGATCCTTACATCCTATTGAACATTATTTAGATGCCTCAATCATTACTAATGGTCTTAGCTCGAACATCTCAATTGTAGCATGGACACATCCTTTTAGGAGGTTAGAAAGGTACTCAGGTGCCATGGGTAATCTTGGAAGGGAAAATCCACTCCAAATTAGGAGTGTAGTGAGGCATTGGCATTACAAGCTAGCATGAGGCATATACCAAAAGGGTTCGAGATATGATTTATATGCATGTCTGGTTGCAACTTCTTTTCCTTAAAATTAAACAGAAATATAAGATATTAACAACTAAATTTAACATTAAAAATAAGTAAACTGAAGTCTTTGATGGCTTAAGTTTCGAATATCAAAGACCTCGAGCATTTGGTTCTTGATCTCGATACTCGATGGACCTTGAACATATCCATTGAGCATTCGAGATGAGATATCAGAGATCAAATTCTCTTTGATATCTCATCTTGATGATCAAGTATGTTCAGGGCTCATCGAGCATCATGATTAGATAACTAAATGATTGAAATCTATGAGATTTAGATCTCGGGCCATTGGAAACTTCATGCATAGGGCAATTTTGTCAATATTTTCTCAATCAAATATATTCAGTCTAAAACACACATATAATACTAAAATTTCTTAAAAAAATATTAGTCTTCAAAGTGTGAAATTTACTTTCGGTGGTGGTGTTCCTTTTTAACTATTGATTCCAGCACAAACTTAGGTCGCATCAAAGTCATTAATGGCTTTCTTTGGAAATTTTTTCTTCTTCAAACACTTAGGTCAGATTAGTTTTGAAATGAAAAAATCATATGAGATTTTTGGAGATGTCAGATTGGTTTCAAAATGAAGAAGAAGATGAAGAAATGTTGAATAAGATAAAGAAGAAAGGCTGCTTCGAAAATGGAGGGGAGGGAGAGGGAGAGGGGAGGCGTGGGAAGGTGAAGAAGATGAAGGGTAAAAAGGTAATTTTATTTTATTTTTTATTTTTTATTTTTTATATAAAAGGTAAAAAAAAATATCAAAATTAAAGGCCATTTTCTCAACAAAAACTCTTTGGGTATAATGTTTTTAAGTAAAATATTTTTAAGGTTGCTTTTACAAATTCTCTCTTTTTTTTCCTAAGAATATTTAAATATTATAAGAAATAAAACATCACTAGTTCTTTCTTTTTAATAATGTACATGTATAGTTCAATAAATTTAAGTTGTTTACGCCTCCATCCATTTTGTTTTGACATGTAATAGAAAAATTATACACACTAATCTTTGAAAAAGAAGTATAAACCTAAGTTTTCATCCTACGTTTCATTTATACATTTATTTATGTTTTAATTTCCCATTATCTTGCTTGTGTAAATAAAATAGAATTTTTTTTTTGTTTTTTTGTAAATGTCACTTTTATTTAATACTTAATAAATAAGATTATATAAGAAGATAATATTTATAATTATAATAAAATTTAATATATATCCTTATATATATATATATGATATAAAAATAATATCTTCAATATTTAGATAGTGCATCTTTTTGGATGCTGATGAGTATGATGATTTCATCCATCCAATATATATATATTATATAGCATAATATATTTTTTCTGGATAACGATTTGATGAAAAGTTTCTGGTAAATTTTGACAAGGAAGAAAAAGACAGAAAAGAAGAAAGGGAAAACGCAATCGACTCTCCTTTTTTATATCATCATATCTACAATAATTGAGTTAAAGAAATCAACTCCAATTTAGTTTCTTCGGACATCTTTATTTGACTAAATTAAGCTTTGTCCTATGTTTCATTGTTTCAGATACATAAATTTAATGCCCATGAATACCTACTTCCACAGAATGTCGTAATACCACACGTATGGGCTTTGTTAAAGAACTTTCAACATCTTCACAATTAAATGTTTTGGGAATACATCGTGCGGTCCAGAATGGTTACCATATATATATATATATATTTTTTTTTTTTTTTTCTAGCCTACAACCAAAAGAGATGTAAGTTATATATGAATTGACGTAGAATAATTGTTGTCCAAACAACTAATTTGATTCTTATAGTCTACACCAAATCCCAATTTGGTACTTTTTTTTTTTTTCATATATAAATATGTATGTATAGCATATTCTTGATGCTTTACCCCTTAGCCAGAGAATGTTTTCGTGGCTTTCAGGCTATTAATTTGGTGCCAAAGACTCGTTATGTGGAAACCGAGTTTGATGGTTCTACAAGCCACAATCGAAAACTCCCACCTTTTTTTGTGGCTTTCAGGCTATTAATTTGGTGCCAAATATACTCATGAGGGGGGACCAGATGGGGCAACAAGAACAAAGCGTGCAATAGCGATCCCATTAACTACAAATGAACTATGAACAAAGGATGTAATAGAGAGATTATTTATCCTTGTCTTAATTACAACTAAAAGTTAATTAATTAAATATATAATACCCTAATTGCTGAACATATGCTGGTCCCTATTTTTCCACCAACAATTCCAATCGGTGGAATAACGACTTTACTACTACCATGTAATTAAAACTTGGTGTCTTTGACTAATTTAGTACAATTACTTTGACCGGATTGGCAAAACATTTTCGTATTTCTATTTTCAAAAATTGTAATTTTATTTTATTGCTGATTAGACATATTTTTAGTTTCCTAAATTATATTTTTATCCTTTAACTTTTTAATAATTAAATTTGTATGAAAGTTGTAAGAAATTATACATATCCTTAAAAATGAACAAAAAATAAATAGTTGGATATGAGGTTTGTTTTGGTCTAAGAAAAGTGTTTGATTAAAAGTGTTTTTGAAAAAAATATAGTCGACATGTATAAAAACATTTTTAGTTAAAACTTATATCATTTTTAGTTCCCATAAATTATTTGAAACAAAACAAATTATACATGAATCTCTTGGGTTTTATCAATATTATAGATAAATTCTTTAGCATTATTGGAATTAAAACTACATATCTTCAATTTTATCTTAAATTACAAGTGAATCGTTATATTACACTATAAATGGATCTCCTGAAGTCTTACAATTACAAAGAGATATCCCTTGAAATTTTATAATTATAAGGAGATCTTCTAAAGTTTAAGTTAAATTATAAATAGATTCTCTCAGATTTATTATAAATTACAAGTCTAATTATTAATAATCAATGTTAAGTCTTAGTTTTCGGTAGTCACCGAATTAATACCAACAAAAAAACTTCATATAAATGTCTTTAAATAATTTTTGTTATAATATATGATAAATGAGTTTAATTCTTTTATTATCATTATTATTTAAATTTTTCAGGTAATATGATTAAAAAATTCTTATTTTTTAAATAAAATTAAATAAGTTTTCTTATAATTACATATTTGATATATGAATTTTATAATTTTTTTTTAAAATTTAGCTATGAAGAGTTTGTAAAAAATATCACTAATGTAATACTATGGCAAACTAAGAAAATTGGTTGAGCGCCAGAGTTAACATAGACATTTAAAAACTAAACTTTTAATAGATTAAAAAAATATGAGGAGATCTATTTATAATTTAAGATAAATATAAAGAGATTCCTTTATAATTCTAAAACTTTAAGAGATTCTTTTGTAATATAGAGCAAATCTAAATAGATCTACTTGCAATTCTTAAGACATTAAGAGATTTATCCGTAATATCAATAAACCGAAATAGATCTACATGTAATTTACCATTTTTAGAATATTTAGCACATTTAGTTAAATTTCCTAAGGGAATGAGAATAAGAATGGAAAGGGAATATGAATGGTAATTTTGTTGTATCTGTTTAGTTATACAGGGAATAAGAATACAGAATAATAATATATCAAAATAATATTTTGGATTAAAGAAGTTTTAAAAATTACTCTATTATTATAGTAAAATTAAAAAAATATATAATTATTCAGTATAAATAAATGACTAGAGTGATTCCTAATAAATATATATATTTAAAAGTGAGAATGATGGAATTATCTTTTCACTTTAGTGGAAATAATTTTTATATTCTCACTTTTATTATTGTTTAAACCAAATAGTCGAATGTAATAAAAAAATCATTGAATTCTCATCCAAAAATCGAATCAAATATATCGTTTCTAGTTCCTAGTATTAGTAAAGAAAGTGTCTATCACACACCATCAGAAAAAATGTGAAGCTTTCAAACGACTTTTGGATTTTATGATGGAAATAGAATATTAAGTATTAACCTCTAAAATCTCAGGTTAAAAATGACGAGTAAGAAGGAAGATAAAGAAATAGTAAAAGAGCCCATTGTAAGCACAAATTGTAAGTCCTTATACATAAGAATGCAAATACAATGTTCGAAAGCGCATACAAGATTAGCACATACCTCCATCAGTATAATATATGCCGGCACCTTCACCGGAAATAAATGGAGGGGAAAAGTAGGTTTTTATGAAGAAACTTCTCGCCTCGCCTCTGTTTGGAAACGTTACTTTATCTTGCTTTGATATCCAAATGATCAAATATTATGTACAACATATAACCGCCCGGTTAACCTATGACACTGTACCCATTGGATAGCAACCAAGTACATAGATAAATCTTGTAATTTCCTGCCAAAGGTAATTAGCCGATTGAATCGCATTAATTTCAAATGTTCTACCCTTCAATATGAAGTCCCAAGACCATTCATATTGGTCTGGAAAAGTTTCTACATCCATTTCATATAGATATGAATATGTCAGAACTAATTTATTTTTAGTGTATATCAAACTGGGAGTTTGCAAAGCTAAAGGAATAGAACCACTAAAGCGAAGTGAGTCGTAAGTAAATATTAGGATCAGGAATAATGAACGCAATGTCGACATTGATTATATTTTATAAACTTTGAACAAAAATATTATGTTTAGAAAAAAGGACCATTATAGAGATAAAGCTTACAATTATGTTCCATTTGGGAGACCTAATACCTTACGATCAGCTTCTTTTCCTATAACATCAATCTCTCTCTCTCCCTCTCACTGAAGCCCTAAATTGAGGACGTTTCTTGTTCTGTATGTTATCCTTAGAACCTTTATCAAGTAATCGCTTGCTTTACTTGTTCTTTATTTTAGCTTCTTTCAATTTTTTAAGTCGACGAATTGTTAGGTAGTGATGTTTCGATTGATTGAAATTTGCAGAGGGTAATCGTAACTAGAGTTCCGCCATGGCCAAAAGTTCATTTAAGCTCGAACATCCTTTGGGTTCGTGTTTTATTTTGTGCTGCTAAATATTTTCTATTTTTTAATTTCAATTTTAATTCTTTGCGTCTTTCCGGCACAATCCTAACTTTCCAGAACTACTTTATCAGATCGATTTTTTCTTTTCAGTTATTTATTATGCTAATGTTGAAACACGATCAGGTTAGATAGTTTAGTTGGTTATCTATCGGCATCTGGGTTTATTAAATTTGTAAAATTTGGCGTTGCTTTCTTACAGTTTTTTTCTTTGTTATGGAGCTCAATAGTTTAGTTGGTTATTGGAATTGCATTTTTTTGTTATACCTTTTCTTCTTCACTTCTGTCTAGAACATCCCTTGAACTTAGTTGGATTATGTGTATGGCTATGTAATTGCTTTGTCCTGAAGTTTTTGGTCCCTTATTTTCTCAGAAAGGAGACAGGCTGAAGCTTCCCGCATTAGGGATAAGTACCCAGATAGAATACCTGTAAGAATCTTATCATTTAGTGTCTAATGCATTTGTCTTTCAATAAATTTTTGGCTAAATCGAGTATTATAATGATGCAGGTGATTGTGGAGAAAGCAGAAAGGAGTGATATCCCAGACATTGATAAGAAGAAGTTAGTTTTTAATATATCCTATTTACTTGATTTTAGATAACTTCTTACCATTTAACAAGTGATTTGGATAGATTATATAAAACATTTAGAATCTAAGATGGCCAACTACATGGAAATCGTCATTGATTAAAGTGTAACTTGAATTTGGACAAAGAGAAGGTAACTCCCCATTTTGGGAACCATTGAACACGGCCATCAACTACCATCCAAAGGGGCACTAGTTCGCCATTTATTTATCCCTCCTAGTCAGTAGTAGGGAAAGCAGCCTTCTTGATTGATGTAGGAGCTTTTGAATCGAATATGCATTGCCTGGGTCTTCTTTCCTTGAGCTAAGAGTATATACATACTATATACTTGAAATTGGCACTGAATCAGCCCGTGCCATAAGATTCCATGCCGTTAACTCGAAAGGAATGGTATACTGTGTCTGGTAGGGCTTTCTCCTCTGCTGGGAATTGTATGCTTTCGGTAGTAAATAGGTTAGCCAACTAAACAGAAATCGTCTGTGATTAAAAATAGGTTAGCCAACTATTTAAACCCACGTGCTATTTTTTAGTCAAAAATTTTCTAGACACAAACTTCTGGTCCCAAATATTTTTTTTATAATACCGCCCCAAATATAGCCTAAATCAAACAGTTTAATGCCATTTTTTTTGTTTTTTGAATCTGACATAAAATTTGAAGAACATCTTAAGGAACAAGTGATTCTCACTCGGTTACATATCTCTGTTTCTCTTGAATTAATGTGTAGATATCTTGTTCCCGCTGATCTGACTGTTGGCCAATTTGTTTATGTGGTCCGGAAAAGGATTAAGCTCAGTGCTGAGAAGGCTATCTTCGTCTTTGTCAAGAAAACGTTGCCACCTACTGGTGAGCCGAACATCTTATTCTTATTCAATTTTTTTTTTCTTTTTAAATTCTCACTGCCCCCCACAGTATGTCTGTAATAGAAAACCGTATTATATTTGTTATATAGCTTCATTGATGCTGGCTATCTACGAGGAGAACAAAGATGAAGATGGCTTTCTTTACATGACATATAGTGGAGAGAATACCTTTGGCCTGCCCTAAAGAGAGAAATGGCATATTCATCAAGTGTACATGATAAAACATCTCATGGTGTAAATATCCGTATTCTGTTTGGATTTCAAATATCCTGTCTATATTCTTGTTTACCGCATGGATTTTCTTTCCTTTTTTTCTTCCTTGCCTTTTTTCAGTGACTTGTTATATGGGATTATGATATGATATGATATAATACGAGGGAGATAAGTCATTGCGAGTAAATTGTTTGTTAGTTTTCTTGAGTATAATTGTGACTGCTTTAGGAGAAATTCTTAGGTGAGCATGTCTTAAACTCAAAGGCTGAGTTCAACTTGATTGATGGAAATGGTAGGGAGACAAATCTGCATATATTATATACTAATATATTATGTATCTTCTGAGTAACCGAAGGTGGGACCCTTTAGGTCAGTCGATTTTTGGAAGGCCGTTTTTGATTTGTTTTATGGAAAGTTAGTGAAACAGGAAAATTTTCTTGCCACTGTACTTCTTCTTTATTGCAACTGAACTATGCTGATTGTTCGACCAAAAAAAAGTTATAAATAAGTTACTATATATATATATGCCGAAGCAATTATACTCATTTTATACTCTCTGGATGTGTCTCTGAGATATTTTTAAAGATTAGATTGAATTATATATTGGGTATTAAATCTTTTTAACACTTTATTTGTTTACGCAGATCGGATCAAGCTAATGAATATTTTAGATCTAATTTTTTTTATTTATTTATAGATTTTAATGAATAGAATAAAGGTTGTCTCACTCAAATATTTTTACCGAGAAGTGTTTGACGATCACAATTTTAACAGATTATAAGATATTTAAATTATTGTTTGTGAGTAGTATATCATTTAAGTATAGAATTATGATTGCATTCCCACTAACTTTTATATATATGTATATATATATGGATCTCTTCAATTTCAATAAGATCAAATAATTTGTTCGTTTTATTGAAACAAATATTCTAACTCTAAAATATTGGCTTAAATCTATAAATAACTATTTATAACTTACATAACTTTTTTATGTATTTCATGTTAGTGAAACTCTCGAGTTCTGTTATGTGTATATCCTCCTCAAATTTATAGTTTAAAAATATGATTTTTTTGTCTATCAACCAAATTTCATAATCATGATAGACTTCAATCGCAAGCAGTAGGATTCCTCAAAATCAATCACTTCTCGATGGCTATATCCACCTTTTTTATCAATCCAGTCTTTCTTTTAAAGACCCACTTGCACCTTGTCAAAATTATTCATTTAGGTGCATTCATCGAGTCCTAAACTTAGTTGGTGTACATGGAATTTATTTTGGATTTTATGGCTTCTGACTTTTTCTCAAAATCTAGGCAATTATTGTCTTAGAAATATGTCGTAAGATCATCATCTAAGATCGGACCATCAGTATGATTTTTGATAAGAAACCCATGTGTTCAAGTCCGCTAGATACTCTACTAGATCTATACCATAAACTCGCTGTGTACTTTGAGATTTCATAATGTCCTCTCATGGAGGTGCCTCAATTGAAAGCCGCTACGAAGCACTAGGATTTTTGTTTTGATCATTATTTTGTGAATTTTGAAATTCATTAAGTTCGATCTTATTCCCACTATTTTGTTCATGAAGAAATTCCTTCTCCAAGAAGGTAGCGTGTTTGGCAATAAATACTTTTTGATCTATAGAATGATTGAAGTAGTATCCTATAATTTTCTTTGGATACCTCACAACACTTCTTTACTTAGGCTTCAATTTCTTTGCTTCTTGCCTTTTTACATAAGCTGGGCAGCCACATATCCTAATATAGTTAAAGGTTGTTGTAATATACCATATAGCCACCTCTCATACCTAGACTTATTTTGTATCTTAAATATTACAAGGGGTATATTTAAGTTATTATTCAAGTTAAGTTTTAAAATCAAAATCCTAACCAAGCCAACATTAGTTTTTTCGAGCAGGGTCCTTAAGTGATTAGAGATTAGATTTAATTAATTTTGATGAACCAAAATTATGACATTTTTCATCTTATTAATCTAGATACAAAACTGAAATGAAATTTTCGTGCAAAAATGATCATTTATAAACAAAATGACCAAATATTATATGAAGAGGAAACCGTGGCCCGAACTCGATTCTATACTCTTCATAACCAGCCACCTCTTATCAAAGTGATAAGGATCATTATTTCATAAGATCATAAGATAATAAGAAAAATATCTATTAGTCATATTTTGACTACATGATGAGTCTAGAAATGTGTTTATAAATAAACTACTATCATCTTCTTTATTCCCTAAGCAATTTCGAAATTCCCCTCTCTCATAAGCCTCTCATCATCTTCTTCTTCAATTCCTTACTTACCATTAAGAAATTCAATCAAAGTTTAAAGAAGATACAAAATTATTGGTGGAATTAGCAAGTTTAAGGTAGATCTATCTTCAATCTTCTATAGAGTAAGAATATATCTCATTTCTATTCAATTATTCTTACCTAAGTTGTTGATCAATATCATGGTGATTATCTAGACTTAGTTTGAGATTTTGAATCTAGGTTAGAATTAAAAGTTAATTAGAAATTGTACTATCTCTTAAATCCTTAGAGATTGCAAGTCTGGAATTTAAAAAAATAGATTGACGTTCGATTTACTAAAAGGAATTCTAGCAATCTTCTACATACCATAAGATTATATTTAGAAGATAGGCTCCTAGAGCTTTTTAGAAAGTTCAAGAATAGTCAAATTAGAGTTATATTATAGGTCAAGAAATAAATTCTTAAAGTTAATCTAGTGAGTTGTAAAATGAAAATGTTGGATTTGTGAACAATAGATGTTCTTATAGACTTTTGAATAAGCTCATACTATAGAAAATAATGATATTTTACAGAAAATATTAGATAAATAGACCTACAAAACTATATTAGGCTTAAAGTAAGTGATTATTACAATAAAAAGTGGGCTAATCCTAAATTAATGAAAATATAATCTTTTTTCAAGAACATTACAGTTTTAATAAACATATTTAGAAATGTGTAACTTGAGTTATATGAACCCAAATGAAGTGAATCATATCAATTATGAAATCTTAGGATATTAGCTTTCCAAAGAAATATATTTGGTAATTTTGTAGTACATCTATAATTAGATATAGGCGAAAGAAAAATATTGGTCGAAGATAGATGCCTGATTGAATAGTTTTGGAATACTTGATGTTTGATAGGACAAATATGAATATTACCATTTAAAATTTTCACAAGAGGTATAGGAGCTAGGTACCATAAAAATACCCAAGGAATAGTTAGAATACAACTATAGAAGCAAAAAATTTAATAAGGGTATATTGAAAGGCATGAAAGCAGGGCTTATATAAAGAGTTAGAATTTTCACAAACTAAGGATTTAAATTAAGTACACTAAAGTAATGTTACATGATTAGATAATTTAATGAATAATAAAGCTTATAAAAGTAAAAGCCTTATCAAGATGAATTTAATGTATGCTCGGATAGGTTAGTACTTGATGAAGGATTTGAAGAAATTTTGGACTTTTCAAAATAGCACAGATCTCATGTAAGTAAACTATTCTTTATGTTTACTGCATTAATTTTATGAAAAGTTGTAGATGAATTTTAGAAGTTGAAATATTTTGATATTTAGATCATGATTTGGATGCAACAAAAACATGTTTGAGTTGGAAAGCATTGTTTAAAATAAAAAAGCAGAATATTATACTATTTCAAATAAAGTACTTTATGAAAGTGCATATTATATATTCAATGAGATGTTGGCGGGTTAAGGCGGATCCCATAGAGAGATCATTAATTCTAGATTTTATTGATTATAGTAGATTATGGTAGCGGTCATAAAAGACTAAAAGTTATTAATGGTTATAGTGGATTGCTTCCAATAGTTAAGCGGACCATAGATTTAAAAATGCCGACGACAATATTCTTAGAGCCCAAAAACGTAATAAAAGAAAATTATCACTATTTTCTTATAAAGTATTTGAAAACAACACGTTCAGGATATTGAATCAAATTTTGTAGTTTTATATAACTATTTTATATATTATGCATGTACGATAAGAAATTTGTTTTATGAGCTTTTTAGCTCATTGAAGTTTACTTATGTTAGGAGTAGACAAGAAGGAAAACTTGTGTGTATAATTGATTAGTGAATGAAGAGTTGTCAGTTACATGACTTTATATATGGTTCCGGTTTGTGGGGAAAACAATACAATTTTCAAGAGTATTTTCAAAAATCTTTTGAAGTACTTATTTTGTGACTATAATAATACTTTTTAATATAAATGTAAATAAATAAATATACATATGTGCTTCAAGATTTCAGTAATGATAAGTTTTAATTTAGTAAAATTTTAAGAACTTTCAATTATTCTATATATTCATCAAATAGTTTTTAAATAAAGTAGTAACACTTATGCTAATTATATAGAAAAACTAGACGCTATCTAAAAGTGTCTTGAATATACGTATAATTAGTAGAAGAGTATTACAAGTTGGCATCAGAACAAAAGTTTAAATGATTTTGTAAATAAAACCCTATCTATACACAAGACGCACATGTAACATCTTTATTCGATGTAAATATTATAACTTTAAAGTTATAGTTTAAACTTTAGTTTGGCGAGACAAAAGATGGTTAGAAATTTTTTCAATCATTAAAGAGATAAATTGTATAATATACTATTGAAATTTAATTGGTATGATAGAATAGTTTGGAAAACTTTCAACACTAAGGTATGTACCAATGGTGGTCCTCTAGTTAAAGATATTTATAATATTCGGAGAGATAGGTTCGGAAAAAATATATATATATATATTCTCCGGGATAAGGTCATCATCAAAAGATAAGAAAAATATCTACTAAACTCATCAAAAATATCTTTCGATTCTAGAAACGTGTTTTTATCATTATTTTTATTCCCTAAGAAATTTTGAAATTCCCTCTCTCAGAAGCTTCTCATCCTTTTCTTCTTCAATTCCTTACCTACTAATAATAAATTCATTCAAAGCTTAAAGAAGATACAAAACTCTTGGTGGAATTACCAAATTTAAGATAGATCTATCTTCAATCTATTTATAAAGGTAAAAATATCTATTTTCTTCAACTTTTCTTTCCTAAGTCGTTGGTCAATATCATCGGATAATGATTATCAAGAGTTAGTTTGAGATTTTGAATCATGTTAAGAGTTAAAGTTAATTAGAAATGGTATTATCTTTTGAATTCTTAGAAACTGCAAAATTGAAATTTGGAATAGATTGACGTTCGATTGTTAAAATAATTTCTTGCAATCTTCATTATATCATAAATTTATATTTAGATGATAGACTCCTAGAGTATTTCAAAAAATTTAAGAACACTTAAATCAGATTTATATAGATCTAAGAAATAAATTCTTGAAATGACTTAGTAAATTAAAAAATGGAAATGCTAGATTTACGAACTATATGTATTCTTATAGACTTTTGAATAATGTTGACCTTAGAAAATTATGATATTTTACATAAAAATACTAAAGACATAGATCCACGAAACCATATCAGAATTGAAATAATTGGCCATTAAAATAAAAATTTGGGCAATTTTAGAACATGACAGTTTCAATTAGTAACTTTGGAATGGTGTAACTTAAGTTATACTTAGCGAAAAGAAGTGAATCTTATTAATTATGAATTAGGATGTTATCTTTCTAAAGTAACATATTTGGGAATATTTCAGTAGCTCTACAATTAGATATTGGCGAAACAAAAATATTGGTTGAAGATAAATGCATAATTGAATGGTTTTGGAATAATTAAGGTTTAATAGGTCAAAATTGAATATTCCAATTTGAAATTTTAACAGGACGTATATTGAAAGCCATGAAAGCAAGACTTGTATACAAAGTAATAATTTTCACAAAATAAAGATTTAAATTAAGGATACTAGAATAATATTAGTTGGTTAAAGAAGCTAATAAATAGTAAGGTTTATAGAAGTAAAATCTTTACTAAGATAAGTTTAAATATATTATCTAATAGGTTAGTAACTAGTCAAGGATTTAAAGAAGGTTTACCTGTTTTTATGACTAAAAAAAGTAGTATGAAGGCCAGAAATCAATTTTTAATTTTTTTACTGTCCGTCTCTTCATTGTTCTTTATGTTCATTCTCTCTCTCTTTCAAATCAATAAACCCATCTCCATTTACGAGCATCGCTTTCACTATTCTCTCCGCCTCCATGTCTGCAGTTTTTAGCTCATCATAACATTCAAGACATAAAAGCACAATGCTGAAAGACTATTTGTATGGGAAGAGACTTTACAGCCGCTATTTGTATGGAACATAAAAGCATAACGTGGGAAGAGACTTTACCGCAACTATTTGTATGGAACACCTTGAAAACTTGTTCGAGCTGGTTAGAGACTCTCTTGGCGGTAAGAGACTTGGATTTTGTCAACGCATCCAAGTTGAAGAATTGATGTTTGTTGTGCTTAGTTAAAAAGCAGACGAATTTGAAAGATCTAAGGTTAGAGTTTCAGACTTCATTTACAGGTGCAGAAAGTGAGTGATACAGTGCTTCAAGCTTTATCTTTGATTAATTTGGTCGATTTTGGGACTTCATCTGTTTCTTTTATTTTTATTCTAGCCTGGATCCATTCGCTGTGATTCTCTTACTTGTATAAAGACCAGACCCTTCACCAGCCGAAACCTGTTGTATGGTGGAAATGGATGAAAACGGTGTAAGCAACTTAATGGATAAAAATGGTGGAAAGAAAAAAAATAATTATGTAAAGTTAAAAGTTGTTCAAATAATAGAGAATGAAAAGAGAGAGGTAGAATGAAGAGACAATTAAAAAAGAATCGATTTTGGGTTCATGATGAGGTGGTACAATATTTCAACTTAAGAATTTCTTATAAAGGATATAACTTGTATCTATAATTGATTAGTGAACGAAGAGTTACTTGCGTGACTTGATATATGGTCCAACTGTGTGGAAAATATGAAAACTTTCAAGAGTATTTTCAAGAATCTCTTGAAGTATTTTTTGCGTGACTTTAATAGTACTCTTGAATGTATATGTAAGTAAATATGTACATGTGCTTCAAGATTTCGATAATGTTAAGTTTTAATTAAGTAAAATTTTAAGCAAGTTTCAAATTAAAATTATTCATTTTTATCAAATGGTTTTCAAGTAATGTACTAAAACTTCTGTTAGTTATATAGCAAAAGTAGTTGTTATCTTAAAAAGTACCTTGAATACTTATATAACTAATAGAAAAGTGTTACAGTTGCACTTCTATCTTTCCATATTTCATATGGAATTGAAGTAATTGTGTAAATTGATGTTTCTAGAAAGTAGCCCAAAATGATAATAGAGGATTAGTGTGACACATTATTAATCGAACCATATCTAATAAAATTTGATTTCTCCTAACCAATGCATCATTTAGTTATTGTATTTTGGAAAGAGTCCATTGAGAGAGAAATTCATTCTCTCTAAAACAATCAAGGAATTCTTGGCTTAAACATTGACTATCTCAATCGGATCAAAATCTCTAAATACTCTTAACAAATTATTTTTCTACTTCATTTCTATATTCCTTGAATATTTCAAAAGATTTGAACTTGTGTTTAATAAAATGCACATAATCGAACCTTGAGACATTATTGTTCAATGTAATGAAGTATAAAGCATATAACCCAATAGTTTATCCTGTTATAATCCTTGGCTAGGATATTTTAGGATAATTTAAAAGAATATAACCCCAAGCATAAGATTCTATAGTGATTTTATAATTACTAACACATATAGTCAGTAGATAAAACCTCGTTAATAGTTAGTATAAATACCATCGAGATTATCTAATGTTACGTTTAGCGAACTCAATCTTCTCCTAAGCACCCACATGCTTATCAAGATATTATGTCAATATCAATTGTTATGACATCAACCACTAAATTAAGAAGATAACATATGCAATATAGTCTTTTTAAATTATCAATGTCTCTTTTCGATAGTTCTATGATCATAAATATTTAGATCTTTAGGCTTTTAGGATCATGAATTTCAACTAACATGATCAGTATCATGGTTCAAGTGTATAACCTAAGATCTAAAACATTATCATAATATGTATATTAAAGAACACATTCAATATTATTATGACAATAAATAATAATAAACATGATAAAGAGATAATATATTAATTAAAAATTAAATATTATTCCCTTACTATAGGCACAGTGTAGTATTAAAATGTAGTATTATAGGCACAATTTTGCTCCCACTAACCTTTTAGTCTCATACATAGCATGGCATACGTGATTGAACCAATTGCTAAACTCTATGATATGTCATCAGTTTTTTGTCTTTCCTATTGTGTCTTAGGAGACATTGATTTAAAAAGAGAGATTCCATAACACATTAGCAAATATTCCCCTTGGAATCTTCCATACTAAATCACTGTAGTATTTTATCTATGAATCTTAATTGAGTCAAATCTATCAATCTTTAAGATCTACCTCTATAGATCTTTATCCCTAGAAAAAATATGCTTCACTCATATCATTTATGGAGAAGCTTTTCGATAACTACAATTTCACTAATTCTAACATACCAACATTATTTCCTATGAGTAGTATGCCATCAACATATAGTATTATGAACATAATTTTACTCCCACTAACCTTCTTGCAAACATAGGAACCATCATGGTTTTAAATAAAATCATACACCTTGATTGTCTCATCAAAATGTCTATTCCAACTCAGAAATGCTTACTTCAAACCATAGATTGATTTTTGCATCTTATAGAACCTTTTTATGTTTTTTTATGTAAAACCTTTCTACTATATCATATATACCTCCTCTTCGAGGTTTCCATTTAAGAATGCAGCTTTCACATCCATATGTCAGATTTCATAATTATTGCAAGCAATATCCTAATAGATTTGGTAATGGCTATAGGAGAAAATGTTTCATCGTAACCGATTCATTCTCTTTGTCTGTAGCCTTTTGCCACAAGTCTAGTCATATAGGGACTATCGCTTCAAGTGCATCAATCAATGACCGTACGTGGTTGATGTACATGGAATCCATTTAAGCTTGCATGGTTTTGAGTTATTTTGTAGAATCTTGACTTTTTATAGCCTCGGAATAGCTTGTAGACCATCTTTGATGACCGAATCATCTTTAAAATTCTCTACTAAGATGCATGTACTTTGAGAATTGGACTTTCTACTAGATCTACAAATTGATTATGTACTTTGAGAAGTCACAGTTTCTTCTTTCGAAGTCTTCTCAAATGTAGGTTCGATTTAACAAGATTCTCTATATGATTATCATTTCGTAGTTCTTGAATTTTTTTCAATTTCTATCTTGCTCCCACCAGTTTTCAGAATCGTCGTTATTAATAGCCTCGACGTAGATCGTAGGGTCATCTTCTATTACCAAACCCTTGTTGATATTTTCTACCATAAATCCATATCTTTCGGGTCCACTAGATCTTGTACTAGATCTACAAATTGGTTGTGTACTTTGAGAAGTCATAGTTCCTTCTTTCAAAGGCTTCTCAATTATATGCTCGGTTCCTACATGACTCTCAATCTGAGTGTCATCATGTAGTTCTTCAATTTCTTTAAGTTCTATCCCACTCCCACTACCTTCATTGGAAAGATATTCATTTTCCAAGAAGACAAGAAGAGTCTTAGCAACAAACACCTTTTATTCTAGAGAGTAATAGAAATGATATTCTCTTATTTCTTTACGATATCTTACAAATATACACTTCTTAGACTTTGCATCTAGTTTGTCTGATTCCTACTTCTTTATAGAAGAGTGACATCCCCATATTTTATTAAGGTAAATAGATGCATTTTTAGCTTTCCATATATCATATAGTGCACATGAAACAAACTTAGATGGATTCTAGTTAAGATCATGCATCACACTTTCACCCGAATAACCCTAAAATGACAATTAAAATTTAGTTACTCATCATTGACCGAATCATATCAAATAGATTTTGATTTATCTTTTCTAAAAAGCCATTTAACATAGTGTTCTAGGAGGAGTCCATTAATATAGAATCTCACTCCCTTTTAGATTGTCCAGAAATTCTTAACTTAAAAGTCATCGCCACCTCAACCGGGTCGAAGTATCTTAATACTTTTATCATGTTATTTCTCCACTTCATTCTTATTCTTCTTGAATTTCGCAAGGTTCATATTTTTGTTTCATAAGATACACATATTTGTACCTTGAGAGATCATCGATAAAGTGATGGGGTCGACTTTAACTCTACGGGTTGATTATACATCATGTTTTAAGTTCATTATGATGTATGTTTAGACCAATTATTAGTTAAGTTATGTTTATTTAAATCATTTTAAGTATCATCGAATTACGTAACTCATTCAGAAATTAAAAAAAAATTAAAGAAAGAAAAAAAAATACGAATTTAGGATTTATAAGTCAAATTTATATTAATAATATCCGTCTAGGCATATTTTACACAACAATTTATATTAATAATTTATATTCATAATATCAAATTACGCAATAAGTTTAAGTTCATTATGATGTCGGTCGGACATGTTTAATAAAATTAGCTAACTCATTGAATAATTAAAAAATAAATTAAACTGAAATAAAAAAATACAAATTTGATTTAATTCAAAATCACAATTAATACTAAAAATTAAATTTATATTAAACAACTTAATAAAAATCACATAAAATCATTCGGACCATCTGATTAAATCGTACGGTTTAATCGGATGGTCCAAATGCCTACGTAGGCACGCACAGGGAAAGGGTGTGCAGGCACTCCAGCCGATCTCAGAGATGAGACCGTTCCCTTGGCCACTACTGACTTTCCTAGTAGTTATCATAAAAGTAGATATAGAATTAAAATTGAGCTTCTTGTAACAACATCAAACAAAAAGCTGAATTTGTTTTTGTTTTTCCTTGATAAAATCTAAAACACCTCGTCAAATCATGTGGCCAGCAGGTGTTTCGTATTATTGTAGTTATGTTTTATTTATTTACTGACATATGTAACATTGCTGATATGAACAATGTTTAAAGATTGCTTGTTTGGTTAGTGACTTCACAATTGGAAATTAGTCAAAAACATTGACTTTTTGACTCCCTAATCCAAATGCATTGACTCCAATTCCATTAGCTTCCTCTCATCATTTATGACTTGTTGCAATTGGTTTGAAGGTGATCGGATCATTAAAACTCAACTTGAGGCCTAATCTTGCTTTTACTGTTTTATTGATTTTGGCCTTGTGAAGTTTCTGTTTTAGTGCAATTTTTTACCTCAAATGGAGCTGCTCTAACCTCAAGCAAGTTTGTTTAAGTTGGTTGGACCTCAAGCTTCGAGATCAAGCATGCCAAAGTCCATCATCTCACTTTTGGTGTTTTAGCACAAAGCCAAAAGCTGTTTTTACAGTAACAGCTTTTTGCCTTTACTGTTTTTACAGAACAGCTTTTTTGCTATTTTTGTGTGCTTGATTGTACTTAGCACTTTTGTAATGTCCAATCTAGTATTGTAACTTCTAATCCTAGTTGATTAGAGATGTCTTAGTTTACTTTAACTTTAGTAATTGTTCTGATTTGTAATCATCTCTTTATTAAGTATTAATGAAATGAAAAACTTGCATTTTAGCAAGTAAGCAAATTTTATCAGAAAACAAAGTGTATTCTGTTTTTTGCTCTCAACTTTGAAATTCTAACATGGTATCAGAGCTTAATTCTTTAGGGGCCTGATCATCATCCATTCTTTCTCTCCAACTTCAATCGATTAAAAAAAAAACAGATTCTTACCTACTCAAAAAACCAGAAAATCAGAAATGTCTTCCAACAGTGTGAATCTTCCCTCTCCACCTGTTTTCAGTGGAAAAGACTATCACATATGGAATGACAAGATGCAAAATTACCTTATTGCATTTGATCTATGGGAAGCAGTGGAAGAAGGCTACGAACCTCCTGCTGAAGATGAGCACTTCACAGTCAACCAACTGAAGGCAGACAAGGAAAAGAGATTGAAGAATTATAGAGCCCTTACAGTCATCCAATCTGCCATTTCGAATGAGATTCACACAAGAATTCTTGGCCTAAAAAATGCCAAATCAGTGTGGGATACTCTTCAAGCAGAATTCCATGGAACCAAAAGGGTTAGAGCTGTCAACTTGCTCACTGCAAGAAGAGACTTTGAAGCTCTAAGAATGAAAGATGATGAACCTATCAAGGCTTATGTGGATAAGCTAAATGAGATAGTGAGTCAAATGAGAATGCTAGGAAGTGACATTACTGAGAGCTCCATCGTGAACAAAGTGTTGGTGAGCTTGCCTTCCAAATTTGACTCAAAAGTGGATGCTATAGAGGAAAGCAAAGATCTGTCCAAACTGACCATGAATGAACTAGTAGGCTCACTTCAAGCAAATGAGAAGAGACATTCAAATAGGACAGATGCAACTACAGAAGGTGCTTTCTTTGCAAATCAGAAAAAACCTTGGAAAAGGGACAACCAAGGCAGCAGCTCCAAACCTTCAAATCCTGCAAGCAAGAAGAAGGAACACACTTGTACCATTTGCAAGAGAAAGGGGCACTTTGAAAAGACTTGTTGGAACAAGGGCAAACCTCAATGCTCCTATTGCAAAAGATTCGGTCATGTGGAGAAGGAGTGCAGAAAAAGGAAGTATGAAACAAAAAATCACAAATCTCAGCAAGCAAATCATGCTGAAGATGAAGAAAATGCTTTCATGGTCACACAAGCCAAAAGACCAAGACAAAGGCATGAATGGTTGATTGATAGTGGATGCACAAGTCACATGACCTTCAACAGAGACTTGTTTCTCAGCCTAGACATGTCAAGCAAGACAAATGTCATTGTAGGCAATGGTGAAACTCTGAAGGCAGAAGGAAGAGGGACTGTTTCTGTCAAGACAAGCAATGGAGCAAGGACAATCAAAGATGTTCTTTATGTTCCGAATCTGGATCAGAATCTTCTCAGTGTGGGGCAAATCATGAAGAGTGGCTGCTGTCTTACCTTCCAAGAAGAATACTGCAGAATCCTAGATTCCAACATGAAGCTGATTGCTCAGGCCAAGATCAACAACAACAGCTTCTCTCTAAATTGGGAAAATGGTGATCATAAGGCTATGATGAGCAAAGCTGATGAATCATGGCTTTGGCACAAAAGATATGGCCATTGTGACCTGAGAAAACTTAGCATTCTGAGCTCAAAAGGGCTGGTTGAAGACATTCCAAAGTTGCAAGTTCAAACTGAAATTTGTGAATGCTGTCAACTTGGAAAAATGAAGAGGAAGCCTTTTCCTATCAACCAAGCTAATAGGGCATCTGAGAAGCTTCAACTTGTTCACTCCGATGTAAGTGGACCTATGAAGGTTCCCTCATTGAACAACAACAAATTCTTCCTACTGTTTATAGATGATCAAACAAGGTATGGTTGGATTTACTTTCTCAAGAACAAATCAGAAGTGTTCGGGCTGTTCAAGAAGTTCAAAGCCTTGGTTGAAGCTCAGTCAGAAAAGAAAATCAAAGTCTTAAGGACTGATAATGGAGGGGAATACAACTCAACTGAGTTCAAATATTTTTGTGAAACTCAAGGCATTGTCCACCAATTTACAGTGCCTTATTCACCTCAGCAAAATGGGGTTGCTGAAAGAAGAAACCGAACAATAATGGAGATGTCTAGAAGCATACTGTTTGAGAAGAAGATCCCCAAAAGGTTTTGGGCTGAGGCAGCCTTCACCTCTATGCATCTACTGAACAGACTTCCTACCAAAGCTGTGGAGGGAAAAACTCCATATGAGGCATGGTTCAACCTCAAACCTTCTGCCTCTCATCTCAAAGTATTCGGTTCAATTTGCTTCATCCATGTCCCTGATGCCAAGAGGGATAAACTCTCTGAAAAATCAGAAAAGTGTGTGATGGTTGGTTATAGTGCTGAAAGCAAGGGATATAGAGTTTTCAACCCAAAGTCCAACAAGGTTATGGTCAGTAGGGATGTAACATTTGATGAGTTAGCAAGCCTCAAATGGGACAATGAAGATGAAGAAAGCTCAGAATTATTGATGGAGGAGCAAGCTGTGCAATCTGAACCTTTGTCTGATGAAGAGGATGAACTTGAAAATCCAAGGTTCAGAAGCATTGATGATGTGTATCAAAGATGCAACTTGGCCATCTCAAAACCTAGCTGCTATGAAGAGGCCAAAGGTGATCTAAATTGGGAACAAGCAATGAATGAGGAGATTTCCACAATCAACAAGAATGAGACTTGAAAACTGACCAAGAAACCAGAAGGTAAGAAAACCATTGGGGTGAAGTGGATTTACAAGGTTAAAGTCAATCCGGATGGAACCACCAAGAGGCACAAAGCAAGACTTGTTGTCAAGGGATATTCACAACAGCATGGAGTTGATTATGGAGACACCTTTGCTCCAGTTGCTAGATTGGATACAATCAGAATGCTAATAGCTATTGCAGCTTCAAAAGGGTGGAAAATTGATCAGCTTGATGTCAAGTCCGCCTTCCTTAATGGATACCTAGAGGAGGAGATCTATGTGGGTCAACTTGAGGGATTCATCACAATGGGAAAGGAAGATCAAGTGTATAGACTTCACAAAGCTCTATATGGACTGAAACAAGCTCCAAGAGCTTGGTATGCAAGGATCAATGGCTACCTCATCAGCAAAGGCTTTCTGAGGAGTGAGAGTGATCAAACCCTCTACATCATCAAACAAGGTATCTCAACTCTAATTGTCTCTTTATATGTTGATGACTTGTTGGTGATCGGGTGTGAGTCTAGCTTAGTGGAAAAATTCAAATCTGATATGAAAATAGAATTTGAGATGACTGATCTTGGAAGCATGAGATACTTTCTTGGAATGGAGATTCTCCAACTATCTAATGGGATCTTCATATCTCAAGCTAAGTATGCTAATGACCTTTTGAAAAGGTTCAAGATGGAATGCTATAAACCTGTTTCCACTCCCCTAGTTGCTGGTGAAAAGTTATCCAAATCTGATGGTTCAGAAAGGGTGGATTCAACAAGCTTTAGGAGTCTCATAGGAGGTCTTATGTACCTAACAGCAACAAGGCCTGATCTTATGCAAGCTACCTGCTTACTCTCTAGATTCATGCATGAGCCAACTCAAATGCATAATGGGGCTTCCAAGAGGATGTTGAGATATCTAAGTGGCACCTCATCTAATGGAATCTGGTATGAGAAGGGAGAATTGAATTTACATGGCTATGTAGACAGTGATTGGGCCGGATCAATTGATGACATGAAAAGCACAAGTGGCTTCTGCTTCTCACTTGGATCAGGGGTCTTCTGCTGGATCTCTAAGAAATAGCAAGTAGTTGCTCAATCAACGGCTGAAGCTGAGTACATTGCAGCAGCCTCAGCAGCCAATCAAGCAACTTGGATAAGGAAAATGATGAAAGATCTTGGTTTCATTCAATTGGATCATACAACTATCTACTGTGATAGTCAATCTGCTATTGCCATATCTGAGAATCCAATTCAGTTTGGAAAGACAAAGCATATTTTGATCAAGTTTCATGTGATTAGGGAGCTTATCAAAAATGGAGAAATAAGGTTGGAATATTGCAATTCTGAAAATCAGAATGCTGACATCTTTACCAAGCCTCTGTCCGGGTTCAAGTTTGATTACTTCAAATTTAAATTGGGAGTCACTCACAAAACATTCAAGGAGGAGTGTTTGAAGATTGCTTGTTTGGTTAGTGACTTCACAATTGGAAATTAGCCAAAAACGTTGACTTTTTGACTCCCTAATCCAAATGCATTGACTCCAATTCCATTAGCTTCCTCTCATCATTTATGACTTGTTGCAATTGGTTTGAAGGTGATCGGATCATTAAAACTCAACTTGAGGCCTAATCTTGCTTTTACTGTTTTATTGATTTTGGCCTTTTGAAGTTTCTGTTTTAGTGCATTTTTTACCTCAAATGGAGCTGCTCTAACCTCAAGCAAGTTTGTTTAAGTTGGTTGGACCTCAAGCTTCGAGATCAAACATGCCAAAGTCCATCATCTCACTTTTGGTGTTTTAGCACAAAGCCAAAAGCTGTTTTTACAGTAACAGCTTTTTGCCTTTGCTGTTTTTACAGAACAGCTTTTTTGCTGTTTTTGTGTGCTTGATTGTACTTAGCACTTTTATAATGTCCAATCTAGTATTATAACTTCTAATCCTAGTTGATTAGAGATGTCTTAGTTTACTTTAACTTTAGTAATTGTTCTGATTTGTAATCATCTCTTTATTAAGTATTAATGAAATGAAAAACTTGCATTTTAGCAAGTAAGCAAATTTTATCAGAAAACAAAGTGTATTCTGTTTTTTGCTCTCAACTTCGAAATTCTAACAAACAAGAAATGCACATAATATTCCTACTCTTATTCTCATAGCGAGCAACGACCAGCTATTTCTTCCATGAAAGTCAATACATGTTTCATTTATAGGCCCTGGTAAATTTGTAAGCTTATATTGTACTGGAAAAGCAAAGAATAGAAGACAGAAAAAACCAATCTAAATACAATAGCAAATATGAAACTGAGACTGGCCGGTAAAGACCCGTATGTAATTTTGGACAATGGATTAGTAAAGCTAACGTTTAAGAAACCTCAAGGGTATGTGATTGGCATCAAGTATTGAGGAATAGACAACTTGTTAGATCCCAAGTCAAACGAATCTAGTAGAGGGTATGTCTTGTCTTCTGAAAAATTTCAAGCTTATTGGTATAATTTTTCTTTAGTATTTCTTTCTTTGGTACAGAAACTGGGACATTAACTGGAGCTTACCACGGGGCCAAGACAGATATGAATTGTGTGCTTTCATAATCCTTACTAGATAATAACAACCATACACTGTTAATAACTTAAGATTAGTAATGACTTGAAGTTCATTAATGCAAACTCAAGGAGTTGAATTCTGTGTAATTCCTTCGGACAACGAACAAATAGAGGTATCATTCAAGAGCATACATAATGCATCTACTCCAGGCATCAGATTGCCTCTCAGTATAGACATAAGGTTAGCTTTTTCCTACTTGCCCTTGAAAAATAGTCCCCTACTACTACTTCTAACTTGATCGTGTATATATTTATGCTACTATCTTAGGTACATATTGAAGAGTGGTGTTTCAGGCTTTTACTACTATTCAAAATACGAGCGTCCACGTGGGTCCCATGCTTTCGATCTTGCTCAAACGAGGATGTTATTTAAGTTGCGATATGACAAGTAAATTCCACACTTGAAATTTGAACTTGTTTTCGGTTTTAGATATTAATATCAAGTACTCTCTACCTTGACAAAATTCAAGTGGAATTGTTTCGGAACAGGTCTCACTATATGTCAATCTCGGCTGAGAAGCAAAGGATAATGCCAATGCCAGAGGATTTGCTCCCCAACAGAGGGAAACAACTAATTGTACCCGAATCGGTTGTGCTTGTAAATCCCACTAATCCGGATCTCAGATGAGAGGTAGCGTTTGTTTGCTTTAGTGGTTTTAGACCTGGATTTCTTAAATAGAATTTTAGTGTAAGATTAAATTTAAATTGATGTGTCATATTTATATAAGACTTTGGAAATGTACTAAATTTTGATTGCTTAAGTAAACTATCGCTTAGATTTGGAAACAGATGGTGGATTAGTTCGGGCCCCATCATCGAATTCTGGATCATCTTTCCAAGCCATAAGCTTCGTAATGGTGGTCCGACTGAACAGAATCTCACAGTCCACACCGGTCCAAGTTGTCTTGCTGTAAATTCCGGAATTCATATTTATTAACTGTCCGAGAAAAGAACTGGCATTTTATTATTATGCTTATAACATATGGTTGATCAGATGTTTCATGGAACACATTTTATTGGAGAAGAAATAATAGCTCATTTTGAAGAGGGAGAGACATGGAGAAACGTGTTCAGGCCCTTCTTCGTTTAACTTAAGTCGACCCCGGATGTATCAAATGCATTCAACTTATGGGTAGATGCGAAGAAACAGGTAATAACATTATTTGGAATCATGTCTCATAGAAACATATACATTGCAATGCATAAAAGAATTATACTTGATTCTTCTTTCTACTTTCCGCTCATCCTAGAGATTGTTAAACAAGGAAACATGGCCGTATAATTTCGTTTCCTCACCGCAAAAGATTGTGGCTCAGCTTTAGGAAAACTATTTGTCCAAGACAGGTAATAATCAAGTAATTCACCCTCTCTCATATAGCGATTATTATTATTATTATTTTGTTAATGAAATTAGATATCTTATGACATCATCGAATTTATCGGCATTGTTTTTTCTTAAGTCAGATATGTTTCGGGTTCTCTAATCCCGGCTAAAGGTGCATATATTGGTCTATCAGTTGCAAGAGGTGAAGGAAGAGATGGCTGTTGAAAGCAAGGCGACAACTTTTTATTAATGGACTTAAAGTTTCTAAGTATAAAGCAAAAGGAAAGAAAAAAAAAAGGATTCTTAAATTTGAAAAAATCAAACTAATGTATTGAGTGCAGGACCATCAAGTCTTGGCTCAGCCAGATTCAAATGGAGACTTCACAATTAATAATGTACTCCTGGAGTCTATAGTCTTCATGGATGGGTCCCGGGTGTTATGGGCGATTATCTTCATTGAGAACTCGTAACAATATCTTCCGAAGCAGCAATGCATCTTGGCGACTTGATATATATGCCCCTTAGAGATGAGCCCACTTTATGGGAGATTGGTTTTGCCAATCGCACAGCTAGTAGTTTCTATGTCCCAGATGTGAATCCAATGTATGTCAAGAAGTTATTTCTACACGGCCCAGAAAAGTAAGCAAACTAACCATATCTTCTTTTATCATAACATTAATATATCATTTCTTGATTGAATTTTATTAATTATAGGTTTAGACAATATGGTTTGTGGGATAGATACATGGATTTACAGCCGGAATCCGATCAAGTTTTCACTGTCGGCATAAATGATCCGAAGAAGGACTGGTTCTTTGCTCAAGTAGACAGGTCTTTAAAATTTAAAACTTTGTTCTTTTTCTAGGACCTAGAAATTTAAATCAATGGAGTATAATGAATTCTCCTTTTAACAGGAGAGGGCAAGATAACAAGTATCTTCGAACTACATGGATAATTAAATTCAATGTCATATCCACTGTAACCGATGCAACATTCAAACTTAGAATTTACAATTTAGTTTGAACATACAAACCATTGCATCTCCTACGCGATCCGATCTTAAGGTATAGATTTGAACAGTGTACAATTTAGTTATTTAAAGTTAACATCAACAAGGTTGGAATATTTCTTTTATTTTACATCATGGTGCAGATTTATGTAATGTCATGGAGATACAAAGCATATGGTTTTTGAGGTGTTGAACTTGGGAACAGATAACACGGTTTGCCGCATGGAATTCGTGGATTATACCGTCTTCTTAGCGTCGAAATTCCATCATCATTTTTGCTCGAGGGAGATAATTCCTTATTTCTTAGACAAGCTAGGGGTGGAGATTACCTTTGTGGAATCTTGTATGACTATTTAAGATTATAAACTCCCCACACTTTTTCTAATTGATATAGCTACCAAAATCACTCCTGTACAAATCTGATTTTAACTCAAAAAAGGGGGAAAAAAAACACAAAAACAAAAAAGAAGAGACTCATAGATCTTATATATAAATTTGCAAAGCTATAGGTTTCTTATCCATTCATTTTTCTTACAGCTTCGGGCTCAGTTTCCACCAAATGAAATCTTACCAAAATTGTTTTGAAATCATGTTCATGACTTGGAAATAAGAAAAGGATAGAGAGCATAAGTGATTTTGATCAGGTTTTCATAAGATCTCAATATACCCCTTTAATTTAATTAAACTTCACATTCCATAGCCTACATTACATAACAAAATCTCAGAGGTGGCCAAAACTTCTGAATGAAACAGAAAAGGGCAGCTCTGAATTTTCCTTAAGGATTGTAATAAGAAAAAAAAGAACATGTGGTTCATGACCAGTGATGATGATGATGGGATGGTGAATTTAAAGGTTAAAAGAGTGATCATCCAAAGAAGCCAGTTTTGGTCAAAATGGCATGTCTAACTTTGCTTAGATCTCTTCCTTTGAGTGTTCTTCCAATCCCTTCACACACTGAAAAAGACGAAATTTGCTTCCTTGCAAGCTTCTTAGCAATCCATTCATGAGGAGGAACCATGTCGTCGTCGTCGTCATCATCATCATCATCATTCTTATCACCTTCATGATGATCTCTATCATCACCATTTCCATCTCCATTATGTTTCCCATATATTATGGACCAATCCGGAATGTTCATGGGAGCTGAAGATTGCTTGACCATCATCTGGGTTTCTTTATTTTTTGCTGTGCCAACTACTTCTGGTATCACTTTTGGAGTAGTTGATAATAACTTCAATGAAAAAGAAGATGAAGAAGAAGAGCTTGAATAATGATAGTCCTTTGCTTTTCTTGAATCTTCATTGATCTCTTCTGTACAGCCCCATATATCTTCTTCATTTAACTCTTCATCTCTCACATCTCTCCCACCAAAAGCTCTGTTTTTTTTCAGGGCATTGTTCTTGTTCCAATCTGCCATTGCTAGAATGCTTCAAGAGGGAGAAAATGATGAGTAAGAAAAGTAGTTTACTGATTTTACTAATTCAAGGTCAATAAATTTTTACCTTCAAAAGAAAGAAGAAGAAGAAGAAGAAGAAGAAAGTTAAAGATACCGAAACCTTTGGCTTGGAGTTGAATGCTTTTTAATGGGGGTGAGAGCTTTAAATAGCCCGAAAGAAAAATTCAGAATGGGGTGCCTTATTTGCTTAAAGACAAAGGAGCTTTTAAAAAAGATAGCAAAAATAGACATATTTTTAAATTGGGGAGGGTTACTTTTATGCCCTAAGAAAACTAATAACTATGTGGAAAACGGGAGAAGATTAAAAATAATAATAATAATTAAATATATATATATATATATATATATATATTAAATGGATGTGATGAGATTTTTTTGAGCTGAGGTCTCAATTTGCTGAAAATGCATTTATTCAGAATTTATATTTAAGCTTTAGACACTTTGACTTAAGAGAAAAAAAGAAGCTTGTAGGACATGATTTTAAAGTTAAAGAGATAACTTCCATCAATATTGTATAAGTTCAGTTGTTTGAGATATTATTTTAATTGTCGAAGATGTAAGATTTTAGATGAGATTTCGTGTTTGAAATAATTATAAATATTCTATATTAACTAGTTAGATAACTTTGGGGAAAAAAGAAAAAAAAAATTGTTGGGGTTCATTTGTATGGTTAGAAACGGGTTTATAACTCAAGTTTGAAGGTTTAAGTCACTGTTTAGACCCTTGACTTCAATTTAACTACTCGATATTGGAGATTAATTTTTGTACACTACAAATAAGTGAATCTTATAGTCACTTACTATCACAACTGTCTCAGAAATATGACTTCATTTAAGAGAACTAATCAAACTAAGTACATATCTTAAACCTAATCTCAATCCCTTGTAACGTTGGGATCTTTTCCCCCTTTTGGGATCGAATGGAGGGAAGGACGAATTGAGAGGGAGGGAAATTCATTTCTGATTTGTCTTATATGCAAGTAAGAAACTGACAACACAACTAATAATTAATAAATTAAAAAGCAATAATGGGAAAAGGCTCTTCTGAGTTCTGGCCTCTGATTGGAGAAAAGTGGTGTAAACGTATTGGTCTGCTCTCTGATCTAATTCTCTCACACTGATTTTCTGTAAACCTTATCCTCTTAGAAACTCCTCCTCGACCCAAAAAAACTCACCATATTCGACGTTTGTACACAGTACTACAGCTACCACTTAGCCCTCTCTAGGAGGTTGTGACTTGAGGAGTGACAGTGCATTTTGATTGGGCGAAGTTGCATTGAGAGTAGAGATTTTTGGTCGGATTTTGGTTTTGTAAGTCAGTGATTGTGATTTTTTTTTTCTCTTTTTAAATTTATTTATTAATTAATTATTTGGTTAAAATGCTTGTAGCTAGTTTTTCCAGGGTGTTGGGAACTACAGTAGAGTTTGACAGGCTGTTTATCACATTCTATTGTAGTAATCAAGAGTGAGACCGGTCTTATTAAGGAATTATAGTTCATTTTATATTTGGTCAAAAAAAAGAATTATTTATGAGCATTTTATTCCCTTACATGAACTTGAGCCTGTATTAATGGTTGCTCCTATTAAAACAAAAACATAGTTTGATCTTTAGCTAGCATTTTAATGAAGAAAGGAAACAAAATACTCCTGCTAGCAGGTTTATGTTAAAGTCACATGATAGGTATGAGCAGAGGCGGCTCCTGTGATCAAAGATCTTACATCCAATTAAAATTTGAGATCATTTTTATATAAAATATAATTTTTAAAACATTATATATATAAATTATGTTATCTTTTTTAATTAAAAATTTTTATAATAAAATGTGTGAAATGAGCTCACTAATTATTTCATCACTTTTAAACTTTTTCATATTTTCTATAAACTTAGTAAATATATTTTTAGCATAATTTTAAATTTTAATAATTATATATATATATATCACAATTATTTAAACTCCATAATATATGAGACCCTAAGCCACTGTTTCTATTACTTTATGACTGAGTCTATCTTTGGGTTGGAGTTCTAATTTTTATTCTATTGGAGTAATTTCTCGATAAACATATTTCAAAAATATGAACAAGTGACAATAAAAATAAGCATATCTAATTAGGTAATTTGTAAGTTAAGGATTGAACCTTCCTTTCAATCATTGATCTATAGAGTTCAATAGAATAAGACGATAGGATAGCAAGTACTAAGGATCTAGCCTATAAATAATGAAAAGTGGATTCTCTTATTATGATGCACCATCTCATCGCCTAAGCTAGACTTACATTGGCCTCAACCACATTTAATAAAGTCAAGGCTTGTTATCAAAAGTTCAACCTATGTTTTTGGTAGTAGTGGTTATAATCTACGAGTAATCTGTAAACGAAAGCGGTTATTTAAAAATTTTCAGATCTAATCCTAAATATAGATTAAACTCATAGACATTCATTTATCAAGATCGATCATACAAACATATATCAAATATTTACTTAACAAAAAATATATAAAATTCTTAGGAAACTAAAAGATTAAGATCTAAGAAAACATACTGATCTTAATATAAAACCGAATGAATCTCCTTTCTTCTTCATCATGGCTGAATTCAATAGGAAGATTGAGGTGCCCAAGTTTTCACATTCTAATCGTAATCCATGCAGTTCAATTCCCTCGGTTGATTTTCTACTCTACGATTTAACACATGATTCAAAGAGCTCGAGAAAAGAAAAGGGATAATCTCACTTTCTCACACTAGGAATTTCGGCCAAGAGGTAAGTAAATGCTTATAATTTCTGGCCACCCTAATAGGGTATTTATAATACTCTATTAGGTCTCAAGTTTCCTAATAGCATTAGGTTTCCTTTTAATATTAGGTTTTCTTAAACCAATTAAAGAAATAATGGGTTAAACCCTCCTAATATATGGCTGACCTTGCCATGGGTCTTAGCTCATGTATTTTGATCAACAATTTGATTAATTTAGCCTATGAAATTCAATTTGAACACTTTGAGTTAAGCTTAACTAGAAGATATGGTTATGCTACGGATTCATGAGACCATATTCTTCTCAAGGTAGTAAAGAAGAAGTTGCATGAGATGAAATTACGAAAGTTGTTTTGTTACTTTATATGTTTATTGGGTTGGCTAAGGACACGTGAGACCTTAATACTCGATATAGTGGTCTTTTACCCAATAGGAAAAAGAAGTTTTTGCCGGTTAACTTAAAAAGGAAAAATTGGGTTGTAATAAAATAGTGGGAGCATAACCAAAATTAAATAGTCTCTTAATTTTGGAATATTGATGTAGTTTACTAGATTACTTATGCATTAGTTTTGTTTATTCTTTTAAAATAACAAACATGATGAATTGTTAGTTACGCTTAATCATGGAACAATATAGGTTAGTTAGAGCTAACTATAGAGATTGGCAATTGAGAATAGTTCTCAGACATGAAAGGCTTTCTGAGGTTCTTACCCAAAAAATCATAATTATTCCTGAGGAAGGGGCTAGCTCCGAATAGAAATCTGTTTAGGATAAATAGTTGCTCCAAGATGACGAGGGAAAATGTATCATGCTTGTGTCTATGGGGGTGAAGATAGTCGTACTGAAGGTAAGACAACTCGAAAGATCTGTTTTGTATGAAGATGGCTGAGGGAACTCCTATTGGAGATCATGCCCTTAAGGTGATTGACTCATAGAGAAGCTAGAGGGTCTAGGTTTCAAGACGGACTATGAGCTATCGAATGACTTGGTGCTCCAATCACTTCCGGACTCCTTTTAGTTGTTTGTTTTGAACTATCACATGAATAGGTTAATACCTACTCTTCATAAGTTGCTCAAAATGCTACAAACAGCCGAAAATTGTCTCCAATCTAAGAACAAAACAATTTTTCTTATGGGAAGTCACCATGCCAAGAAAGGCAAAAGAAAAGGGAGGTTTAAGAAACAGACCAAGAGTGCACATCTCAAAGCAAAGAAGGTTGTGGATAAGAAGGACATGTGAAAAGATGGAAAATGTTTCTATTGTGGTGAAGTGGACCATTAGAAGCATAATTGTAAGGCATATATTGCTTCTCTTCCAAAGAAGCAAGAAGAGTCTTCGGGTATGTTCTAAGCTATATGATTCTCTTATACAAGTTTTTACTTAGGTATGTGATATCATTTAGGAAGGCACACATAATTTTATTAATATGTAGAGCCTAAGAAATAAAGTGAAAGCTTGAAAGAGATAAATGAGTGATCACTCTATGAGTGGGAAATAAAGCAAGGGGTTGCATCATTAGTCATGGACTTCTTCAGTAAAAAAGTTTGTCTTGTTTTGTTTTGTTAAACAACCATTAAGCTTTGTTTAATTATTCAACCATTATGGCATTGTTGTAAATTTTGTCGAAAAGATGTTATAACTTCTTATCCTTATAAGAATGTTTGGAATATTACTTTATTGTTTATATTTAGGAGATGACTCCCTTTTATAGAATGGTATAGCATTTTTATTGAGAATTTATAAGACAAAGTAGCTTAGAACAAGTTTGAGAAACTAAAAGTTTTGATATTGATCAAATAAACATTTAGCATTGATTGGTTAGGTCATACCAAATAGATAAGAGCATACTTGTGGTAGATATGGATATCACAATCCATATGATTATGAATCACCAAGTAAGCTAGGCTTATGCATTTGGAATGATCAAGTCTATTTTAAATTATTTAAAAGAGAAGTTAATTATGTTGTATATCTGATACATAATGATGTATGTGGATTGATGCAACAAATGCTAAATGAGAATTTTGTTTTTTCTCATTAATTCCATATTTAGGTTCACTAAAATTTTGGGTTCATAGTCTTGAGAAGACATATATGAAACTGAAAAAGTGAAAAAAGGAAATTAAGAATAAAAGGAGATGAAAAAACAAATAAGACAATAGTATTAATCTTAGATAGATCATAAATATAAATACCAATGTCGTTAGTTTCTTAATAAATCCTTGAATAAGCATGTGATCCTTATTTAGTGAAGTTCTCTTAGAACATCATAAGCATATGATGCTTCGGTAAAGAGAAATTGGGATATATGAGATACAACCAGAGATGATTTGCTCACTTAATGCACTATAATCCAACTATGCCACATCATAGAAATCACCACGAGTTTGGTGAATCAGATTCTTACTAAATCTGCGTATTATGATCAATATTAGATATGGATAGAAATAATAAAATCATGCAACCATATGAGACATGGAGATGATTAGTCATCATTAAAAGCATGACATGGATTAAATAGAAGTGAAATCTAATTGAATATTATTTTGTGAGATATTATTAGTAAAGACTATAATATATTTTGTCTAGTACAAGTAGGCTAAAGAAGGGTCTATTAGTTGAAATACTGTTGTCCTTAGAAAGAATGTTACTTTCTAAAAGGACTATAGGAGCAACATAATAGTTGAAAGGATCTAAGTGGCACAAAATGCATTTAGATTAAGAATCCAAGTTCACTAAAATTCTCGCTGATAGGAACCTTTGATATAAGGGATTGTGATTCATATGTATACACTAACACTCGATGCATTTAGATATGAAGAGAGTATCATTTCCTTGCTTGGAGCTAGGAAAATAAGGTGTATCAGATACGAATGGAAAGTGAACATATAGAAAGAAACAAAGGTGTTAGTAAGGAGTTTAATCTAAAAGATTTAAGCATGCATCCGAGTATAAGGAGATCTATGTAATAAATCAAAGTTATGGAAGTAGATTACATATGTGTATACAAGAGATAGTGAAAGCAATATCATGTTTATTGTTGACATTAGTACTTGAGATATTGAAGTAGTTAGAATGCCAATCGTCTAAGTGTGATTGTCGAAAATTAACTCCATGGATATTTAGGTAAATCAAACTTTTAGGAAATCTATGGTGATAGATTTAAAAGGATGGCTAGGCTTAACTTAAGCTAAGTACATTAGTAAAGTACTAAAGAAGTTTAGTACTAAAGATTCCAGAAAATGACGATGCGAGGAATGTCATGGGATCTTACTCTTCAAAACATATTATTCAAGACATGAAGGAAGAGGATACATATGAACTAAAATAACTCATATGAGACTATAGGTTAGGTCATGTGTACTATGTACAAAATTTGATGTTCCTAATGCTCTAAGTATTATGAGCATGAAGAGGGGAATATGATGTGACAACATAGAATATGCAGTCAATGAACATAACATCATTCTTGAGAAGAACTAAGGATATGTTTTTAATTCATGGAGATTCTAGATTGGAATTAGAAGTTTTCACAAGATTTTTATTTTCAATCATAAAAAATGAAAACAAATAAAACAAATAAACTTTCATATAATGTTTTTTAATTAAATTGGTTGATTGGAATAGTTCAAAACTAGGAATAGTTCTAAATCTAGTCTTAACCAGTAGATTAAATTAAAATGGAGATTCTAGATTTGAATTAGAAGTTTAAAAGTGAATAGCTACTTTTGAGGTGAAATATGCTCTCGGAAACAATAAAGAATGGTACGCAACGAAAGCAAAAGAACCAATGTCTCATCAATAATCATAACATAAGTTCCCTTGTAATCACTTATTTCCAAAAGAGTTCTATAAAAGTGGACAAAAGAGAATTAACAATAAAATGCATAATGGATCCACACACTAAGGAACTTCCCCAACAAAAGTTTCTATTGCCATCTTGAAAAGATATGAATGTTATTTAGTAAAGCTCTTGGCTTTAATGCAACTAAGAGATTGAAAGTATATGCCCATCAAGCCAATTTGGTATGACCCAATCGGTCATACACTTAAGAAAACATATCTTAAAATGTTTAAATCATCAACATAATTGACTTGATATGAATTAAATTAGAGCATATATATAATATTTCATGCTATTATTAGGTTGGAAATATTAACTTGCTTGCATATATAAATTACTTGCATAATTGACATATTCTCGGTTTTCAAACATATACTTAGATTCATGATGTAAATCATAGAAGGATAAGATCCAAGTTATTTAAGTCTGAGATCCAAAATTTGTCATAGTCCTAGAATTGCCATGATATGAATAATGATAATCCAGAGAGACATTACATGTGTTATCCTCTTTGAAGAGAAGTGTGATGATCTCATACTCATCGGTGTTGGGGGAACACTAGGATATATGTATGTAAGTGATTAGTAGAGAATTAATCACTGAACGTGATCACTTGACAAAAACTCAATGGTAATGAAATTAATTGTTAATGAGTTTTATTGGTGACTATTATACTTATGATGGTCAAACCTGAGATCACCAAAGTACTGGTATATGAGATATCATATTTTGATATCACTCTACATGGTCTTAGCCACAGGCCACTAAAAGGGTGAACCATTGGGCATGTCTTCAAGTATGTGAAATCTGTAGTAGGGTGATAAGAAGGGATCCATCACCTCTATATTAGAGGGTGTGTTTCTATGAGTCATATGACTAATGCATAAAGAAAATCTTTGTGCAAAATAGTGTTGTTTGAAAAAGAGTTTTATGTAAACTTATTGCCTAACTGCATAAGAGTTTATGACATTCATAAAGAAAGTCTAAAAGGGTTTAACAGTTAAACTATGCCTAGGACTTTTTGAAACACGGATAGATGGAAGGTAAATCTGATATAGTAATACTCATCTATAATTCTTAGGAAACTTCCTCATACTTCTCATTATACGGATGGCTCATATGCTTTGCTAGAAAGCAATGTGAGTCTAGTGGTTTAAGTCAACTTAATCATAGAAGATAATCATGTTGACTATTTTTTTTTTTTTGAAAAGTATTTTTAAAGTCAAATAATCCATTCGTAAAGAATTGATAAAACTCACAAGTTGTTGTGGAGCTTACCTATAGTGGGAATATATAACCTATCAGGTCACACATGCAGAGGTTGATTTGATCGAGGTTGGATTATAGATTGAAGAATTTTGATTTGTTCATAATGAAGTTAATTTAAAGAGTTAAATCATTAATTAGTTTAATTTTTTAAGTGTAAGTCCCACAGCACTGCTAGGACAATCAAAATGTGATTGAGATTTAATTAGAAATTAAATAATTAATTAGAAAATATTATTTTGACAAGAATAATTATTATTGAAAGGAGATTTAATAATTACAAAGCTATAGAATATTATTTGGGTCATCAAAATAAGGTCTTTTGGTCATTAAATTGTTAATTAATGGGCCTAAATGGGTTCATAGGCAAGAGGAAATTAAAGTTTACATTTTACTAGGTAAAATTAGATTTTAATTTGAGAAATAAAAGATTATTGTAGTCTTCTAGGAATGGAAATTAAAATAAATTATAGAAAACCCGAAAAATGTTAATTAGATTAACTGGGCCTTAGAGCTCTAATTAGATTAGGCCTAAGGGGATGTGTCCATTATATAAGGGCACAAAACCTAGGGTTTCCCTCTAGCCCCATTATGCCACCCATCATCAAAAAAAGGGAGAGAGAGTATCTTGTTCATCTCTTTTCTTCTTCTTAAAGTTTGTTGATGTAAGGGTTGAATTAACTTACTTTGAATCATTCACTTGAGTTGTCGATCGTGTGGATCAAGGATAGTGATCGGGTAACGGTGAGGTCACGACACAAGCAATAGCATTGGGCTTTGGTGGGGCGGTGCCTTCCTGGTGGTGGTCGCAGCCGCGACAAAGGGACTTAAGAGTGAAATTCCGTCTAGAATTTGGAGGAGATTGTAAGCTAGGTATAACTCTCCTCTTCCCTCTCATTTTTCGATCTAGAATTTGAAAATAGCTTATGATTGAAAATGTATGTGATATATAACATCTAGCCTTTAATTTTGGTAGTTTGCTTTGAGTCCGGATGTCTCAGGTTTATTTTTCGAAAATGGATTCTGACTTGAGATGTGCGAAAGAACCATCAACTAACATGCCATAAGTTATGGTGGTTTCAAGCCATCACCTGACCTCTAGTATATATAGAAACAACAACTCTTAGGCTAATTTCTAGTTTAAATCTCAACTCATGAGATTAAGACTTTGGAAAGAGAAAAAGGTTGGGAGAGAAAATGACTCTCATATCTCTCACTATCTCTAGTATCCAGTGGGAACCCTAGGATTCTCATGTTCTTTTTGTAAGAAACATGGGCCTTGAGCCCTAGGCCAAAGTGAGTCTCTAAGGCCTGGTTCCCTTTGAACTTAATATTTGAGTTCCCGATTCGTTATTATTCTCGATTTCCAGAAAACTAAAATAAACAAATATTTCAAAATTAAAATCCAATTCTACCCGATAAACTCTAAACTTTAATTTGGACATTTTCTCATAGGATTGGTTAGGCCCATTAAAACTTTAATGGCCAACATGATTTTCCTTTTGATCCTAAAAATATTATTTGACTTTTTTTTTATTAAATCTTTATTTATTTAGCTATATATTTTTTTAAATGAATTATTTTATTTCAAATTAAATCTAAATGACAGTTTGGATATACTGTTAGTGAGGGTGTGATTTAAACCTAACAAATTCAACTAATTAATGATTTAACTTTTTAAATCAAGTTCTCTAAGAATGAATCAAATTTCAAAAGTAAGATTAAGACCCAAATACAGTCAATCTTAATGTGTGTGACCTAATCGGTTCTACACTACGCTAGTAGATGGGCCCCACAACAACTTGTTAGTTTTATCGAATCTAAAGATTGGACCGTTTCCTCTTAAAATTATTTTTATGTTAAACAATTACTTAGATCATATCCCTGATCAATTAACTTAAACCACTATATCCACATTGGTCTTTGGCAAGGCATATAGGCCATCCATGCAATGAAAAGTTCAAAGAACCTCATAAGAACATATAGTGACTATTATAGTACCAGACTGATCCTTTTATCTATGCCATAGCATAGTCCCAATCAGTTCTATGGCATGGTTTAACTAGCTACTAGACTGAACATATGAATTATGTGAGTTCTTATACAACTGGGACAATAGATTTATAAAAATTATTTTCATACCATACTAGCTTGCGTAATGATTTCTATGTTACATTAAGACACATCACTCATAGGACTTGTCCTCTAATATAAAGATGATGGATTCCATCTTATCACCCTACAAACTATCCGGACAAGAACATATGCCCAATGGTTCAATTTATTAGTGACCCTTAAATAGAATCATATTCAGTGATATCATACCATGATATCATATACGTCAGTATTGTGGTGATCTCAAGTTTGAGCATAACAAGTACAATAGCCACTTGACCAATCTTCTTAACCATCAATATTTATTACCATTGAGACTTGTTTAGTGATCACATTTAGTGATTAAAATCTCTACTAATCACCTACATTCCTATCATGATATTCACCAATATTGACGATTTTAAGAACATTTCTGTCTTAAAGATAGCATGTAATACCATTTCTAGATTGTCGTTATCCTATCATGAAAATCTTATAACCATGAACGGTTTGGATCTTATACATTAAGCTACTTAGATCTCATCGAGTATGATCGCTATCACGGTTCCTAGTAGATATCTAAGTTCTAGTAATCTATTAAGTATGTCATACAATCATTACACATACAATATCATTTTCAACCTGATCACAACTAATATGATAGACTAAATGCTCATTTAAATACTACATATTTATTTAGTTGATAGCCTATATAGACCTAGATTGATTTATAAAAGAAAATGACCCTATTGGGTCAAATTTAATTAGCTTGACAGGCATTATACTTTTACTAATGTGTACACAGACTACGAATCCTTGGTTTTATTTTAGATCTCAAAATTCAACTCATTAATTAAGAGACTTAGAATGATGGAGGATAATGGTGATTCTCTCTCTATGTTGCAGACCAAAAAGGCAGAACAACTGTGAGTAGGATTTCACATTGAAGTGACTTTATATAGTGTACTCTAATGAGGCTTTTTAAATTGATGAATCTTCTAAAAGTGTATGCCCGTTAATACCATGTGGAGATCATGCTTATTAAGACTCCACTTTCTTACAGCTTAAAGACATGAATTGTTCGTTGTCATAGGATCTCAAAAATGGATATTGATGATCCGGATAGACAATCACATAGTTCATCACCTAAGGTATTTAGGGTTACCGATCTCATGGCCACCCTTGTTAGTGGATATTACGATGATTATGTGAGTGTTTAGTAGAGACTAAAGGTATCAAACGTGAAAGTTATATAATTGTCAATGGTATTTAATACTGATTATTAATGAGAATTATCTAGTGACTATATTACATGTGAACCTTAGACCTGAGATTGCCATAGTGTCTTATGTGACGAGTTTCATACTTTGACATCATTCAAACTAGCCATAGCCAAGAGTGAACACATGGTAAACATTAGGTATGAAATATTGTACATGATGGGTTGTGAGTGATTGGTAAATTTATTGCCTATGTTCATTAAAAATATAATAGTTCCTATGATTTTTCTATTAGGGTTTAATAGTCAAACCATGCCCTAAGAGAAATCGAGACACTGGCTAGATGGAAGGATCATTATTGTACAATTGTTAGTCACAACAAATTCTTTTGAAAGATGCTTACTTCTCATCTCTCAGGTAACCTTTGGTAGAAGTAAATCTTAGTTTTAAAGTTTAAGGTAATTAATCATGAGGTGATTGAATTAATTATGTAGTTTAAAAGGCGTTTTAATGCTAAACTAATCTAATTATGAATTAGATCAAATAAATCTATTAGTGGTATAAATATTCAAAATGACATGTATGAAATAAATAAAGCCTTGTTTCATTTAATGATGCCCGAAAGGCACATTTGTTAGAGAAAAGGTGCTGAAAAATGTTTTGACATTTAGAAGTTGAAGTGAAAGGAACATGTCTTACAATTGTTAAAATTATAAGTTGTGATTTATTTAATTAACAATTACTTATTCTTAAGATTATTAAATCTCTAATTTGGACGTAGTAATCGAATAATTATTCGATTCGATTTCATGATTTGGAAAGTAGTTACAGAGTTTTAAATTTTAATTAAGATGGAAGGGATAAATAAGGTTGAAATAAGTTTCCACCATAGTAGCAAAGGAAATTGGAAGACAAAAATGAAAGGCTAACTAAGTCTCCCTTATGATTTACATTGATATTTCATTATTGTTCAAATTTTGAGGATAATGTTTCTTTTAAATTATTCTTTGAAAGATATGAGATATCGGATATAATTTCATATATGTATGATATATAATTTATCTCAAAAGTAGCACAATTTTAAGAAAGATCAAATGCATCTAAAGACAACAAATGAACAAAGAGTTGTTACATTAGCCTTGATAATTTTAGGTTCGTCCTAGCCACTTGGCATAACTTTAGAAAGCAAGGAGCTGATGTTTTATATACTTGCTTTTACCTAAAGTGTTGTTTCTATTTTTGACAGTGAAGATTTATCTTCAAGGTCAAAAAACAATACTTTTAGCATCTCATTAGATGAGATTTTTTATTGTGAAAGTTAAAGTGTATATTCTAAATATTAATAGGATAAAACTTATCTCAATATTGGATAGATTAAGAGAAGAAAAGTTTGATGTGATTCAAACAAATCTGGCACTATCAATTAAATCATGCCAACGAAACAAGAATTCACAAAGTTGGTTTTATGGACATATTAGGTCCAATTGATTTTGATCAATAATAACTTGTGACCTATTGTTTATTAGGCATGATAATTAGTTTTCTTTTAGTTGAATAAAAGAATCATATTCTCTCTTAATGGACACCTTCTATAATGTCGAATGAGGTTATCATACCTTATTAGATTTGATTTGATTTGATTAGCCAGATTAATCTTCCATAAAATATTCAGGGGCTATGTCTAATAATATTATTGTTATGTATTAAATATAATTCCCTCCATTTAATTTTCTTTTCTACATCATATGAGATATGAAGTTGTTCAAGAATGTCATTGAACCATACTATGATATAGAGATATGATTGGAGGTAAGGTTTGAAACATGCTATTTTATGGGAGATATTGTTAGAATTCCTAAATGGATGTTAAGATATTATTTCCATCATACTTTATAACAAAAGATGTTTGTTATGTGAACCACTACAATCTCATAGAGGGATTTGCTTTTTGAAAGAACTAGTGGGAGTATGATAGAACTTAAAGAAATTCAAGAACCACGAAATGATTACAAATCAAGAATTCTACACTATTTTAACCAACATCTAAGACGCCCTCGAAAGAAGCAAATGTGAAATCTCAAAGTGCCGAACGGATTGTAGATCTAGTATTTTTCTGGTGGGCTTAAGTGAACCAGATTTCTAATAGAAAATCCTATTAAGGGTCTGGTCATAGATAATAATCCTATGATACATTTCAAGCCTATGAGTAGCCCGGATTCAAAGAAATGGATTGTAGTGACCTACATTGTTCGGACTGTTATTTTCCTATAAAATATCATACTAAACTTGAATTTTATAAGCTTTTTGTCATGAAAATGCTCGTTATACTCCTAGACATATTTATTAAGTAGCAGTTGGAAATTGATTATAACATACATTACAAAATATGAACATATACATAAGTTGCTTTCCAAATATTTATAAAGAGGGTTTCAAAATATTGACCAAGTCTTTACGATGCACCAAATTATTTATGACCATCACTATTTATGATAATGATGTAGAAGTTTAGAGCATAGCTTAGTCCTGGTACCACTACTTCCTCCGCATACATCACACCCTCTCGGCAAATTTGTTAGGGTGACTAGATTGGTTGCTTACCCTTAGTGCCTACAGCGTGGAAAGTAAGATGTGAGCTTTCACTCAACAAATACAAACATAAGTCATAAAAAAGTGATAAATGCATATGATGTATGAAACATGTAATTTATAATCTTTAAACTCATATTCTTCGTAAAGGTTATTACATGCTTCTATATTACTCTTTTTTATATTTTCTTACTTTTTCTTTTATTGGGCCTTATGTACGTACTAGATGAGCGCTCGACTGATGGGAAGACGGGGGAACGACCCTATCCAAACTTGCCACAGTCTTTGACTGTCTGGGCATATACTTGCATAACTTATTATGATCCTCTTTTCATCGGGCCCCGGCCTTTCTTTCAAGAGATTGGTACAATACTTAACTATCTATCTCATTTTGATCATTTTCCTTTATATCTCTTAATTTTCTATTATGAAATATGAAGTACTATCGGCTTGGTAGCTATATGTGTGTATGTTGTTTAGTAATTCATGGAAGAAACAACCATAATAGATACACAACACATATAACCTCAATTTAACTCAGGATTTTCCAAATCACACCAGCCAATGTGAACAATGCAACATTCATTAACAATGGCCTACAAGTTTTAAAAACGGATTCCATGATGAAAGTGAGATTTGTACTTACTTGGGTTATGTGCTTTCCCTGAAGGATTGACTACTTCGTGAGCATTGGGTCGATTATTCACCTACCAAATCAAGAATTTAACTTAATTTAATAAAAGCTTAACTTTCCATAAGCTTTTTTATTTACTTAACTTATCTCACTATGCATTTCTCATTTATTTTTAAGAATCTAGTTCTAAATCTTTTTTTGTTAGAAGTAACTTGATTAAATGAGTAACGTTTGCGAAAATGTTTCCTTCTACATTATTATTTTTGCCTTATGATTCAAACTATTATAGTTTACCCTTGAAAACATAATGTCTAGGCCAACCCTTTTACAAGTACATAATAGAGGGTTGGATCTTTGTATCTCATAAATCATAACTCTTATTGATATGAAATTTTGTTTGTGAGGTCCATAAAATTATTAGCTTAAAATCCAAAGATTTACCACATCTTTTAATTCATTTATCCTAGTTCCACAGTTTCAGTTTTCCTTCTGCTTGATTTTTTGTTTTCAATTGTCTAGGTTGAAGTCTTTTTTCTAGCACTTGAGTTTGTATAAAATTCCGAAAATTTGAAGATATCTCTACTAATATCATATTAAGATACTGTAAAAATTGCAGCTCGGGATTTGTATATTTACCTCTTCAAAACATATTTGTCTTAAGATTGTTTGAAAACGAAACAAAACCTAACTGGTTTCATTCCTTTACCTATATCTGGGCCTAGGTGCTTTAAAAAATTCCAAGCTCAGTTTCATTCAACGTTAACTTCTCAAGCTTTAATCGGGTATATTATTTTCTCAATTTGATGCAGTAGAACGCAAGTTATAGCTTGCCAAACTTTCTGTTTTCATTCTGTTTTTCAGATTAACCATTTAATTACCATCAATTTTGAAATTATATAACTTCTTTGACCAATGCTGCGAAATTTTGAATCTAAAGTCATTGTAAGGATCATGACCTCTAGTATATTCCTATAAAATATCATAATTTTCTATGAATGGTATCATGACCAAAGTTCATGAGAGTAGTTACTGTTCACGATTCAAATTCAAATATTTACAGATTGATCACCTAATTTCAAGAATTTGTATCTCAGTCAATACAGATCGGTTTGGGGTATTCTTAGTCTCTGTGGAAGCTAGGAAAGTCTATTTTAATAATGGAATTGTGTTATAATTTTAGACCATATAGATAAATTTAGATTTTAACTACTAAAACATAGCACAAAATTGTTTAATTTTCAGTTTTGCAACATCATGCTTACAAGGGTCATGCTTACAAGACTTATTAAGCTATTAGATAATCTTGTCTAGAGTCAAGCTATTATTAAGCGATCTTCTCATTATTGATCAAAGCTGTAGACGTTTGGGAGTAAAATGGAGATAAATAGGTGTGGGAAATGGTTGAGAGTTTAGTGTGAAAGAAGGTGAGGTGAAACCTATAGTATGGAAGAGGTGTAAATGATTTCCCAAGTAAACTTTTAATATTAAAATCTTATGTCCGATCTATTTATCCTTTCATAGGAAGTACCAAAGAATTTATGAATTTCTTAGTTAGCCACCTGAAGTTAATTTATTTACTTGTTATATATAGTTAGGATTTCATGAGAGTTTACATGGATGCACCTAAAGGAATAGTTCCCAAAGGATGCACAAATATTGTTTATGCTTACAACCGACCATGATTACTAAATATTAAGAGAGAATGAGAAAAATCGTTATTACAAATAGTGATCACGAGTAAAAGTAGAGATAATACAACCCAAGGTATTTAGATAGAAATATAAAAAGAAGTTGGGTAAACTGCAAGGATCCATTTATGGTTTGAAATAAGCATCTCAAAATTGGGACATCTGTTTTGATTAAATGATCAAAATGTTTAATTTCATTAAAAATGAAAATGATCCTTATTTGTGTACAAAGAGTGGGAGTATAAAAATGTTCATAGATTCCTTATATAGATGACATGCTACTCATTAGAGAATGAGGTAGCTATGATGTAATCTATTGAACTGTAATTGTCAAAATAATCCTCCATATATAGATATATTTAAGAGATTGTTTCTTTTGCCCCAATTAACATATATAGCTAAAATTTCTAAAGATATTTAGCATTAAGGATTCCAAGGGATGTCTTTCGCCAATAAGTCAAGGAATCCACCTCTCTTCAGAGATGTCAACTAAGACTTGAAAGGAGAGGTATAACATGTATATGCTTTGCTATGTATGCATCGAGATATAACCTATGCTCTAAAGAGTTACGAGCAGGTTTAAGGAAATCAAGATTATAAAGCATTGAGATACTATTAAGAATGTCCTTAACTGATTTAGAATGATTGATAATACATTCTTAATTATATGGATCACCAAAATTAAAAATTAATTTCACAGACTCTAATTTTTAATTGAATATTGATGATACTAAATAAGTTTTGCTTTTGGTTTGTTTCACCTATTTTGGGGGACCGGTAAAATGTGAAAAGATCCAAATTAGGAAATGTTTGTGAAATCCTCCAATAAGGTCGAATATATTGCAGGCTTGGATGTAGTAAAAATGGTGTTTTGGATGATAGGTCCATAATTGGACTTGATGTGGTTTACAACATTAATAATTTCATAGTAGTTGACTATGATAATTATGATGTAATAGGACAAGCAAGAGAAACTTAGGTCTCATCAAGGTGCACGCACATGTTATTGCATTTTTCACTGAACGATAGTGACTCAGAATGTGAACATGAATATAGAGAAAGACGATATAAATAACAACATAGCAAATCCACTGACTAAATGGATTTTCTAAAAAAAAGGTAGATCACCATTCTGAAAATATGGGCATTAGATTCTGAAATGGTTGGCTTTAATGTAAGTGACAAATTGAAAGTGTATGCCTGTCAAGCCAATTGGACAAGACCCGATGAGTATATATTTTGTGATGTACAATCTTATTTGTAAATATTAATGAAATTATTATTTATTCGATAATAGTAAAGTCATTAATCCATTTATCATGTTTAGTAATTATGTGAGATTGAATTCATATCATGATAAAGTCTAATATCTTATTTTATGTACTTTTGAGACAATGATTGACATCATGCTTATTGAAACGTAAGTTGCTTCAAGCTTAAAGAGACATTGATGATCCGGTTAGACAATTATATAGTTCATCACCTAAAGTTTTTAGGGTGTCCGATCTTAAGGCCATCGGTATTAGTGGAACATCATGATTATTGTGTGGGTCCTTATTTGAGACTAAGAGTACCAAAATTGACACTTAGATAATTCTCAATGATAATTAATATTGACTATTAATTATCTAGTGACTATATTATATATGGTCCTTAGACCTAAGATTGCTATGGTGTCTTATGTACTGGGTTTCATACTTTGACATCATTCAATTAGCCCTAACTAGGGGTGAACCGCTGGGTATGAAATGTTGTACATGAAAGTTGTAAGTGATCAAAAGGGAATCCATCGCTTCCATATTTTGAAATAAGTCCTATGAGTTGTATATTTTTTTGAACAATAAAATCATTGCAAGATTGTGTGATATGAAAAGACTTTTCAGTAAATTCATTTTCTATGTTGATTAAAGATGTAACAATTTATATGATTTATCTATTAGGGTTTAACAATTAAACCGTGCCCTAGGACGAATTGGGACATAGGTTAGATGTAAGGATCATTGCTGTATAATTATTAGTCATAACATATTCTTTTGGAAGATATTTACTTCTCATCTTTCGGGTAACGTTTACACTTTGCTAAAAGTCAATCTCGGCTTGAAGGGTTAAGTTAATTAATCATGAGATGATGAATTAACTATTCAGGTAAAAAGGAGTTTTTAAAGCTAATTGAACCTAATTATGAATTATATAGAATCATAAAATGTTATGAGATCCTCCTACATGCATGATGTAGAACTTATGAGGATATGGAATACATATAGTTTTGATTTTAGGGGTAAAATAGTAATTTGGCTTATAGTATTGTGCAACTCTGCATGCACAACTAAGTGAAAGAATTACATTTTCATTTAACGGGGAAATGAAAAATCATTCCCATTCTATTATTCATTTGAACAAAATAGTGGAATGGAATAAAATTTTCATTACATTCCAAAAAACAAATCAACAAAATGAGCCCTAAGCTTTTACTTGTCCTTTTTGGCTAAAATCCCTAGTGTGAGAAAGTGAGGCATTTCCTTTCCTTTCCACGTGCTATTTGAATCATGTGATGAATCGAAGAGTAGAAAATTAACCGAACGAATTGAATTACATGATTACGATTAAAGGGGGAACACTTATGAACCTCAATCTTCCTATTGAATTGGACCATGATAAAGGAGCAAGGAGATTCGTTCGGTTCAGTATTAAGATCAGTAAGTTTTGTTAAATCTAAATATTTTATTTTCCTATAACTTTTCTATTCTTTGATATGAATTTTTTAGTTTCCTAGTTTTATTTTGTGCTTTCTGTTAAATATATATTTGATATATGTTTGTATGATCGATCTTTGTATATGTATATGAGTTTAATCTATGTTTAGGATTATATTCGAAAATTTTTAAATTACCGCCTCTGTTTATAGATTAGTCGTAGACTAACAACTTCACTGACCTGGAGTGGAATTAGATTCAAACGTTCACCTCAAAATCATAGGCGGTATGACATGTTTCTTAAACATCGGAAAATTATGGTATTTCTATTTCTCATCATCAAGTTAGAAATAGAATCAAGACAAGGGAAGGATATTATACATATCTCCTCCAAGAAACAAATGGTTCTTCACCCTTTTCAATGAATGCCACATGTTTTTCGGTTCCGAGCTGTCACCTGGCCTATAACACTAGTCCACATGGATGACAACTCTCAATGTATTTTCTAGGTTTGATCTCAACTCATGAGATCTAAGCTTGGAGAATGGGAAAAGATGGAGGTTTTATCAAGTTTGAGAGAAAACCATTTCCTCTTAAGACTTTCTCTCTCTTCCTCTCTATGTGGCTGGCCATAATGAGTTGGGAACCGTTAGAGTTTACTTGTGTTCCTTATATAAGGGATACACACTCTTAGCTAAGCCCAAGTTTGGCCACGCTCAAGTTGGCCCTTTAAGGTATGTTTCCCTTTTGAGTGAATACTTGGGTTTCCCAAGTCCGTTTTAATTTTTTATTTCTGAAAAATTATATAAAATATTCTAAATGAATATCCAACTTTACCCAGTAAAGTTAGGAATTTAATTAGGACCTTTCCACATAGATCCGAATAATATAATTTAAATTCTTTAAATATTTAGTTAATAAATTTATCTAGTTAATTTAATATTTTTCTACCTAATTATTTTATTTTAAATTAAATCTAAATCACATTTTGGATATGCTAGTAGTGCGGGTGTGATATAGACTTAACAAATTAAATTAACTAATGATTCAACTCTTAAATCAAGTTATCCAACAACGAGTCAAAATTCTCCAATTTAGAATTCAACCGAGATCCAATCATCCTTTGTGTGTGTGACTAGATAGGTTCTACACTACACTGGTAGGTAGACTCCCCAACAACTTGTGGATTATATCCATTGTAATGAATGGACCATTTGGACATTAAAGGACATTAAAAATATTTTAAAGCCAAATAATTAATATGATCATCTTTTATGACCAATTAACTTAAACCACCAGACCCACCATAGATGACTATTACCGTACCAGATTGTACGTACTTGAACACATGCCCAATATTTTATCCTCTTAGTGCCCCTTAGCTAGAGCATGTTGAATGATATCATAACATAATATCTCATACGATAATATGGCGCTAATCTCAAGTTTGAGAATCACAAGTACCATAGTCACTAGACAAATCTTAGTAATAGTCAATATAGTTATCAATGAGATTTGTTAAGTGCTCACGTTCAGTGATGAAATCTCTACCAATCACCTATATGCCTATCTTGCATTCTCCAATATCGATTATCATTAGAACATCATTCTGTTTTCGAAGATGATAACGTATATTTTAGTCTTTTCGAATTGTCAATATGCCATTATGACAATCCTAGGCCTATGAACAATTTGGGTCTTAGACTTAAGCCAACTTTGATTTCATCAAGCATAATATTCATCATGATTCCAAGTATTATGTCTATGACTTGGAAATTTGTCAAGTGTGACATGCAATTCGCTATTTTCAACTTAATAATAATATCATGACAAATTACAATATGCTCTATTAAATGTTATGCACTCACCTATGTTGATGACTTGTACAATTCGAAATTGATTCTAATAAGTATTTGATCCTATCGGGTCATACCCAATTAGCTTGATGAGCATTACTTTCAATCTCCCACTTGGACTAAAGCCAATCACTTTTGAATTGTATTCACATCTTTTCAGGATGGCGACTTAAACTTTTGTTGGAGAAGTTCCTTAGTGTGTGGATCCATTATTTTATTTGTTAATTTTAATTCTCTTTCGTTCACTAATGAGGTAATTTGGGCTTGAATTTCTTATGAAACCTTCATTATATTGCTTTGGTACGCATCATTTGTGATTATAGTACAATACTACATAATCAATGATACTTGGAATCATTATAAGATCATTAATAAGCCTTTACATCCAACACACTTCTCTTTCCAAGAAAAACAACAATACATTCATTCTTTGTTAATTGAATTATTTATCATTGCTTACTTTGAAACTCTTCCAACTAAACAATTCAATCAATTAGCATAAGATGGAACATGATGTGGTTTGATTATTTATGATTGAGAATTAAAGTCTGTGAAAAATCCAAATTTCAATCCTTAATTCAATCAATTAGCATAAGATGGAGAATTAGAGTCTCCATTGAATAAGAACATACCCGTAATTATTTTCAAGACCATAAAAATACGCTTGACCACATTTTACTGTTGTCAAATTAGATTTCCTTTATTCATACTCATAACACTCAGAGCATCAATAACATCTGATTTCGTACATAACATACATGACATAACCTATATTCCAATATAGGTTATTTAATTCATGCCATCACTCTTCATCCAATGAAGAGTTAGATTCCATGGTATTTTTCAAATTGTCATTTATTGGAATCTTCCATACTAAACCATTTTTAGTTCTTTGCATATGTACGTTAATGGGTTAAGCCAAGCAACCTTTTGAATCTATCATTCATAACCAAGGTTTTCGGTAACCCCACTTAAATGTTTTGTAATATAATTACATAATTATTAATGAGTAGTTTTATTAAGACAATGAACATTGGATTGCTCTCACTAACTCCTATATACACATCGGTAATCCTTTAATATGAATCGGGAAAACTCATGTTTCTAGTGTGTAAAGGATCCCTATATTGAGTATTATGGTCTCACGTGTCCGTAGCCAACCATAATAAACATAGAAAGGTAGTAAAACAAGTTTTCGCAATTGCATCTCATGCAACTCTTTTATTCATTAATCAAATGATTTTGTTTATTAATTATATCAAATTTCCTATTCTGATATGCTTGCTTTAGTCCTTAGATTAAGCTTCTATCACAGCCACTTTATGTCTTTATATGCAAATCTTAAGCTTTATCTCATATACTTTTTATTTTTTTATTCCAAATAAGAAAGGGTAGTTTTCATATTGAAATACATTGAGTGTTAAAGAATACTGAGGAATCACAATTCCTTCTTTTGAATGTTCCTCTTTAGTGAGATTCTAGCGCACTAGGATTCTTAATCTAATTGTCAATTTGTGGTATGTATCATTCATGTAATTGTTTTCTTACTCCCACTATCCTTTTAGAAAGTAACATTCTTTCTAGAAAAATAGTATTTTGGTTAAAAACTCCTTTTACCTTAATGAGATTTAGAGAAGATATATCCTAGTCTCTACTAGGGTCTATCCCACAGATTTAACATCTTTTAGAAGTTATGTCTAACTGATACGTATCATGCTTTTAGTGAGAACCGATCATCTCTATATCTCATATGATGGTATGATGATGTTCTATCTATCCATATCTCATGTAGATTATTTGATGTGAATTTAGAGAGATTCATATTTGCTATGTATGTAGTGATTTCTATAGGTCATGACACATAAGCGTGTTCAATGTGTAAGTCATATTGGACCATATCTCATATAGTTCGATTTCTCCATACCAAAACATCATTCATATATGATGTTCTAGGAGGACTTCACTAAGTGAAAATCTTATTCTCAATTAGGTATATTTTAAGAAATTCACAAATTGATATTTATCTTTATGATCTCATCAAAATATAATATTCATGTCTTTTTATTTTCCATCTATTCATCATCCTCATATCTTCTCATAAATTCGGATTTCAATCTTCATAAGACTGTATCTGATTTTTAGAGAAGTTATCTATGGAAGTTATTAAATGAAAATAAATTCCTCTTACCTTTTTTTTTTTATGAATCCATATACATCATTATTTATTAGATATTACAACATAGTCTATTTCTCTTTAAAACAATTTCAAATAGACTTGATTATTCCAAGAGGATAAGTTTTACCAAATTATTATTGATTCCCAATAAAATGGATCTACAACCATTATAACAAAATTTGCATATTCTTATCCTTTTGCTAGAATCCAATCGATTAGTTCATTGTTTTAGTTTGATCTGTTTTAAATTTTCATTTCTTAAATTTGATTCAAGATAATTTTATCGTATCTATTAAACTTGTAAACCATTTTCAGGACATAAACAATAAAAGGTAATATCCAACATTGTCTTTAGAAGAGAAGTTTTAAATCTTCTAAAAAAACTTAAGACAATGTTATGATTGCATGTCATAAAGTGCATCTATGACATCTATAACTAATGTCTTAACTTTCGCTCCATTTCCAACTCGCAGATAAATACATCTTACTTTTCTTTAAGCTTCATCTCTACTTCTTACGTTCTTCATATTACTGTAATATGAGTTCTATATTTGATATCTAAAAAACCCAAGTAGAAATCTTACTAAAAGAAACATTAGCTTAGAATCATACCCAAAGATTCTTCTTGCTTCCTCTTCGGTTGAGATGCTAGATATTTCTTGCAGTTATGCTTCCAATATCCGCTCTCACCATAATGGATACCTTTTCCATCCTTCCTTTTGTTCTTACTTATGACATTCTTTTCTTTAAGAGATTTACCCTTTCCTCGCTTCTCAAACTTGGCTTGGTGGTTGTTTATGAGTAACATGGTCTTATCCATTTTAATAACTAGACCATTTAGTTTTTCAATGATCCTAATCATATTAAGAACCTCTTTCAAAACTGGAAATTTCTCAGTCATCTTCAAACGAAATAATGCCTTTGAGGTGTTATACCTTTTGGTACGCTAGCTTCACCCCAGATCGTATATAAGTTGTTAATAATCTATACGGCATGTATCTTTTCATATTTCCTTTGAAGCTTGTTTGACAAAATTGCAAGTACAATACATTACGCCTTGTCATCTTGGATCAAATATCTATCTCAAGCGGCTTTGTCATTAGAACTTGCTCCCTCCAATGGAGCAGTCATGACACTTTGGTAATAACGTAAGCAAGTTTTTCATGTTAGAGAACTATTCTCACTTGCCTATGCCAATCTCTATAGTTAGTCAAACTAACCTATTTTGTTCCAAGATTAAGCGTGACAAACTATTCGTTGCTTCTGTTTTAATGAGAATAAACAAAAATATAACATAAGTAACTTAATAAATTTTACCGACTACCAAAACTAAGAGTCTATTTAATTTTAGTTAAGCTCCTATTATTTTATTACAATCCACCTTTACCCTTTTAGATGGATCGGAAAAAACTATTTTCTCCTAGTGGGTAAAGGACCCCCATGTCGAGTATCAACCATGTATTCATAGTCAACCACAATAAACATGCAAGCTTGTGAAACAACTTTAGCAATTACATCATATGTAACTCCTTTAAATGTCTCTAGAAGAACATAGTCCAATGTGTCCATAGCCAAATGTATCTTTTATTTATACTTAACCTAAAACGTTCGTTGTAACATAACAACTACTCGATCTAATATTCCTTATGTATCCATAGCCGAATTATAACACCCTCCTATAGCTATATAGTAATTTGATTACTTCCTAAGAAAATAATTAACTTTATAAAATGACTAGTAGGAGCGGTACTACTAAACTTAAAAGCATTTGACCTAAAATACGACATAATTTGAACTTAAACAAAGTGTATTTACATATAATTAAACATGACCATAGCCCAAATCATAATTACGTAATGTATTTATATCCATAATATATGGTCAAAAGTTTATTCATAATCTATTTACAAAACCAAAATAACAATTCTACTAACTTCTTATATGTATGCCTAAAGCCTTCCTGACTATACCACAAGTCAAGTCCATATATATTTCAAACTAGGTTAACCATGGTCCACTCACAAGAACCCTAAAGCTCTAGATTTTTCTTTTTTCTTACCTACAACACAAGTAACTACTATGAGCTTAAAAGCTCAATAAGTAAATTTTTATCTCACAATGCCCAATACAAATATCTAATGCATAGAACTATAAAATTTATTTGAATACAATTATGGAATTCAAAATACTATGCATGTGTCATGTCCTACTTTTATGTGGTTCACACAAGGTGTTAACCATGGGCCTTGAGGTTTCTACCGGCGACATTACTATAATATGTGGTCTTCTATAATTAATATAAATCTATGATTAGTTATTCCGCTCAGTTCGTCCTGGTCGTGATCAATGACTCCACTCAATCCAACTTTTGATCTACAATATTGTTAGATCAACGACCTCTCTCGGTCTACCACGATTGAAATATCTTTGGGATCAGTGAGTATGCTCATGCATGACATGTGACATACTTAACTCACTTAATATTATAAAATTTTTTCAATCTATCTTTGTATGCAACTATTGGTGCTTTAAAAACTTTTCATGGAAAATAAATAACCATGCATTATGTACTCAATTCTAAGCATACTATATGAAATCACAGAGCACCAAAAATACAATTTGTTAAGTCAATACTTCGGCATGTAGATCAATCACCTGATTCAAAGCATACAAGACATCAAAGCTACTTAAGTTGTAGGTGAGACTTTACTAACTAATGTCCCCCTATTCTATAAGAGTCTTTTAGAAATCTTTCAGATTATGGACTAGCTGTTATCCTAATCGAGGGTGCATACAAGCTTGACTTAGTAAATATTTTCTTTCTATAAATCGTACTATTAACTAACTTATCTAAATTTGTATATAGTATTTTTTAAGTCTCTTTGTGAAAGCTCTAACTTCCTATACAAGTGTTGCTTTCACTATAAATTTATACAGCCCCTTATTAGGGTTCATAAATATCTTCTATAAAAATTTACCGCTCCAAATTATCATTTTTCATGCTTGGTTCATACATTCCATTATACCCTCCAAAAGCATAATTTAAAGTTGCTTAGTTCCTCTAATGATTACCCTAGGTTTTATTTCTATCTATTTTATGTCTCCAACAAAATCACAACTCTGAATTCAATCGTTTCCTACCTCCTCTATTTTTATTTTCTTGACAATATATTATTAATTCTTCCCTTGTTAAATTTCCTATTGTCATGGTTATGTTCTAAAAATCATTGCCCTCATTTGTGAATCAATATTTCATTAGTCTTATTGTGATGCGTCTATCCAAAAGTTATAACTCCTGTAAAAATGTTAAATCAAAGTATTCATGTCTGATGTACTAAACCTCAATTGTCTTGAAATCGTTCAATCATGCATTATTCTTCGACTAAGAATCTATTTTTATCTCTATCTTATCATACAAGTACTCAAAAATTCCCAAATATTGTTTCCTTCAACAGGTAGCATTCTAAACTTTCAGAATTCATATGATACACTTCATTTTGTTTAGTACAACTCAAGTTATATCTTTCTAAAGTTTCTACTCTGACTACCCTATTTTGGGAAAACCTACCGATTTACCTCAAATTTACAATTACACAACTAATTCTTCCATTGATCAATATTTTGGTTCTTATACTGATTTGTAGATCTAGAAGTCAAGTTCATTCATGTTAAATATCAAAATATTATATCATGATCTTCATAAAGTCTAGTGAAGCACTTGCTACTCATAGAATCAGTTCAAATGTTGTACATATTTCTAAGTCAACTTCAAGAATTTATTTCTTACCCTATACAACTCAAATTTTTGTGTCGTTGGATTTTCTGGACGGCTACACAAGTCTAGCGTCTCAATATAAATTTCGAATAATTTTATGGTATACAGAAAATTTATTGAATTTGTTTAAAAATCAGACATCAATATGTTTTTCTTGATTCTAGATTTGCAATCTCTAAGTATTCAATAAATAATAAAATTTCTAATTAGCTCTAATTCTAAACTAGATTTCAAAATCCACAAATAGTTCTAGAAAATTGTCATCCTAAGATATTTATTAATAACTTAGGTAAGAAAAATTGGATAGTAAGGAGATAGCTTCTTACCTCTATAGGAGATTGAAGGTATATCTTCTTTAAGTTTCTAATTCCTTCCTTGTATTTATGTTTTTTCTTTAAGATTGGATAATTTTTACAAAGTGTAGGTGTGTAATTGAAGAAGAAGAGGATGAAGAGAAGAGGGAGAGTGACAACTATTAGGGGAAAATAAAAATATATCATTTGTTTATAAGAGAAAAGTCTGGAATCATCATGGTCAACCGGACCAAGATATCATCCATTCTAATCAATTTCATTTTGTTTCTCTCTCTTTTCCATGTGGTTGGTCAGCTATGACATATATTTTGGATTATTTTTTATTTTTCGACTTTTGTTAGGAACAATAGTAAATAAAGCATAGTTTTGGCCTACTAGTTTTTATGAATTTTGAGCTAATTTCATGATTTTATATTTTTGGGCTATTTAGTAATGAACATAATTTTTGGACACTATTCGAAATAGTTTTGGATTAATTTTATCATTTTAGGTCACTTTGGTATAAAAAAAGTTTTGGCCGCTAGTTTTAATGGGTTTGGGCCAAATTTCATCTTTTTAGATTATTGCTAGTGATAAAGATCAATAAGTCATAACTTGGGTGCACCAATATTGATTAAGTTTATACTCTAATTACTTAGAAAATTTGCTCGAAAAGCTACTACTGGCCTTGTATGACTTTGACCTATATCTTAGATTCTATAATGTGAAAACCTTACTTTTGTAGCAACTTAGATATATATCTTATAGAACCTTGCATAGAAATTTATATAAGCTGAGACGATAGTTAAAAGGGATATTACAAATTCCCTCCCACTTAAAAAAGTTTCGTTCTCGAGAATAATGCTGGGAATTTGGCTATCATATCTTCTTCTTCTTCTCAAATGGCTTCTATAGTTTTCTGACTTTGGCATAAAACTTTAACTAAAAGAATAATCCTATTCCTTCATACTTTATCTCTTCTATCAAATATTTGTACCGGTTTTTCTTAATACGACAAGTCGATTCTGACTTCCACCAGTTCTTGTTGCAATATATAAGAAGGATCTAGGATATATTTCTTCAATATTGATACATGAAATATATCATGCACTTCTAATTAATTTGGTAGTAATGCTAACTGGTATGGCACTTTGCCTATTCTTTTTGAGATCTCAAAAGATCTAATGTAGTGAAGACCCAACTTTCATTTTTCCTAAATGGCATTATACCTTTTATTGGTGCCACTTTTTGGAAATATTTGGTCATCCACTTGAAATTCCAACAGCCTTTTATGTTGATTTGCATAGCTCTTTTTGCGACTTCATATTGTTTTCGATCTTTGTTGACTCTCTGTTGATCTAGTAGTCTTACCTCTCTTGCTTGCTTCATGCTAGTGTACCGGAGATCTGTACTGTCTTCCATATAGGGCTTGGTATAGGGCCATTCTTATTGTAGCCGGATAACTATTATTATAGAAGAATTCTACTAATTGCATGAATTTATTCCACGAGCCTTGAAAACATATAACAGAGGCTTGTAACATATCCTCTATAGTCTGGATGGTTCTTTTGGTTTTACCCTCAGTTTGAGGATAAAAAGTTATAGAAAATTTAAACTTTGTCCCCATTTTCCTATGCCAAAAGGCTATTGTAATCTCACTATCTCTTGAATATGAAGTTCTATAAGTTACATTGAGTTGTATGTGACTTTCACAGGTAAGAAATGGGCCAATTCTGTGAGGTGATCTATCACTACCCAAATTAAGTTATACCCTTTTATATTTTTTGGTAATCCAAGTATAAAAAATGTATAGCTATTTTTTCCCATTTCTACTCTAGGATTTCAATTTGTTGCAACTCTCTTGCAAGTCATTCGTTCTCAACTTTGATTCTTGGATAGGTTAGGCACTTATTTACAAAATTTACCATAATCTTCTTCATTCTCAGCCACCAAAAATACTCTTTTAGATCTCTATACATTTTTGTTATGTCTAGATGTACCGATTATGACGTATTATGGCTTTCAGTTAATATTAAATTCTTCATTTCTTCATTTTTGGGAATGCATAGTCTTCCTTTAAAAATAAGGGCCTTATCCCTAGAAATTTCAATATCAGATTGTTTCCCTTCTTCTACTTCTTGTTTTATTCTTTTTATCTCCCCATATAACTTTTTCACACTTTAAATATCTTCAAAGATGATAATTTTCTCATTACCAACTCTATATATGCTTCACATACTTCCTTTTGTTGGGGTTCTGGTAGTACATGTAGGGTAGCAAAGCTCTTAAAAGATGGAATTCTGACTTAAAGCATCAACCACTTTTTTTGCTTTCCCAGGATGAAAACATATTTCACAGTCATAATCTTTTACCAGTTCCAATCACCGTCTTTATTTCATATTAAGTTTATTATGAGGAAAGAAGTATTTCAAGCTCCTATGGTCGATATAAATTTCACACTACACCCAATATGGATCATATCTCTAAGCCTTTAAAGCAAATACCATAGCAGCCAATTTTATGTTATGAATTGGGTAGTTCTTTTTGTAATCTTTACATTGATGGGAAGCATGGACAACCATCTTCCCTTTTTGCATCAATACTGCTTCTAATCCTAACTTGGATGTATCACTGTATTTTACAAAGCCATTTTCACTTTTTGGAATTGTAAGAATAGGAGCGCCAATTCCTTGAAAGATTTTTCTCGCCAGTT